>JAOYRS010000017.1:4917500-5391424 GCA_032432895.1 Dryadula phaetusa | reverse complement strand
AACCTAAACCTAACCTAACCTAAACCTAAACCTAAACCTAGACCTACACCTAGACCTACACCTAGACCTACACCTAGACCTACACCTAGACCTACACCTAGACCTACACCTAGACCTACACCTAGACCTACACCTAGACCTACACCTAGACCTACACCTAGACCTACACCTAGACCTACACCTAGACCTACACCTAGACCTAGACCTAGACCTCAACCTAGACCTCAACCTAGACCTAGACCTAAACCTAAACCTAAACCTAAACCTTAACCTTAACCTTAACCTTAACCTTAACCTAAACCTATTCGTATCTGTTAACATATCAATGTAGATTTACATTTAATTATATCATATTTCTTGGTTATTTTGAAACAAATTCATTTAAAAAAAAATTTGAAAATCAAAAATTAGACAATATATTATAAATGCAGATGTAATGTCTAAGGATCATTGATACAAAAACAAAATATATATACAATATTAGGTAACAACAAAATAAAGAATAACAATTTTAATTTTATTTAATCTTTACTAATATCAATTATAATAATTTAAGTATCGTATTTTTTATATGAATCATTTTTGTTTGATACTTGTGTTGTGGAAGTACATCAAAAATGTTTCTATATTACCTTCTTGGGTGTTCCTTTGTATTTTTTTATGGATTTCTTATGGATTTCTGGATTTTTTTATGGATTTCTTATGAGAAATTTTTGGATTTTTATCACACTTCTTAATATAATAAGTAAACTAAGTATTAGCTTCATCCATTGAATATATCTGTTTGAAATTACAATATTCCTTCTAATAAATTAAACATATATTTCAATCTTTATTTGAGTCTCAAGATTCTATGTGATAAAAACAACCTTAATAATTATGTTTGTAAAAAAAAATACCCTCAAAACTTCATTTTATTTGAAATTATATGTATAATATGATTTTTTCTTAGTTTAAATTGTTTTTTTTTTTAATATTATTTATGAGTCTATCTATAAATTCATGCGTTCCATATGCAATTTACTTATAAAGCCTACTTGCTACAATTTATTAAGTTATCAACAGTTCTCATATTTTATCATGTTTTCGAAAATATTTTTTTATAAATTTATGAATATTATTTAAGAAATATACTAAAATAAAATATTTACCTTATATAAATTAATAATAATAAATTGTGGTTATTAACTAACTTTTATTTTTTAATTTTCTTTGTTAATAAATTAACTATTTGTTAATAGCATTATATCGTATCAATAGCTTTTCAAATGACAATAAATATATAAATTACCAAATCTAAACATTTATTTTGAAGTACAAATATTATATAAAATTTAACGTTTATTTACATATAATTGATTTGTAAAAATATATTTTAATTACAATAATATTTATTTTTATAATATTTTTCCTATCCATAGACACGTGTTTCACTATAGCATGAAAGTTGTCATTGCTTTATTAATCTGTCGGTAGTCGTTAGTTGTCAATTATGAAACGACACTTAAATATGTGATATTTTTGTAAACGATTAACTTTTGAAATTTATTTTGTTTGACTAGTATACATAATACCAAATTTGACGAAAGAAAAAGGAAAGATGTAAATATTTCTTAATAATACAATTAATTGTAGTAGCTAAGTAATAAATGTATTACCTATATAAATAAAAGAAATACAATGAAAAATTTTTTGTTGTAAGTATATCTTACTATTATTTAAGTTACAGAAGTATTGACATTATCATAAATTAATATAATCATGGAAGTGTATGTTTCAAATGCTATTTATAAAATCTTTGATAAATCGTAATCTTAAATGTTACACTAACTATAAAAAATACAAATCTAATGTGTCAATATATAATCTTACAGAATTTTATATATGAAAAATAGATCAAATTAAATAATTTTATATTGCTAATCATAGTAAGCAATTATTAAAAAGTTTATGATAAATTTTTACAATGAGATCTTTAAAAATTATACAAAGTCACTTAAGAATTGTTTAATAAATAATTTAAATATTGCAATATTTTAGATCTGATAGAAAGAAGCTTAAAACCACATGAAAATACATATAAGTAGTCGATGAATATAAATGTAGAGCTGATAATGGCAACTATAACTAGCGAAGAATGGGGTTTCATGGAAAAGAGATGAAGTTGAAATTGGAATATTGTAGTTTTATGCTACTATTCTTAACATGTCTACGTTTTAGCACTAATAAAACTATATAACAATATGATTGTCAAAATTTTTTAAAATAGTTTTATAGTGAATTCTTAATTCTTTTGTAAATTTTGACAACAATATTAATATTTATTATATTAAGCTTGGTAACAATTGAAATATAGTGTTTACTTCAGGTATACAATCAATAAACTTTACAAACTATTAAACTTTATTGGTTTTTGTTAAATTATTATGTATTAGTGCATTTATGAAAAAAAATAATTTCAAATAAATGTAAATATACTCTTAATTATATGATAAAATTCTTATTATAATAATTTCAATTTTCCAGTGAAACTATATATAGTAATAATTATATCAAACATAGTTTTGTATATTACAATATGTATGATGTTTATTTTTATTTCAATGTTTGTAGTATTTGCCAAATAAAAAATTGTTAGGATGGTGTTTCATTTAAAAGAGAAATCCCATGGATATTTTACATAGGTTGTATTGTTATACAACCTATGTAAAATATCCATGGGATTTCTCTTTTAAACGGCATCTGTCGGATAAAATTAGAACCATGACAGTGATGAATGCTCCTCAAGTCTATTGTCTATGTATATTGTCTCTATTGAGATAGGTTCTAATTGATTAAAATAAAAGGGTACTGCTGTGATCGTACACTTTTTTTAATAGGTTTGCTTGATGTGATGTAATGAATGTTCTAAATAAATACGATTGCGTTTTATGTAGCCGTCATCATTTTCATTGTTTTAACGGGACTAAATTTGGTGAACCAACTTGCTTTAAGCAAATGGTCTGGCCTTACAATTTTACAGTTATACATTTGATAACAAATGTCACTACGTTAACGTCACGAGTGTAAACTCGTAAATTTTGTTGAACTAAAACTGTCTTTAAATGAAGTGTTATTAAAATGTGTAAAGTATTATTAAAATATTTAATTCATTATGTTACTACACTAATACGTTATATGAATAACATTATTAATTATTGTTAAATATTTAGATTTTTAAAATTATATTCTGAGCTTTCTCTATTTACCATTTCATTAATATTGTTTTAGTAGTTGTATATTTAATTATTATGCATTTGTAATTAATTTTTATAATTTATGCCCTACAATGTTTTTGCGTTAGTTTATTGGTGTTTGTAAATATACCTTGACGGAACATGACACACCACACAAAAATTATTAAATTCTTTATAGATTATATAATTTATAGTAGTAAAACATTGTTTATTATTACGGTAGTTAACGTGACAGATGATCTTTCAACTTTATAAAATGAAAATAATTTTGTATAAATAAGGTCGTTGTGTAATAGGTTTGGAAAAAAAGAAAATACAACCTATGTAATGAAAAAATATTTGTTTTTATTTTACTGAAATTTCATTACTAAATAAATGTATTATTTTAATTTTATTCAATGTTATAAGAATATAAAACAGTTTAAGTAATTATTTGTTTTTGATGTTTTTATGAAAATCTTGAAAGTCAATTTTAACGAATTTGCTTCAAATACTTTTATACACACGCTGACACTGTAATGTAGCAAAATTTTGAATTACGCACGTTTTTTAACAATAATAACTATTTCATATTAAGATTTACTTATTGTATTAATTGATGGCAATTGAAGTAAGTATAATTAAAAAAAGTCACGTATAAAGCATATTATTACAAAATTTCACTACTTTTAAATAACAAGAACACTTTGGTCTCATTCCTAGTGAGTTGACATTGATAAGTGACAACCATAAACAGGTTTATAATGATAAAATTATTATTAAAAAAAAAACCTTAAAAATACACAATTAAGTACAAAATTCTGTGAGACATATTTTTAAATGAAACTATTTCACGTGCATTCTTCGCGTATTAGTTGTGAATACTAAATTATACACGATTTATCCATTTAAAATAGTTTCTTTTAAAAACATAAAATAAATGAATTTATAAATAAACAGATATTATATAAATAGACAAACTAATAAATAATAATAATAATAATTTGTAGAACACTACTGAACTAAGAGGTTATATAAACAATTGAAAATAACTACCAAAATGTTATATATATATTAATATTAATTTTTTTAGCTTCACGGTTATATCCCGCGTAACAGGGTAGACAGAAAGCATTTAGCGTAAAGACGCTCCGTACTCCATACGAGTATTTCATTGATTTATTTTAACAAATACTGATTGTTTACTTTGTTATGTTTTAGCCGTAGTTATAAACATTATTTTGAATTTTATTGTGAAAAAAAAATATTGAATTTTA
Source organism: Dryadula phaetusa (assembly GCA_032432895.1). Lineage (NCBI taxonomy): Eukaryota > Metazoa > Arthropoda > Insecta > Lepidoptera > Nymphalidae > Dryadula > Dryadula phaetusa. Next base: position 5,386,932 of record JAOYRS010000017.1, on the reverse strand, counting down.
TTAAACTCACAATTATTTAATTTATCATTCATTGAATGATCTATTTGTATACTACTCTCAGTATTCAATTTATTGAATGGTGTCAAGAATGACATGTTTCATTTCTCACTTCAGCAAGTGCTTTATTTTGACAAGAATTTGATTAACATTCCTTAGAACTCTTATTGAATTACCAATAACAGTGTTTCATTTAATAAATGAACTGATGAATACATTTAATATACTTTCGTCCTACATTCACATTGTTTTCGACAACTTCAACAGAGTCCTCTACATTTTCTTAATAATACATATAGATTTTGATAATCATATTATTTACAAAGTGTATGAAAAATACAAAATTATATTACTATTATTTCCAACTCCTTTAACACAATTACTTATTGGTTCTATTAGATATTTAATTACTATTTACTACTTTTAAAATGTTATTCCACACTTAGGATTGGAAAACATTTTTAAAAAAACATATCAAAATTTGAACGCAACGGTATTCGAACTCACGCCTCTCGGATACCATCCAAACGCCTAAGTGTGGGATAACACTTTAAAAGTAATACATATTAAAATAAAATAGCAGTCTCTCTTGTTAAATGATTATTTCTTAACAATCTTTAAGTGGTAGAAATTTGTAAAAATCTACAGAGATGATAACAACATAAATAAGTTGTAACAAAAACGTATAAGAATTTCGACTCAGCTGATAGCAGAAGGCATGGATTAGAGGACAGATCGCTTGGACGGTATCCAAGAGGCGCGAGTTCGAATCCCGCTGCGTTCAAGCTTTTATACGTTCTTTCAAAAACATTTAATTACATTATTTCTGAAAACAATGATGCTGTCCTTTGCATTTTCTGCGTTATTATTGTTAAAATTAATGTTACCCAAATAAGAAATTTTGGAAAAAAATAAAAAGTTATAAATTGTGCATTCATTATAACAGAACTTAATGAAAAACATAACGTTACTTAGTGAAGTAACGTGATGTTTTCCATTAAGTTATTTAATTTACACATTTAAGAACTTTGAACATTGTCCAATTACTTTGAAGAATACTTGCTTCAAGTAATAATAGTTTTGTTAATATTTTATAGCATATCAGAACATGAACAAAACTATTTTTACAAAATGATTTTATATAATATATATATTACTATTTTTAAAACGTTATTTCACACTTACGATTAGAAAACATTTTTAAAAAAGGTATAAAAATTTGAACGCAATGGGATTCGAACCCGCGCCTCTTAGAAACCGTGTAAGCGCTCTCAGCATAATGCTTAGCGGACAGAGCGCTTGTTTTGTAAAAATCTCTCTAACGTAATATTAACAGCTTAAATAAGTTGTTATAAAACATGAAAGAATTTCAATGAAGTATGTTCAGTAAGCAATTCAATATAACTGAACTGAATGAGGCTGCGTCAAAAGCAATATTTCTCCTATTAACCGGTTACCGGTGTAAATATTTTTGAATTGTTTCCTATAATAAAAAATAATATAATTTACTTATATTGTTTTTACAATAAACTTTACATAGTTCCAATATAGAATCCTACATTACTGTTTATTTACCGTCTATATATTTAGAAAAACACAGTTAAAATTAAAAAAAAATTAACGCTACTCCATACATTAATGAACATCTTGCATTAAAAATATGATAATTTAATTTTGATTAGGAGTTGAAATGGTACATTGAAGACTGAAATGATGAAACACAATGCGAGATTCATACACAAAATGTAAATAATTATCTATAGAGTGAACACAATTTGCGCCAGCCGCAGACGTCAGCCCCTGGCCCTGCGCCCCCTACACGCACACACCGGAAGTGCTCACTACACTAGACATTACTTTTTATTGGCAGGTGTTACTAATAGATGGCGGTCAATCAAATATTTGCTTTTCCCAAGTTCATTTTACATAAACCTGTATAAACTCAATGTAATATCCTACCAGAACTATAAATAATTAAATTTCTTTACGGCTTCTTTTTGCCTACAAAATTTACTATTTACTCAGAAATTCGTATTTATCAAGTTGATTTTTTAAAATATTTTATAAATCGATGATTTATAAAGTAAATTACAAAATCTATTTTGTAAACCAAAATATGTTAAAACATTCGTTAATCCACAGTGATTTTTTTAAACTGAAAGTACAAGAAGACTAAGTCACGACTATCCAAGATTTGAAATGATTACAACGGTATCCTGGACCCATTTGGGGACTCATTGTTAAAATAATTTCGCCTTTTTAAGTAATAATGTATAAATTCATAGCTTATACAGAATTAATTGGTGTTGATTGAATTGATTAAATGTGATTGATAATGCAGAGACAGCATGTGTTCGTAGTTCCCGCTACACTAGGACATGCTTATTATTGCGGTGCCTCAACCCAGACACCCAGAGGAAGAGGAAGAATTCAAGTATTGAAGCAGTCAAGCGAAGAGAAACAAGGCGCAGACGGAGCCATGCTGCATTCCTTTTTCGCGTGAGCCGCCCGAAGCGAAGCATTCTCAATTTCGGGCGATTAATTGGTTTTCATACTCTCTCCCCTCTGAGAAAACTGGCAATGTGCCAATTAGAATTACCAGCCACCAGCCTTCAACCCTCCAGAGAAAGTGGATGACGCTCTATATGAAGCAGGCTACCGTCTCGAATACATTAAAGCCATTAAAACACGTGAGGACAGACCTTGTTGCTTTTATCTGGCCTACACGAACCGACTCCAGACCTCCTCCATAGTTTGTATCATACTGACGTGCTTACGCTGGGCTATTATACTTCATAGGTATTCAGATAAATTAAATGAATGATTGATCTGTTTGGTTTTAATTTTGTCTTTATAATGTAAATATGACTACTTAAATCTTGCTACAAGCTTTTATACCTGCATGAATGATATATTATAGTTATGACTTTTATTATGAATAAAAGTTTTAAATGAAAGATAAGAAGTTTATTTCGTTCTTTATATTTAAAACAACTTATTTGTAAAAAGACTTTTTTACTTTATATTTATTTTCATATTGTAGTCACTAGCTAGTGCCACGGTCTTTTCATCCCGGGCATCTCGTTGTTTTCTGATCATTTTGAACATTCTATACATTGATAAAAACCTCTTTATTTGATTTTGTTAACCAACCGATGACTTAAACAATTCACTCTCAAATCGAGCACCTCTAAAAACAACAGTACACCTATCCGTACAACAGCAAGTCCCTTCATTAGGCGTCCACATTGCAGGAGTGCATTAAAACGTAACACCTCCTCCATCCTAGATGTTCATTGTTTTTTCATGTTAAATGAGGCTGAATATTTGTTTTTTTACTTAATGTAAAAAGAGATTGAAAATTTATGATGAAGATATATAGATCAGTAATAGCTGTTTTTATTATTTGAACATAAAAATAAACAAGAGATTTCATTTTTTGAGACCAAAACTTTATCGTTTTGTTTTCATGTTTCTTGCTTTTACTTTATTTAATATGATAAATTGTTCTTATATATAAAAACATTTCATTTGTGAATAATATATAATATCGATTTTTCTTTCTTGTATCGATTTTTGACAAATCGCTTAGTATTGAAATATTTCTTTACATAATCATGTCATCATCACCGAGTAATAATTGAGATTATAAATAAATGTGAATGAAACATAACATATTCAATTTCTATATATTGATATAGAGCAGGACGTGCGGGCGGTTACGCCTGCGGGTCGGCGCGCATGAGCGCCAGGTCGGCGTCCAGCATGTCGCGCACGAGCTCGTGGAAGGACACGCGCGGCGCCCAGCCCAGCTGGCGGCGCGCCTTGCCCGCGTCGCCCAGCAGCAGCTCCACCTCGGTGGGGCGGTAGTACTTGGGGTTGACGCGCACCAGCAGCTCGCCCGAGTCGGCGTCGTGGCCGGTCTCCAGGTCGCCGGCGCCGCGCCAGCGCAGGCGGCGCCCGCAGTGCGCGAAGGCGCTCTCCACGAACTCGCGCACGCTGTGCGCCTCGCCCGTGGCCACCACGAAGTCCTCGGGCGCGTCCTGCTGCAGCATGAGCCACATGGCCTCCACGTAGTCGCGCGCGTGTCCCCAGTCGCGCTTGCTGTCCAGGTTGCCGAGCTCGAGGTGCGACATGAGGCCGAGCTGTATCTTGGCGACGCCGCGCGTGATCTTGCGCGTGACGAAGTTCTCTCCGCGGCGCGGGCTCTCGTGGTTGAAGAGCAGTCCGTTGCACGCGAACATGCCGTACGCCTCGCGGTAGTTCACCACTATCCAGTAGCCGTACAGCTTGGCGCACGCTGGAACGCCACACATACACGTCAATACACGGAACTCGACTTATACATATATATGTAGGACGGTTCAAATAAATTTTGATATTAGTTAAGCGTTTTGTTCACGACTTTTATTATACATGAGAAATTTACATTGCGTATACGAAATATATTTAATTTCTATAACTTATCAATAGATATTTTAGTAGATGGTTTATAAAGCGTAAATAAGTATATCGCTAGTAACAGAGAGTGTCAAGAGAGTTCACCACTCACCACTCAAATTCAAGCCATTGCGTGTTAAATGGCGGAACCCAACGCCACACTTTCTCTTTCTATTTCCAGAGCGAAGAAATGAAGATATTTCAAATATAATTATTAGTGGATTTATAGCCACAGACAATGCCTTTTACAGTAAGAAGCTATGTAAGTAGGTAAGTGAGCGAGGTGGACGGACCGTAGGGCGACCGCGGGTAGAAGGGCGTGTTCTCGTTCTGGGGCACCTCGGCCACCTTGCCATACAGCTCGGAGGTGGAGGCCTGGTAAATGCGCGCGCTGCGCTCCAGGCCCGCCGCGCGCACCGCCTCCAGCAGCCGCAGCGTGCCCAGCGCGTCCACCTGCGCCGTGTACTCCGACAGCTCGAACGACACCTTGACGTGCGACTGCGCGCCCAGGTTGTAGATCTCGTTCGGCCTCACCTGCGACACACGAAATTATATACATTCCACACTCCCGAGACCCATATAACGACCCGCTGTCTTCAATTTTGATTGCTGATTCTTTCATTACGGGCTCTTATACGTAAATAAGTGTTCCTGATAAAAACAATTAAATAAATGAATGTTTGAATAATATAATATAATGATAAGACATACTAATTTCTAATTTATTGTTTTGGATTCATTGGATTCAACTACTTACTTTTCTGGATGCTAAATTTTAATTATCTAGACCAACAGGAACTGGGTGACAATTTTGATCTATGGTCAGTAAGTGCTAAGAATAACGATTTTTTGACGCTACATTTGTGTAACCGTTTTAGTGTACTTATGAAAAAATTATGTAATTCCATTGCTAAAAATGTTGTTGTTAGCTAGAACTTGGCTTGACACGCTACTGCGTGTCTATGTCTGAAACACTGTCAGAGTATCTCAATTCACAATGAACTGTACATAGAGATTACTGATACAATGATACTGACTATGAGAGACAAAACTATGCAACAGGAACACGTAATCACATCGGAGGAAAACCGTTCAGAGAATCGAAGGAAATCGAATGGATAAGAATGTAAATGAAACTGCGAGATACCTAAATACACACTTTTAGAATTTCGTTGACTTACTCAAATACTTTAACCCTATTACCAAACACTTTAGAACAACCTTTGATGTATTTTAACAACTGTATGATACTCAATACTTCTAAAAATTTTTTAGATTATTATCTAGAAAAGCAAAATGTTATATTTCCATATAATATCAAAATGTACGCAACCTAAAATCCAACGTAAGGTCTTGTGTCTTAATATTCAGCGTATCGTTAGTTTATCACTGAAATGTGAACGTTTTCGTATCTAAAGCTAATGAATTCATTACAAATATTACATTGCAACAAAAGTTGGTGTTGACGGCGCACATTTGCATATGAAACCGGTTCCAAGAGTAACTCGCGAGCACTTGTAGGTACTGCAATGTGCAGGCTACATACTCGTATATGATATTATAGGTAAAGGTAAATCGATGATTTTAGTTTTGGAAATATTAAACGTTCCTACCCAAGTAGGGTTACCTGTAACGTGAGAAAATATAATATGGCAATAGTCTAGTGGCCTCAGCCTCGAAATAGTATAGTAGCCAGAACTATCAGAACCACCACACTCGCAGAGAGAGGATGGGTGGGAATAGTGACATCGAACCCGAATACATCATCAGCGCTTGTCAGCGGGCTGACCTCCTACCACCAAATTACTGGGATACCCAGCAGCGGAGGGAAATGGCATTCTATCCCGTATCAGTAGGGTAAGGGAAAGGCCGGCTTGTGCGGTTTTAGTAAGTCTTTTTGTTAGTGTACTTATATAGTGATATTTCAGTCAATGAAGTGATTGATCCGTATTCACAAATGAAGGGATATAAGTAACAGACTGATACAAAACTTCTATCCAATACAGGTAACCGTCAAATTTTACGACGATGGGAGAGTTAAAAGAAAACGTTAATATTTTACTAAATTACCAAAGACTAATGCTCTTGGTCATGTGGTGTTTAATGGTGAATTGAAAAAGATCAATTGGATGATTATAGTTAGGGTAACTTGTAACAGATGTTTATTGTATTCAACACTCGAATGTCCGACTTTTAGGGAAAATCCAACCTTATACAACGCAGATAATTAAGATAATTTTACAATAATATTTTGAGCCACTTTTGCCGAAAATTCCGATTTGTTTAAGAGCTGTGCAAGTGCATACGTGTTGGAATCTGATAACAATATCATATTTTTCAGGCAACGAGCAGAATAGAATAGATATATTTTTATTATGCTTTAAATATTAAACGCGTCAAAAATAGTGATATCATTGGTACAAAGTACAGAAATTTCTTTCATTATATGGGAGAGTTTTGCGACATTGCTGTAAACTGTAGCTTTAGCAGTGTGCGGTGTATGTGTGTACGTGTGTTGTGCTGTACACAGATAGCGATAATTACTACAACACATACACCTATGACACCTATGACACCTACATATACTCGCATAGGCATATAATGTTTTTCCTTCTAGGCGCTATTTCTTAAGTGATTCATATCACTGCTATTAGTGAATTACAAGGTACATCTAGATTAAAATCTACACCTTGCTTATCGACGTTTCTATGAAATTGTTAATACAAACATCGATAAATATATACATTGTATCAAGTTCATTAAAATTATTTACATAAAATTTAATACTTTATGTCAATATGTGTACTTTTAAATGAAATGTTTGTGACACAAGTGTGTTGCAAGGCACCACTAACACCATCTGTTACATAAAATAGAATTGAACATGACAACAAAAAAGTAACAAAGTTGTAAACATGTGTGTGTGCCCGACCAACACACTCATTGTGGTCTGTCACTATGGACAAGAACATCTCAAGCAAATAGCACCCCCTATATAGTACTATTTATGCAAGGCAACAAGTTATTTGTATATAATGTAAATGAAAATGAGCCAAATATCAAATAACTTGTAATCCACAAACCTCATATTCAAACAAAGCAATGGCAATGCTTGCTCCATGTCCTAGAATTTAAATTATTGTATTATGAAGTAAATTTCTCGAAAATAAAGTACTGCTATGAAAATATCAGTGTTATACAGTTCACTAAAGCCTTATTAGAGTTGTACTACAGCTCATAAAGCATAATTTCACACCTAGTTTATATCATAATACATTGATACTTGTGTTTAAACCATTGTTTAGTACCAGCCAATAGAAAATAGCCACACATAAAACCTTGAACATTTTAAATGTGTATTTATCAAGTATGCTTGAATAGAACCATACATACATACATACAGTTACAAACACACCTGGCCTTAACCACTATAAAAGAAAAATGTGCTTGCTGTCACCATTATTGCCACTTAATATACAAAACTCCTAACTCTACTTCACTAGGAACTTATAATATACTATTGGTAATAATAATAAAGAAGTAAATGACACATTCAGAAATCCAGGTCCCCAGTAAATCTCTGAATTGATAAAACTTTGTTTTTCTTTGAAATGATATCAGTTGAAAGCAACTATAATCAGTATGGCCAACTTTTATATAATAAAATAAAACACAACTATAAAGCTATCTTGAATGCAGTAACCAACAGAATATCTTTACCATGCCTTAGTACAAATTTATTATAAGAATTTGACTTCATATTGTATTTTCATTTGTAAACACATTCAAAATATTGTGAGTCCTGCAGAAAGTTCTTATATAATAGAAAATATAGATACCTTAGTAATAATACTAATGAGACATGTTGTGTCTGTCAAGTCTCCATAATGTAAGTGCATCTGTCCCCCGGTGTGGCATGCTGGCTTTTCATACAAGTGTTGAATTCTACCTGTTGAAAATATCATAGTCAAAGTAAGATTTAAATTATTTCATTTGCATAAGTGTATGTTTATTATAAACACCAAATAAATTAGTATTTTACCTGTGTTAAAGGAAGACGAACGTCGAAGAATTCCATGTACTTCATATCCTTTTTCAATTAGAAACTCTGCAAGATAAGATCCATCCTAAAACAAACCACATATTTTTGTTTTTTACCTATTGATTATTAACAAAATATTTTAAAATAAAAATGTTAATATATACATATATATAAAAATCCTAAACAGAAAGTATTGTGTGAAAATAAAAAAAATGCTTCAATAAAATGTATGTTCTAATAGACCATACCTGACCAGTAATTCCAGTAATTAATGCTACTTTTCTGTTTTCACTGGTACTAGAGCCTTCGCCAGACATTTTAAAGTATATATTTTGCTTAAATTGTGTGTTTAAACACGTCTACACTCCGCGAGCCGGCAACGTATGATAACGTACCTAAATCTTATCAGAAACACTCCGGCACATAATAGAAAACAATTATATTACAAAGCTATAATTTGCATTACGTTTGTGGTTTGATTTAATTAATATAATTATTTTTAACTATAGAAAATGACTAATATTATCGTAAACAAAAGTTCTAAGTAGTTATATGTCAAAATCAAAATTACATATTTTATTTGATAACACAGAGTAGTGAATTCAAAATTGTGAATTATGATTAGTATACTGACAGATCACAAGTCCAATATCCACAGACAAAGATGACAGACTCAAGCTAAAAAAGGTACATATCGTTAATTTAAGTTGATTCAGTTAAACAAATAAAAATAATGTTTTATATCTTTTAATTTTGCGATTTTATATACAACGTAAAAGTAAGCTTTAAAAAATATCTTACACTTATAGTCGTTATGGGATTGTGGCAACACTATATTGTCAGCGATTCTATTAAAAAGTACTAATGTCAAGGTTTATTATTACTATAATTTGTATAGGTTATTGTAATGTAAAGTAATTGATTAATTATATCTTACTGTGTAAATTTAATTATTTTTTATTTACTTTACCTTAGTTTTGAAAGTGTCCCAAAGTTTATATAGTAATATTGAAATTACAGAATAGTAATAAAATAATGACAGACATTACATGATTTGATATATGTAGTTTTGTGTTTATTGCGCATCTAAGCAAATAGAAAAAAATATATACCTTACACTAAAAATAGTTGTTCACCATGCCGGACATAAAAATAACGCCCTTAGGAGCAGGCCAGGATGTCGGCCGAAGTTGTATTTTATTGTCAATGGGAGGGAAAAACATAATGTTGGATTGCGGAATGCACATGGGGTATAATGATGAGAGGAGATTTCCTGATTTCTCATATATAGTCCCTGAAGGTCCGATAACGAGCCAAATCGACTGTGTGATAATTTCTCACTTTCATTTGGATCACTGCGGCGCCCTACCGTATATGTCAGAGATGGTTGGTTATACAGGCCCAATTTATATGACACATCCAACAAAAGCGATTGCACCTATTTTATTAGAGGATATGAGAAAAGTTGCAGTAGAAAGAAAAGGTGAATCTAACTTTTTTACCTCTCAGATGATCAAAGATTGTATTAAAAAGGTAACTGCTGTTACTCTTCATCAATCTGTGATGGTGGATAATGAATTAGAAATAAAAGCATATTATGCAGGACATGTCCTTGGCGCTGCCATGTTCTGGATCAGGGTAGGCTCTCAGTCCGTTGTCTACACAGGAGACTACAATATGACTCCAGATAGGCACTTAGGAGCTGCTTGGATTGATAAATGCCGTCCAGACCTTTTAATTTCAGAGTCAACATATGCAACTACAATTAGAGATTCTAAGAGATGCCGTGAAAGAGACTTCCTTAAAAAAGTTCATGAATGTGTTGAGAAAGGTGGAAAAGTGCTAATTCCTGTATTTGCTTTAGGCCGGGCTCAGGAACTTTGTATTTTATTAGAAACTTATTGGGAGAGAATGAACTTAAAATATCCAGTTTATTTTGCATTAGGTTTGACAGAAAAAGCTAATAATTATTACAAAATGTTCATAACATGGACCAATCAGAAAATACGAAAGACTTTTGTTCAAAGAAACATGTTTGATTTTAAACACATCAAGCCTTTTGATAAATCATACATAGACAACCCTGGTGCTATGGTGGTGTTCGCTACACCTGGCATGTTGCATGCAGGGTTATCTTTGAATATTTTTAAGAAATGGGCTCCCTATGAGCAGAACATGTTGATTATGCCAGGATTTTGTGTACAAGGTACAGTTGGGCACAAAATTTTAAATGGAGCCAAAAAAATAGAATTTGAGAACAGACAAGTTGTTGAAGTAAAAATGGCTGTAGAATATATGTCTTTCTCCGCTCATGCCGATGCAAAGGGTATTATGCAATTGATTCAATACTGCGAACCAAAGAATGTCCTCCTAGTTCATGGGGAAGCACAAAAAATGGAATTTCTGAAAGATAAAATCGAGAAAGAGTTTAAAATTAACTGCTATATGCCAGCTAACGGAGAGACAGCCATTATCAACACCCCCACTAAGATACCTATTGATGTATCACTTAGATTATTAAAAGCGGAGGCTGTCAGATACAATGCTCAGCCTCCTGATCCTAAGAGAAGAAGAGTCGTACATGGTGTTCTTTGCGTGAAAGATAACAGACTGTCATTCCTAGATATAGATGAAATCTGTGATGAGATCGGCATAAACAGACATGTCATCAGGTTCACGAGTACTGTTCGCTTCGACGACCCCGGCCCGGCCGCCAAGACCGCTGAGAAGCTCAAGACTCTACTGGCAGAGAAACTTCAAGGATGGTCAATCACAATATCTGATGGTAACATATCTGTGGAGTCCGTCCTCATTAAGGTGGAGGGGGACGATGATAACACTAAGAGCATTTATGTCTCTTGGACTAACCAAGACGAGGACCTCGGCAGTTACATACTGGGCTTGTTACAATCAATGGTACAATGATAATAACACCATATTATACTTGTAAAAATCTTTAATTCCAATAAATATCTAATTTTTAATAAATAATTATTTTGTCTATCTATGCACACCATGTGACATCCATATTGCACTTCCCCTGGTACCATAAGTAAAGCAGTTTGTTCATGTGGTTTAAACTTTTGAGTTTCTTTTCATTTTTCTCATTTGGTTTCTGGAAATAAAGTATTAAATGATAAATATGAGTTTTCAAGTGTTTTGTGTTTGATGCTAGTTAGTCGTTATCAAGCTAGTACTAGTAAGAGAGGCGTGTCCTATGGAGTTTATTATCAGTGTTGATAATGCCCTAAATAAGACAGATTACTGATTTTATGGCACATGTATCGTTATCTCCTAAATTTTAAATTTTTATTTATAAGCGTTGGTATATTTATTAACAGCAAATTGTGTTATGAGTTTTGTAATACAGTTATGTAATACAATTTCATTTTTGCGCTTGGACTTTTCCAATTTGTTTCTCATACTGTAAGCTGCAAAGTTGACTAAAATTATTTGGTACTTAGATTTTTTCATAGTATAAAAAAAGTTAGCATTATTATTCTTATGACTTTTTCCAACACAGATTACGGAGTCCTGCTTGTAGAGAAGTTCACGTGCAGTGCGCGCAAGCATGTGTCAGTTAAAGTAAAAAATAAATAAATCATTTTAAAGTAGATACTTTACGTCTATATTTTTAGTGTAGCCAGTTGTAACGTGTCGCGTGTCCTCAATCTGGAATGCATTATGTGTGTACATAATGCATTCCAAGAGGACGGACGGCTAACACATGCAGATTCCCTTGATAGCAACGAAACGACATTTTTTTAATTTGTTATATTTCAAAAATAAAATAGTGTTTTCTTCATAGTCTTGGTTTTTCCAGTTTGGCTTGTTTGAGTATTGCACATTCCTATACAAAATATACTAAACAAATTACGGAATAAGATAATTTATATTTGTATCCATTACTCAAAAGAACAGAAAAATATATTATTGTTGGACGATCTCAATTATTTTACACAAATATGCGCAATGTTTGTTTATACGTTAGCTTTTTTTCTGTGAAAATAAAATTACAAAATCTCGTTTTACTTTATCCTATATACATTACTTAACTTAGTTCAATTATTATTTTTTATATAGCAAAATGCCGCTCTGGCCGCTAAGCTAACCTACTACTAGTACGCTTTTTTTGTTGAGAGCATCCATCAACGGTTCCCAAGACGCTCAGGGTTTTATTAAAAATGTTTTATACAAATGATGTGAATATCTATCTAGATTGGGAGTCCGACGGTAGAGCACCAGGGCACGCATACCATAACGGGCGGGAACAGTCTGCCGAAGTCCCCTCGGCGCAGGTGCTCCCCGTGCGCGTCCAGCAGCGCGGCCCACAGCCGCGCGCCGACGCACCCGCGGCACAGCGCGCACTCCCCCCGCCCCTCCCCCTCCGCGCAGTCCCCTGCGCACTCCCCCGCGCACTGCGCGCTGTACACCGCGACGTTCTTCTGCGCGGACACCATGCTGCGCGCCGCTTCCTCACTGCAATAGCGGTAAATGTGAACTACAACCCGAGATCATTTTTGGAAAAATTATTAAATTTTGAACGCAGCGGAAATCGACATTCAAGCCCACGCCTAATTTTTTTTCTTATCCTAAGCTTTAATTAACATTTTAAAAATAATATTGCATGTCATGAGATTATGTAATTAATCTAAATATCTACTCAAATGTATTTATGTATCTTCTTTAAAATTAAAAATCAGCTCAGTGGAGATAATGATGAGAAAACATAATGTCAAAACTTTTAATAGGTATTTAGTTAAAAAAACTCATTTCCGGTTCATAAAGGATCTTAGATTCTTACATTGTAGTATGATCGTGGCGCAGTAGTATAGCGACACCTACGTACCTAATCGGTTAGGGTTTCAACCTTTACTCGAAGAATCATTACAATTATATATTTCATTAAATTCAGTAAGACCAAACGCGGCGTTGAGTACGGCTACTTAATACGTAAAGTGTTGCTTTCGAAAACACGTTATGGAATATTCATCGTTTTAGATTCTCTTCGTCTATATTAATGTGTATGAGAGACACGTTAATACAACTAAGGAGATAATTGTGAACTGTGCTACTATTTTTACATTTTCGTAAAGTTAAGTATTTTCGATCGCTTCGAATAGATACTATTATAGTATTGAGTTACTAAAATAAACAGCTGACTAAGCGGCCTACATCGTAAACGTTTAGAGCTACACAAGATGTTGCCAAAACGCCTTTTCTGTGTCACCAATAGTGCGGGCGGCGCCACGAGGTTACACACATTAGAAAGTGTACTTCCTTGTTACTTTATATGTGTAAGTTCACACACGAGACGAGAGGTGTTTGGTGAAGTTTAATTGAAAGATACTTCTTTGATTACATGAGGTACTTCTTTTACATTATAGTTAATTTACTAGAGCCCTATTGCACGGAAAGGCTCACGAAGCCCAGCGCATAAAGCATAAACTAATAGTATTGATAAAACTTTATTAAAATTATAATGATAATAACATGTAAAAAATCAACCTAATAAAGCAAAGTCCGCTGACACTCCTTGGAGTGTCAGCTACAATCAAACTCATACAAATATAACACTTGAAATAAACAATAAATTAAAAGATTCTCTCGCATAACAAGGTAGTCGCGGACCAACTAGTCTGTGAACACTCCGTTGCACTGGACTTGGAGTTGGAACTGAACCCATAACTGATCGCCTTTACAATAAGACGTGTGTACTGCGCCACCTGAACTCGTTATAGCTGTTGTAGTTTTCTTCTTTCAATAGTTTATATTGCGGTAAGCACAGAGCAAGTTATAGTTACGTCTATTTATTGGAAAACCGAATACATGCTTGATTACAAGTGAACGAGATTGCAAAAAAAAGGTCTCACGTTGCGGTGTGTGAGGCGGGCGCGGGCGAGGCCACGCCGGTGAGTGTGAACAGGTTGTAGAGCACCTGCTCGTAGAGCAGGCGGTTGGGCGCAAAGTGCGCGGCGCTGAGGTTGGGCGACATGTTGGCCTCCAGCAGGTGCACGCGCAGCGCCGCGTCCACCACCACGTCGAAGCGCATCAGCTCGAAGAAGTTGCGCGGCGACGGGTACCCCCGCAACTGCGACCACGACTAGCACTGTCACTACTGGCGCGCTTTGAGTTTGACTCATTACACATTTTAAATTATTTTTTAAGACATATTTTCTTTCATCACAAAAACAATATCAATCTCTTGCTCGATAGACACAAATATTAATTATTCATTAAATATATTTTTATATAGCAGTGAACAACAGTAATGAATATTAAAATTTACAAATTATAACAATAAATACTTATAGATACGCATTTATAGTTCTTAATGAATATAAAAGAATATTCATAAATTTGATCGCAAACAATAATTGTTGTTATAAAGCGGTAATAGCCTCACCGCCTCTACGATGTGATGTTCCTTCGCCAGCAACACCTCAGCGATGGCGTCCTGCACGTCCCGCCACATACGCGTCGTGTCCATGCCCTGCGCCACACAACACGCGCTAAATATAGCCGTCGAAAATGCCTGCTCGGTTACATTAGGATAGATATTTTGAATGGAATGCGGCTCAATAGGCAGGCACAAGGCGCGCCGGCCCGATTATCCTTTGACCTATTGTGCCATCTACCCACTGAGGTATTTAACGTTAAAAAGATACCCTGAAAGCCTGAGGTCTAATGAAAGATTGAGCAAAGTGCTTTTATAATACTTGTGATGAGTCACAAAGTGCGCCGCGACCAGATCTCTCATTCATCTGTGACAACTGACAATTAACGTGTAAACGACGATTATCTAAGATTTAATGTAATTAATCAAAAATATAATTTTTAATTTTAAACTTAAGTTTCGAGCTTAGCGGCCATCGCGGCCATTTTAAACTGTCGGTATTTCAATCCAGTTAGGGTTGTTGAGCTTGTTCATCTCTACTGAATTTTACAAGTTATGCATACTACGTGACAGACATACGCCGAGTACGCTGGGCGCTTGTGAGTATTAATAAAGAAACAAAGTATAAATACATTACTATTAGAACAAAATATATGTTTGCTTCATCACTTACATGATTACTACTATCGACTCGGCTATTATCTTAGGATTAAAAGTATTTAAAGCGAGGGCTGGAGCCTGTTACCTACGGTCAGGTACCCAACACGTCCTACAAGTGCGGAGTGCTGTATACGGTGCACGGTGCCCGGTGCCCGGTGTGAGTAGAAGGTACGCGTATACGTGCGGTGGCTGACAATCGATATCGCAAGGGTTAATTCGTTAATCCCATTGCGTCATGTCGCGGGGTGATCGACATATTAGCGTGTAGTGGCTAAGCGTGGCGCCAGGCGAGTGCAGGCGAGTGCAGGCGAGCACAGGCGAGCACAGGGGCGCTGCACACCAAGCTATCTAATCTATCTTCATTTTGTCTTGTCCATACAAAAATATTTTATTTCATTTTTTATTGTATTGGTTTTTTATTTTTATATATAACATACTTACAATAATAAACTATGCTTGTGGAAATATGAAAAATAATATAGTGACATTTGTGTGACATTTCATGTGGTAGTCTAAATAAAGCTTATCTGTGCAATGACTCCCTCGAGTGCGGCCAGCCTTACCCTTTCACATAAACTAAAGAGTAATAAATTCCACTTATGTGGCTTTCTCATTCGTACATACCTACGTACTAATTTGGTATTATAAGACAAAAGTTTTAAGACAAAAGTGTTTTGAATTAATTTGGAAAAGCTTCCATCGGAATCTTCAATATGAGCGTAGGCGATAACTAATATAAAACAGTTGTCCGACACTGTTCTAGATAATGTTTTTTATTAATTAGGGCATATATTTTCGAAGAAAATCGATTCACTAGTGTAATTTACGGTTACATTTTTCGTATTACGAAAAGAAAGAATGGATGTTTAAGTTTAAAATATTTTAATTTTCCAAGTTTTATGAAATATAGAGCGTTACTGAGTACCGACTGCACTCAATGTACATAATGTGTCGTCTGTGCAGCAAGAAACAGAAAGGAAAACAAAATTGTATAGCGAATTTGTCTATGTTATATGTACGTAATTCAGTACGCGTGTGCAGTCAGTCTATAATATATAAATTAATAAGAACGGTAGTGCTAGCACTGATCTTATAAAGTTGTCTGTGTATCATACAATATTATCGTATTCAAGATTAAGATGTATTATAATTGTTTAATAATTAATAAGCAAAGCCAAGTAAATATATGTTAATTTTCAATATTCCCAGCTTAATACAACGCCACGTTTGTGGGTGGCCTTATGCTCCCCTTTTTTAGCTTGACATGGTGTCGTGTTATTTATCGTCTAGTGAACGGATTTACATGGCAAGTGCCAGTTAATACGCCTCTCATTGACTCATTAAAGCCGAGCTAAACAAAATGGGCTCAACTATGAACCCTCTACGCCAGTACAGTCTGCACCACGTAATAGCTACATTGATTGACGCACTTTGCTACCTGTAATAAATGTGTGCTATGGGAGCGAACACTGTTATGATGGATTCTATTAAAGTTACTGACAGATGACACTAATTATATTCTGAATAATACCTAAGTTAATATATTAAGTATAGTAATCTTATTGTTGGACCCGAACATGTATATTCCGTAGTCACGCCTAGAGGGACTGGTTAGTATCAAGAAACTTAACCTCACTTCTGTGTTACATGCGGAGGACAGCCCATCTAATTGTTACCTTTGAGTTAGCGTAGTGGTCGAAGGCGTCCTTCATACCGAAGCCGAGCGCGGAGTAGACGCGCGCCAGCGACGGCACCTCCCACGTGGGCAGGTAGTCGTCGCCTACCACGTACTTGTCCAAGTCCTCGGGGTCGAACGGGTGGTACTTAGCGGGACAGTACCTGGAAATGACGTGAACCCATTGCGTGTAATATATTATCGTTTCACAAAGTTATTGGTACTGTTTGCCACCACTTAACGACCTTACTGAAATTGTGTGTCGCATGACGGATCTCAGTCTAACATAGTACGGTGGCGAAGTGTTCATATATCACGACTCCCACCGAGTATAACCTTGTATATCTTTAATTCTTTTTAAATAAATAAATTTACGATAAATATAAGTATTTTTCGAATTATATAAATAATATTATTATTTATCAAACTAATAAAAGCCATATTTAAGTACATTTTAAGCTATTTTAACACAATCAATTCATTATAAATCATAAAATCCAACGTTAATTATGATAGACGTTTTGTCTTAATACAAGTATATATAAAAATCATTTAAATATAATCATATTTCCAAGTGGGACCGATTGCTATCGACAGTGCAAGTCGCGTCTACCACCACCCATTTTTTAATATTTTATGTTTTTATGATTTACATTAAAAAAATCTATTTAAAAAAATGTTAAAAGTAAACCTACTTGTAACTTATGTACCAGTACAACAAACCTGTTTTATAACGTCATAAGGATAACGTGTGTATTGAGTGTAGTAGAAATAAAGTTATATACTTTATATATACCATACTCTTTATATTTTAGTTTTATGTACAAAAATATTTTCAAATTAGAAGATAATGATGACTTTACACTGTGCGTTTCATTGATTGGTGTAAAGTGATTATTGTTGGAGAGACGCAGTTCCAGTTCACATGCTAGGCTTATCCTAAGAACCCTGTATTTTAAAATGTACCTATCTACTGTAATTGCCAGTGAAGTAGTACAATTCCAGCTAATCGTAATCTGATAAGATTGTAATTTAAAACCCACTCAGTTAACCCATATTTTATATTGGAGATAGCAAGTTATTAGTGTTTTACAATGTTATCTACATTGTAAGTATGGAAGTGTCTGTCGTGTACTGCGGCGGGTGGCAAGTGACTTACCTAAACAACACGTCGCCTTTGTACCAGTAGGCTCTCAGAGGATTGACAGACGTGAGCGCGACGTACACGCCAATATCGAACTTATGTCCGTCCACCAGGAACGGGTTCTGCACGTACTCCTGCACGAAACTTTCGCCACTTGACAAATCAATTGCAGTCACGTTCTTTAAATACACGCCGCGATGTTGATTGTGCTTTTGTAAAAACATTGCATTTTTATTTTCCGCCGCGTACTTCAAAAACTTTTCTTTATTCTCTGGTATCTTAAACGCTTTGGGAATAAATTTGGAATCGGACGTTGCCAAATCGACTTTGTTCGTGATAAAGCCGGTGCCGGGGAAGTGATTCACCCTCTGATGGCTTTGCAGATTGCGCAGGTGAGGGTGCAGGGCTCGAAAAGGGTAGTCATGCGACCAGAGCAACGTCCATGGTGTCCTGTTGGTGCCCATCTCGTACCCCATCCTCTCCAGCACGAGGTGCACGTGTTTGAGAAGCCCATTCTTGTTGTGTACGTCACTGTGGGCGGAGTACACCCAGTAATACTTTCTGTCGCGTGTATAATCTTTGTGGACGTTTTCCTTTCTATTTTGTACATTTATTATCTCTAATAGAATAGCTAAAGATACTCCTATGATACATATTAGGAGGAATATATTTATGTTTGAGTCATTTCTAATAGAATGAGTTTTTCTTATTGTGACATCTTCCGTCCCAATATTTTTATCTGGGATATTGTCATTTTTATCTAATTGTTGTTTGTTCTAAAAATAAGAAATAAATATTATAAACAAGTATGTATATTAGCACAAGTATATACGTACTTACAAGTACTTTTGAAATCATATTTGTAAACAAAACTACATAGACAATAATTAATATTTATTCAATAATAATAAAAGTAAGGATTTAAATAAACGTATAATACTAATACGTAAATTATATTAATTGTTTAATAATTACAAATACAATGATCCATCAGAACAAATCAAAATTCGAGAGCGTAACTTAAAGTAGGTAAACAGTAGCTACAGATGTGTTGTGCCTAGTTATGAATAAAAATAAATTTATTTAGTAAAATTCCCCTACAATCTTTCGATACATTTTATCTCTTTCTTTATAAATTGGGACAAAAATTATAAGTGAAGACAAACGAAATCTTTATACTTAAACTACAAAGTAAAATTTTTAAAAAATAATAATATAGTAAAAACTTACGTCTTTGCATTTCTGATTGTTCCTCATGTTTATTAGTTATTATTTATTCATATTTTTTATATAAAACATCACCGATGCACTGTTCACGGAGTGTTTATGTTTTTTACCGCGTAAATAAAAGTGGCGTACGAGCACAGATCTCTACATATGCGGCCAGAATGAATCCATTGATGTTGGAGCGAGATGGCTCTAGTTTACACATGGTAGAGCGAGACAGCAATAACTTTCTTAACTAGCTGTCAGTGCGGGCGCAGGTTTTTAAGGTCACATCATGGAGTATGTACGTACCTACATACGTATATGCAAATAAATAGCGAACTAACGAAGAGAGTTGTATTCTGCCAGTAGTTAGTTACCACGACATGTTATTATTATATTTATTTTAGACATGTTATTATTAATAACAGATGCCGGGTAACTCATCAGAATATTTACTATTTTTAAAGTGATATTCCACACTTAGAATTAGAAAACATCTTTAAAAAAACGTATAAAAATTTGAACGCAGCGGGATTCGAACCTGCGCCTCTTGGATACCGCGCCTCTTGGATACGCTGGTTCGAATCCCGCTGCGTTCAAATTTTTGTACGTTTTTTCAAAGATGAACTCATAAGAAGCTTAAATATCAAAAATATATTAATTAATTACAGGCTAATTGTTTTTAAATAGTGTTAAATTAACGATTTAAAAGAAAGCCGTTCTCACGAACCCCTTCCGCCAAACGGTCACTCATTATCATAAGTGTGGAGTAGCGAAACTTTGTAAACATCCTCCTACAGAGTTACAATAATGGTTACAAATATCCCGACTTCGAGGTGGTTCAAATCATGTCACATTTATATATATTTGTTCTAGCATATAACTAATAGATGTCTATGAGTGCAGCAATTCTAATACAGTATCTATTTAAAAGTATCATTATCACTAATAAAAAATATTAATTTGTAATTAATGGCATTTAAAAAAAAAGAGAAAGTCCCGGCGGCCGTCGTGGCGCAGTGGGACAGCGTGTGACTTTAAACGCGATCGGTTGTGGGTTCTTTACTTTAACTTTAGTGAACCAGTAGTTAATTATTTGAGTGGTTAATTTCTTTCTTACTATAATTAAAATTATTAGACTTTGAAAAAAAAGCATCGGATCAACATATTTTTAAATGTGTGTTTGGTCATATATTTATTTTATTGCGGCCATAATGTTGCTATGGGCACCGTCCTACTTTAAATGCAATGGTTGCAGATTCAATCCTGAGCTGTGGAATCATCAACAGGTCACGATCGCATGGATCCACTCCAATGGAACAAACCGTTGTTAGCATTTTTATAAAAAACGTATAAAAGTTTAAGCGCAGCCGGATACGAATCCTCACCTCTTGCTAACTTGGAAACCGTCCAAGCGCTCGTTATATGTGTATCATATATACGTATTTATATAACTATATTTTATTATATATTTATTGATAATACATTATATATTTAGCTATGACTTTGATTAACTTTGTCCAATATGATGACATTGTTTTACGGTGAATTTTACTATTATATGAATCCCCTTTGGTTTTGAGGAAGTATGAGAAGATGTATCAGACGCAGAGCTTGCAATATACCTACCCTATTGTAAAATTATTTTTGAAAAGAATATGTGTTGTTTTTCGCCAGCACTAACTTTCGGAGCTAGAGGTAGCTTCTAGTAAGATTGATAATATTGATAAATTAATTATTCAAGTAATTATTTAAATAACCTTTTATTTTGACAGACTGAATAATACGAATTGATCAAATAAAATTTATAAATATTAATGTATTGAATTTTATTTGATAACATTTAATTCGGTTTGTAGCACTAAGTCCGCCAAGCCATGCCTTGAACATACTTCCAAATTTTAATGCGCTTGTTGCAACTTATTTTTGTTGTTCGCATTTCTGTAGACAGATTTCAACAAGTTTCTGCTTTGCAAAGATTTTTATTTTGTTTATTTAATTTTGAAATACAATAGAACTCTTAGGAAAGTATGAAGGAATTATAAGGAAAATATTAAAAACAACAATTTCATTTCCCATAGAAACTATAGGTATCTGTCAAACAGGGTTCGTGCAGGGTACATTCTAATTATTACAAAATACTAAAAGGCGTACTTGGATTAATTAGTGATAATTATATTCAATTGTTTGTTCTATAGTTTTCATGTACCTTGATATAGCTATAATTACCTTTGCAAGAAAAATTCTAAAAGCACGAAAAATATTTGACAATGTAATGAATTTTCAATAAATCTATAATGATCAGTAACATGGCAATGATGATGATTCATTAATGATGATGAATGATGAATGATTAGTAACATACCAGTTGACACTGTTATAACCAAGGAGGGCGAATTCAACTATCTCACAGAACTTTAAAATTCATAAGATTACAATTAGAATTAACTGCCATTACAGTGCACAATATTGTAAGCTGTTTATAAAGTTGATGTTAAAAACTAACAAATATTGTTCAAGATACGGCAATAATCAAGGAAATCCAACGATTCCAGTGGAACTATTAATTGATTTTAAGTTTTTTTATTTATGAACGTCAAAGGAGTCGCAAGGCCAATTTTCAGGAGTTGTAGGACCAAGTTCCCGTGTACTATCCCAACTTATCACCATTAAAATCACATGTACGTATTTGTATTTCAATTTTCCGTTATTTTTTAATAAAATTTGACATATAATTTTATAGTGACACGAAGTTCGCTGGATATGTATTAATATACATAGTTGTTTGTTACAAGGTATATAATTATTGTAGCCTGTACTTTTTGAATCGCTTTATAGTGTGTGTAGTACGTAGACCTCAATATACTATTTAAACTCAATATACTATTTATCGTAAGTTTACTTGTAAGTGCGTTATAATGCAGTTTGGGGATAATATTATAATTAGACATTGAAACCTCAAGGAATGCCATCTTAGTACGTATTCGAGGGCGCGGTCTACTGTGAAGCCGCAGGACGCTGTAAATACCTTTAATTACAAATATGTATGCAGCAGGCATTATTATTGGACAAATTATGTCATTATAATTAGCTATATTATTGGTAGTAATGATATACCATACAAGTAATTATTTATCACAATGAAAGAATTTTTTCATTAACTAGAGACCGCATGTTCGCTTCGCCCCCGTAAACTACGCGACTATAGCTATTTCGTATTTTCTCTCCCGTTAAATCTTAAAACATAAACTTTGACGAAATCCTAAATTCTTCTCATATATCATTTTGCCTATTAAAGAAAACCATGTTGAAATACATAGCATAGATTGCAAGATCTGAGATAGTTACAGGCAGTGTGCTGCCGACGGCGACGTTGCGATTATGAAAAGTAATGTAGTAGTATATGGAATTATATATGTATATACACACGCAATAAATAACACATTTTAAGATATACACTGATTTTCCTTTTTTTTATTGTCTCTAAACTTTGTGATGAAGTGATTATAATTTTATTAAATAATTATATCATGTTCTATAACATAAACCTACACTATATATATATATATATATATATATATATATATATGTATATATATATATGTATATATATATATATATATATATATATATATATATATATATATATATATATATATATAAATGTAAATAAGAATTAAAATTAGACAATGCAAAAATAAAAAGAAATTGAAACAGTGCTTATACTGTTCCCAGAACTTCTACTACTTCTACTTAATCATTTTCATATACTTTAAGGACGGTCGTGAAATATAAGAACAGAGTTTCTGATCATATCCTCCTTCGTGTCGCATTGCCTTTCACTTCGCATCGCATAGAGGGGAATCTTTGAATACTTAAAGTAAATATATGCTAAATAAACTAAGTTTGTAAGTAACAATATCTCTTTAAATGTTAAGTCCCGCTTCCCGCCTGAATATTAGTCATTGCAGTCAATACTGGAATTAAATATTTTCTATACTAATTGTTCTTTGTGACGGAAATAACCGCTTGGTAATTATAAAATAAGACATAACTTCTCTAATAAGTATTTGTTCATTTATGTTAAGTTCTTATTACAGACTCTGACGCAAAGTTATCGTCAGAGATCACGTTAAGCTCTTAATATGAGATATAGAATATTAGAAGCCTATAAACTGCGCGTATTTGTTTAAGTGCGCAATCTCACATAAAATCAGAATCAAATAAACGATCGATATCGCACGCGTCCAATAACAATAACGTGCTGAGATCTGTTTGCGGTTTTATCTCTCTGTAACAACGAGTGGCGGCAGACAGGACGGCGCGGCGCGGCGTGGCGGGCGCCGGCGGGTTAGCGACTATTCACTTTGTACTTTTGTTAGACTAACAACGAGAATTGAAATAATAGCATCGCCTGTATAAACATATGTTATTTAATAATAACAAAAGTATCAAAATAGCAAATCAAAAAATAGAACAATTGACTGCCTGCGCGTATATTTTAATACGAAAATTGACTTAAAAAAATGTTGCCATTGTTATTGTGCGCTCACGATACTACATATAAAGATAAGCGCCGACAAGTGTTATGAGATTTTATTATATTTAATTTAATAATATTTTTGTTATATTTAATCGAATTGCAAATCACTATTCAGAAATATAAATGTATTGTTTGTACAAGTGGAGTCCAAGCGGCGTCGGCGGCCGGCGTCAGTGCGTCTAGGAGACGCATCGATCGCGTCACGCGCCCAAATCGCTACGCCGAACGCTACACGCCGCCACACGACTCCCGACTCCCGACTGCCGACTGCCGAGCTATTGTCCACATTCAATGCACTCCTGGCGCCTGGCTTGCTCTCTCCCCGTGTCCCTCGCCGCGCCGACACTCTGTGCGAAACTTTGCAACTTACATAAATACATTATTTATACTTAACTAATTAAATTAATCAGCCCGATTATTTCAGAGCGCTGCTCGCTGATTTTTAAAAAAATGTCAACAAAACAATCTTAAACGTCAAAATGTCGTCTTTGTAAATGTGACACGTCATGACGGATGTCAAACAACTCTTGGCGGAATCACTACATCGTGATAGGAAATAGTAAATACCTAGCTGCAACTGCGGTTTGCTTTAGGCGGAGTTTATACATTGAATATGACAATCGAGCTTTCAGTCTTCACACAGATTATGTCCGACAAGCAATCATTGTATTGGCGTAGTGGGACAGCATCTGAATGTAACGTGATCGAACGTGGGTTCCAATCGAGGGAAGATTATACTTAATTTTTTTTCATTTCCTTGTAAGACAAAGCGCTGCATTGAATTCCGTCACTAAACACACAGTGTCTTGACACCAGGTACTTTCTGCCTAAAGATAAAAATGTATAAAATGTCTAAAATGTATAAAGGGTCTAAAATGCATGTAATGCATAATGTATTTAAACTATCAAGCGAATTATCCCTCTGAACAGTACGGATTCAGTGTTGGATTACATGACCTTTGATACCGGTTTATATGAATTACAAAAAGAAACTTGGAGAGCTTAGTGATTATCATTGATACTCGAATTGCTCAAGTTTTTATTTAATGGAGTTAAATAGAAGTAATAACGAGTTTATGTATGTGTTGTATGTTTGTATGATCGTTGTCTGCAAACGTGATAAAAATATTATTGGGGGAATTAATCGATGTAATACAATCCAAGATAATATATTTTTTTAACATTTTTATTTGTTTGTCTGTATATGTGTTTTGTCTGTGCATTTGTGTACACTAATCCCAGAAACAGCTAAACCGACTTAAATGCAGTTTTCATTATTATATTGAAGGAAGATTTCCTAACATTTATTGTTTGTTTATTGTTTGTTTAAGAAAGTGATACGTATTTAAAGTAAATATTTTGAACGGCCAAGTAAACGTGTACACAAAAGATGATTCGGCTATTTACTAGTTTTATAGAGAAGTAAAACCCGTATCTATTTAAAAAATAAACCGCAGAAGATACCTAGATCTTCTATTAGTAGAATTATATTGCTTAATAAAGCAAAGGTACGATTCTAGGAATAGACACTTCTGAAATGATGGTGCTCAGTAAAACGTCTAAGAAAACCTTGTTTCTTAGAGTTTATGTATAATTATAATAACAGCCAATATAGACCAATTTATTTCTATTAGATTTCATCTCATAAAATATTTGTACGTAGAAGGAAGGTAGGTACAGGTGGGGTACAATATAAATTAAATTGATTCTTTAGTGGATCAAGAAATGAAAGAAGTAGTAATAATTATGAAAAAGTTGATTTATTATTAATATAATTATAATAATTATTATAATACAGTTTACAATAATTACAAGCGATCACCAAACGGGGTGAAAGAAAATGGCGTATTAAATTATTGAGGGCTCGCATGCGGCGCGAGGAGGCGCAGGGCGGCGTGGGGCGGCGCGAGGCGTCCTGTGCGCGCCACGCCGCCTCGCGCCCGCGCCCGCGCCGCCCTTAGCGCACGCGCCCTGCGACTTTAGGATATAGTCTTTGTAACGCGAGGAACGAAATATTACACAAGTCGAGTATTATTTATAATCGATTCGGATTAAACCGGTTTCGGCGAAGCGGGAGAGAAGGCGGGGCGGCGCAGGCTATGTACATGCCGCTACGGGCAGTCGCACTCTTCGACCACCATCTCGGGCAGGTCGCGTTTGATGATGTTGGAGTCGGCGCCGAAGTAGATGAGCGACAGCGCGGAGAAGCGCACGGGCGCGCAACACGCGGCACGCTCCAGCCGCGCCGCCTCCACCACCTGCCGACGTACCACGTCACGCGTCAGACACTCCTCACATACTCGTCGGGTGGAAAGCACAATTTATATTAAAAGCAATTTCAGAAATAATACAGATGAATAAACTGTTATTAATTAAGGAACACTTTTGTAAGCTCTTTAATTTAACGAGCTGTAGTTATTGTACACACAATAAAAAGGTAGTTGATGGCAGAAGCAAAAATGAACTTCGAACCATTTATAAATGTAATAACACCTAAAACAATGATGTTTAATTTTTTCATCTATTTGTCTGTATGTCTGTTTATCTGTGTGTACGGAATGTGTATGAAAACCGCTTATCCGATTTAAATGCAGTATCTTTGCAACGTGTTCTTAACATTTAGTGATTATTTTACTTCAATGGGTGCATAAATAAGAAAGATAGATCCAAAGTACTTAGTTCCAAGAAATCCACGAACAGTAAGTGTCAAGTCCACGCAAACGAAGAAGTGATCATAGTAAGATAAGAAAAGTAACCACTTTGTATCATAACTATAAAAAATACAATTAAATAAAAGACCTGCGAATGATAGTTGGCGTAGGAGTCACAGGTGCCGCGGCAGTAGTTAGCATAGTAGCCCTCCGGCGCAACGATCCAGTCGTCCCAGCCGAGAGCGCGGAAGCTCACGTAGTAGGTCTGTCTGCAGCAACCGCCCTCGCGCGCGGCGTCGCAGTCCAGCGAGCGGCGGCGGCGCGGAGCGTGCGCGGCCAGGCGGAGGCGCAGCAGTGGGCGCGCGGCCGCCGCGCCGCCCAGGCGCAGCCGCACGCGCCCCGCGCACCCGCTGCAGTCCAGCAGCAGGCGGAGCGGCGTGCGCGCGCCCGCCGCCGCCCAGCGCCGCGCCGCACCCGTCACGTCCACGCGCTGCCAGCCCCGGCCGCCACCACCACGTGCTCCCGTGCTGCCCGCCAACTCGCCCACGGTCGCGTTGCCGTGCACGGTAAACGCCCACAGGGTGTAGCGCAGGCGGCGCGCCCGGGGCGTCGCCTCCGCACGCACCATCAGCTCGGCGGCCGCCACTGACAGCCCCTGCTCGGACTCCGCTTCTTGTCCGAGGCGAAACTCGATCAGACGCTGACCGTTAAGCGTCTCACCTAGTAACAAATAAACTTACTATGTGAAATAAACGCTATGGCCACCTGCGGCTGTTCTAAGGTCCCTGAGGCGAAATGACATGCTAGCAGCGGTAGACCGGACGGGAGGGCGCGGCGGTAGTGGCGGTCGGGTGCGGGCGTTGGGCGCTCATGGCTGTGAGCTACGCTTGCCCCGTCACCGAATATACCCGCTCAAAATTATGTCGCTCGAGTATACACGCTGAAGTAAGTTTGCGTTGTCGCGCGCACGCCGACATATTTTCGAACAATTCCTAGAGAAGTTCACGGAAGTCTTACATAATTTTAATTGGTTATAAGGAACTCGGTCGATCGCTGTTAGTTTTTGTAAGACAAAATAAAATGTTGACTACGCATTTTCCAACGGTGTTAAAAGAGAGCCGCTTATTCTTCTCTCCGCACATCTCACGATCTGTAAAAACAGACATTGTTAAAACTGGCAGTAACAATTCTAGTGCTCATATGTCTATTACATTACACACTGTAGTCCACAAGTAGTATCGCACTACTGACGGACTACAGTTGGTACGATAACACAACAAATGTATTTATTTACGTGTGATTTATTTATATGTCACTGCGCGTCATGTGAGGAGTACCAACTTAATAGAACGTGTACTCCATCACATACATGCTGTTTCGTATTGAAGTTGCAGAGAACGTGTAGCTCTGTACGCAGCAGTTTAACATATTGTAGAGCGATGTTCAGAAATATTCACTTGTTTACATGACATGAGTCATCGCAATCACAGCAAAGAGGCGCGCGTGGCGGCGACTGCGGCGACTGCGGCGACTGCGGCGACTGCGGCGACTGCGGCTAAGGCGGCTAAGGCGGCTAAGGCGGCTAAGGCGGTCAATTGGCTAGTTAAAATTAGCCATGTTTCATGGGGTTAAATAATTCACTTAATATTGAACGTGTCGCCGTGCACTGTTATGCAACTACAATCGATTGTTGTGCCCTCTTTTACTTGCCTCAGGCCTTCTGTTAGATATTATTTAATATTTGAATAACGTTTAGAAACCCGTCATTGTACTTTAGTGTAATTTCATTTATTAGAGAACAGTATGTGTCCCGGAGTGCCGGTTGCCGGTTGCCGGTTGCCCGTAGCCGGTTGCCGGTTGCGGGTTGCGGACTGCGGCCGCCGGCTCTCGTGTGGACTCGTGGACGCTACCTTGACGTTGTGATTGCGTCACTCCGCTACTCGGATACGATTTAACGAAGGCTCAACCTTCTCCGTTTAAGTGTCGGACAAGTCTATTGGCCGGTTTGTACTTGTAATAAAAGCAGAGCCATACATTTTTCTTAGCTTAAGCTTTCAATTTGCCGCCTGATAAAATAATAAACTGTGCTTCTTTCATTGTTACAACCGGTACATTCTAAAATGTAGTTCACAAAAGTCTTCGGAGCCCCAATATAAATAATTCTATACCTAGATACTTAAATTTTAAAAAAGCTTCGTACATATTTCTTTCGGCACTAGCAAATCTCGGTCAAGTTAGCTTCGATGCTGTGACAGTTGCGATGCGAAATACTACTACACGTCACACGCGAAGTGCGTAAAAGAAGTAAACAGTGCAATGATTACGTGTACATTTAGAACGGTCTCTTAAACATGATCAATAGAGCGGAAAGTCATATGTAGTCACACTACACTTTACCTGTGCCTTTGTTAACAATTTATTAGTATTGTATACATCATATTTTATTATCAAATTTATAGGATTTAAAGCCTATTCCACCAATAGGGTACATTAATTGTAAAGCATATGTAATTCCAATTCTATAAGCAATATCGGTATTCACAAAAGTACTATTTATTAATAAAACATGAGTCTCTAACTCGTTGAAAGCCTAAGTGTTCCGAATGTTACGTGTCGCTCCGGCGGTCACCTAAAATTCGTTTACTGTTCGTGATAAATTTTCCACATGATGTTCATTGCCAGCGTAGAACAAGTTGGCAACAATAATTGTGAGCGAATAATCGTAACCGCAAGTGCGTTAATCTAAACGATTATTTTACCTAATTCTCACGCAACTCCTACGAGCGGCTTGGTCTAGAAGGTTCAACGTGCCAGTGATGGCGATTACTCATAAATCTAATGCTTCCATATTTTAATCAGACTGCCAAATTTAACGTTTATGAATATTTATTTTAAGAGCATAACTTCTCAAAAGTTGTTTTGCTTAAACATCTGCCTATTGTAAGTGCTAGAAGTATAAAACAATTGGATAGACTCCACGATAACAGCCCACAGTGAAGGCCGCGCTACTTTCGCGTTACTTTAGGTTTCAAAGTTTTTTCATTCGTTTACAGATTGGATCAAGGTCTTCAATTCAAGCATGATTTTTTGCTATAATTCTAAAAACATAAATTAAAACTTAGTAAATACTGAAATATCTCAGTAAATATTAAAAAACTCTTAAGTATTAAGTAAATACTTAAGGATTTTTTTAATATTTGTCGATTTACAATGTAAAGTATCGCTCGTTTGTTCGGTCTATTCAAGTATTCGAGTAATCACAAGGGCTCGGTGCTCCTTTTAATTACGAGGAAAGATTGCGAGTTGCGGGAGCGGATTGTCTATTTGTTACATTTTGTAAGGATAACTAATTGCCCGAACTGTCGATATTGCCCTTCCTTTGTGGTACACAAATATGATTCTTTAATCTTGTACAATAATGGGACGAGGTAACTGAACTCAAAGGTGAAAGGTTAACACTCAACGAGCCACGAATAACTCTAATTAAAAATTTGTACATAGACATTTGATATGTTTAGATATTTATCGACTTTAATTAAACAAATATTTTAAATTAAATAGCACTGTAATATAGAAAAATAAAGAAAACAAAACTAAAATTAAGGTGAAATTATCATATTTGCTGTTTATGTTTTCAAAGTACTTTTAGAAAAATTTTATACATGAAATTGACTTATCGACGACTTATAAAAAATATTTCAATATATATATTTGTAAATATCACATTGAATCTTATACCGAGTGTAAATATTAAAGTATAGTTTAAGACATCGTGTATAAATTCTATTATCAAAATACGTAAGTGTTAAAGAACGAGCACCGAATACTGAAAAACTTTTTAAAAACATTTTTGAAAAAACCTATAAAAATTAAACGCAACGTGATTCGAACCCGCGCCTCATGGAAGCCGTCCAAGAGTTGGTTTCTAAGAAACGCGGGTTCAACTCCCGCTGCATTCAAGTTTTTATAAGGTTATTCAAACATGTTTTCTAATCCTTAGTGTGGAAAAACACTTTAAAAATAGCATAATATTAACCTATTAAAATTCAAATCATTTCATGTTTTACAATAAGTTTAAATTATTTTATAAGTTGTCGGTTTGTATAAATACAAGTACGTACGTGACATCGACATTTTTAGGGTACTAGTTTCTAAGTCGGATATCGTGATCTCAGCTGGAGGCTCTAAAGCACCGCACTGCATTCAACTGCCACTGATATGGGCAGCGGGTGCAACAGAGTTGGCTACTCGCCTACATACTATTTGCTTTATTTACGTTACCTTAGCTGACCTCTACTTTACCCGCATAACGACGTGTCGTCTAAAATGTGATTACAATAATGATACTAAATAATTTTACTAATTGGTCATTATACTTAGAACATATAGTATTGTATCGTATACGAATGTAATATATTTTCGTTTTGGTTACTTTTGTGGTTTTATTACCGATCAAAATAACTTAGTGGTTTGTGATCACTGAGTATGATCGTTAACGGTACATTTAGTTTTTATTAGAAACAGAATATAGGTTTAACAGCTAAAAAATGATATGCTATATAACTAGTATTTTACTTTGCTCTTGATATTGTGACAAACTTACCTTCACGTCGGAAAGTTGTGGTCGAACAAATTACGTAAAAAGTTTGTCATGTCGACGAGCAAGCTCCCCCACCGCGGCAGGATCGCAACTGAGCCTCGTCGGGGAAACCCTCGCTTATATAGCCTGTGGGTGGATGATTCACGCCAAGTTTTCCTCAAGAGTGGGTTTTTTTGGTAATATCTAGAAATCTATTATAATCTCATTGATCAAAATTGTATTAAGTATATTAATAACTAATGATATTCTTTTTCGATTATTAGCCGTAAAAATATTGCTTATTTATAGAAATAAATGAATGCGTACGTATTTTTGTATTTTCATGTATTATTTACACATTGAAGTGTAAATAGAGAAAGTCGATTTAACATCAATTCGTCCAGTTTCATATAAGCTTTAAGAACACGATGCTAACACTATGTTGCGTGTTGCATTGTGGGCTTGTCAAGTGGTTGTCTGGTGGCACAAGACTGAGCTTTGTCTTAGTTAAGCGTTATTTACATTTATGTTAATCATTTAAATATTGACGTGTACTTTAATGCATATAAATGTTACTTTATTAGAAATTAAGTTTTTCAGATTCTCCTTTCTAATCTATTCTTTTTTTGGAGATAATTTAAAGCACTATGTATATAATTGTCCCAGTTATCCTTATATATGTACATAAGCAGAGAGAATAACTAGCTATTAATTATTGTGTATGTATATGTATGTTTTTGTATATATATAAGCAGAATTTATTTAGTTTAAGATCTTTAATATATTTTTTTCTTTTTTTTTACATTTTATTGTTTCGCACCGCATCATGCCCGCTCTTTATAGTAAGTCCTTATAATTTGGTTGCCTGGAAGAGATCACTCTCAGTGAAAAGGCCGCCTTTGTGCATTTTATTGTTGTTTTTTTAAACCTATGTACTATTTTATCAATGTACAATAACAATAATTTTTTTAACTAACTAACTATTAATAACTAGTATTTGACTTATTAAAAGAAATAACTTAATATAAATAAAGCTATATTGATACAAACATCGACGTAACAATGTTGATTCGTTAAGCAAATACTTAGCGCTGTAGACGTACTATGGCGCTACAGCGCTACAGCGCTACAGCGCTACGCCACTACGGAGCTACGACGAACGACGAGCACTAATTAGGTATCTGATTATGAGTTATGTCATTAAAGTTTTGAGTATACTTACATACATATAGTTAACGTATATTTTAACTTTTACTTACTCATTAAATTCCTTTTCCTGTTGTTAATTTTACAGATATATAGTATGGTGCGACACCTAAAGCTACGGTTTGCCTTCAACTTCCGTAACAGCAGGGTGGTTAGGCAGAACCTAGTCTTGGGAGTTGTCTATTTTGTTACCAGATAGAGATGAAAATAAATAAAAATAATCTATCCTCCAGAGTAAATCTAATTACCATGTGCCAGCTCGGTGACCGCGCGCTGACCGACCACGGACCGCGTGCTAGGTGGTTTTTATAATTTTTATGTATTTCGTAGAAATCCTAAATTTTTCATTACAAGTAAATTGTTCTTGATATAATGAGATGGTTCCTAGCTGTAGGAGATGACTTTCGAATTAATTTGCTTTGAAACATGACGTTATGCATTCTAGTTTTGTATGAAGAAAAGTTTTTACACACACACTAGCAAACAACATATAACGCTTGAAATATTATAAAAATAATTATAAGACCTT
This sequence comes from Dryadula phaetusa, assembly GCA_032432895.1. NCBI lineage: Eukaryota > Metazoa > Arthropoda > Insecta > Lepidoptera > Nymphalidae > Dryadula > Dryadula phaetusa. The sequence goes on along the minus strand of JAOYRS010000017.1, from coordinate 5,353,860 downwards.
TGATTTTCGCGGTTTTTATATATGTGACTGATAACTGGTTGTGCGTTAATATTTAACATTTATTTCTTTTACGTTGCTCTAATTAGACAAAGACTTCGTCGTTTAACACCCGTGTCTCTATTTCGGGTGGCAAACTGTTAACAAAGTGTTTTCACACTTGTCTCTGACTACCTTATATGAGGCATGAAGCATGAAGCTGGGTAAAAAATTAAAATAATTTTAAACAATTCATCTATTTGTGACTATTTTGAAGACTTGGCCGACCTGTGAACAAGCTCACGGTCGATTAGCTCGTTAAATATATATTAATTTAAGATTTGAAAATAATACTTTTTATTGAATTCCATTAAGATCCGTATGTCATCAAAATGATTATTTGTAAGTAATTTACAATAGCCACAAAGTGATTGCTAGGATTCTATTTATATTTAGGACAGTACATTCTATCGAGATCAATGTTCCTTTAAGCTCGTAATATGTAATTGAATTTCTTTTGCTTGTGAAAATATTAGCCCTAATAAAAAACATTGTGCTCACAAGCGAATTGGAATCTTGTTTTTCTTTGAGTATTTTTACTTTTCTTCTAGAATTTCCTGTTTCATTTTGAGTCCTAATATAATTTAAATGCTAGGTTGTTGAACGTTAGCTAAAATAATATTAACATATTTTAGTCGACAATGTTTTGTCGTAAAATATGAAAGAATGTTAAAAGACAACATAATGATTTTCTGTGTTTACTTTAGTAATATATATATTTGTGTAGGTAGCTCTGCAGGTCATCTCTTTTTAAAAGAAAAAGAATGATACAGAGCCATTAGCGCCTCGTCCGCGCGGCGCTCCCCTCCGCCGCTCAGCGTGCCGGTTAGATAATAAACAAATACTCTCTGGCGTCACGTAGTCTGGCGCGCTCAATCAATCGCCGCGCTGGCAGCCTCCCAACGACATCGACAGTGCGGCGCCACACTGTACCGCGGCGCTCTGTCCCGCCCAAACTTACAAACTAACTCATTAAACACTAAACTCACGAATTGTATAACATTTACACATATTTTTATTTCACTCGCGGCGATGTTGTTATATAAAATATGTACTCCTGGGGGTCTTTATAATAAAAAAAAGTGAAATATATATTTTTTTGTCTTTCTGTCTGTTTTACTTTTTAAAGCTATTCAATCGGACACTTATATTATTTACCATAATTAATTTCGAACTATTAATATAGCGTTGTAGGATAAGGTGGATGAAGATGATGAGCAGTTCTATTGACTTAGGAAAAAACTAACATCCGGAGGTCCTGAGGTATATGTTAGGACCTGACCTTAGCCGTCCAACTACTAGCTAGCCTAATTCAATATAAATGAAATATCAAAGATTGATATTTGATTGCTCAGGGTGAAGAACACTTTTTAATATAATATTTTTCTGATGCACTTACATTTACCTGTTGTTAACCCCAAGCGATGTCGCGATCAAAGTAATGTTGCATATCAAGTTTACGTTTAGTTTAGAGTTATTGAATGATTATTGCATATATTCGTTTCTTAACTAGGAGCATTTTTTTAATTACCTACAACATCATGAACTTCAGGAATTCTGAGAGAATATTAAGGAAATTCTAGATAGAGTGAGGGGGAATGAAATATAATATTTTTCCCTGTGGAGAGATGGGGTAGAATACAATTCCGCTGCTGGGTGGCGTCTCGTAAAAGACGGGTATGCCAGTCGTTTAGTGGTAGGAGGTTAATCTTCCGACAGGCTCGCGACCACTATCATAACAAAAAGGTTCCGCCAAATATCTGATGATTTGTTCCAGTTCGATGCCATGTAAGCCAGCTGTCCCTCACCTACTATTCCCACCTACCATTTTCCTCATCTCCTTTCACTTTTATCCCAAGGCCGGCAACGTATTTACAATTTTAATGTTGTAGATGTCCATGGATGAAGGTCCACTTATCATCAGGTGTAGTTTGGTGGACTGCTCGTTTGACTCCTTTTTCAAAAAACGAAAATATATTAATATTATGTGGTGACTTGCACGGATGACTCTGAATTACACGAGATGACTACGAACCTGTACCCAGCTCACCATGTACAGGATATTGAAGATCTGAAAACATATCATTAAAATATTATTTAATTAAAATTGCGAATGAGATTTCATAAGATCTGAATGGACTACGACGGTCATATAGTAATTTAATCTACTTAGATAAAATATATACATATAAGATAAATAATACGAAAGCGTAGTAGGGAAGTATGGCGATAAGAGAGTAAATGAGGCTGGTAAGCTCATATTGGAATTATATAAAGGAAATGATTTAATTGAGGCAAACGTGATGTTTGACTACAAAGAAATTTACATGTACACGTGGAGTGGATGGTTGAGAAAAGCATGATTGACCTTGTGGATTAGTGTGTTCGTAAAAAAGTTATGGACGCGCGTGTGTTCAGAATCAAAATTAGTGTCTCGAGTGGCTTCTAGCATAACTGTCTGTTTGCAGGTTGGTGTCCCGCTGATTAGAGGCGAACACGAAAAAAGATTTTCAAGAAGTTAGACAGCTATGAAATAGGAAATGATAAATTGAATAAATTAAGCTGCTTCTGGCAGCTAGGCTTCCTAGGGATTGTATGATTGAAGTTTCAATTGAGAAAATGCAAAAAAACGTGATGAATAGTGGGGTGATGAAGTGAAAAAAGAGGAAAGCATGGCGGACCTTTAAGGTCCCGAACATAATATGACAGATGTCAAGAAGAAAGAACATAAGGTGCAAAGACGCTGGTTTTGATTTTATTGATATAAAAGTACATTATGATTATTTTTTTACAATAACATAATTATATTAATAGTAGTACAATTATTTCTTTCAGACTCAAAAGAAGTCTTTCTAAAGCAAAGATACTATATAAAAATATATTTTATATTAATTAAAATATTAATATTAATAAGATACGTACTGCTCATTGACTTTTACATTGTCAAAGAAAGCAATAAATTAAGTAAATAAATAAATAAAAAAAGGATGGATTTATTTAGTGTTACTTATATTTTTATAGGACAGGCATCGCAAACGAGCGCGCGGGTCACGTGGTGGTAAGTGATCACCGCCGCCGACGGCCCCGTGTTTCACCAGAAGAGCTACAGAAGCGCTGCCGGCCTTTAAGGCGGGAATGAGCGGGATTTTTGAAGGTGTTCATGTCGTAGCGACCTGGAAACATACATACATATACGCATGCGTACATATAATCACAGACACACATACACAAATACTCGTATAAATGCATAAATGTACTTATTACATTTATATATGGGTCACCAAATTATTCGCATTGTAAATTAGACTGATAGAAAAATAGACATGAAAGAGTGTGAGCATTCTTTTCAGGTCTGAAGTATTAACTTTAGTGAACAGGGCATTAATTATTTGAATTTCAAAAAATAAGGCTATTACTTCTTATTTTAAATAAAATTATTTGACTTTGCCTTCGAATTTACTTTCGAATTTTAGTAAAAAACAAAAAGAACAACATACGTATCACAAGGGTGGGCGATTCTACAAGGAGATGTATAAATGTGTTGACGCCATTGTCTCCAGGAACATCAATATGCTGAGAAGGCTAAATCAGTTTATAAGAAAAAATAGTGCATTATGAAGTCTGAAATGGCAGCGGGAGCAGATGAAGTATCTGCATAGATTATAAATATACACTATATTTATAACTTTTAACTATGCAAACTATGCTGGAAATCGTAAAAGGTCTCGGATGGTTGAAGATTTACTAAGATTACTGTGTGCACAGTGCACAGTTACACTGTGCAAACTATATAGCTATAGAATTATCAGATATGATTAGATTAGACAGTAAAATTTATGCAAAAATATTAGCGAGACGAATGCAAGAGGAATCTTAGAGTCTAATATGAGGAGGTGGAAGCGCAAGGAGAATTTCGAGAAGGAGGGTGTATGGATCAATTCTTTTTTCTCTGCAAGATCGTAGGATGTTTTTGGCTGTAAATCAAAAAGATTTCTCTGCTTTTGTAGACCTAGAAAAGGCATTTTATAGAGTTGTGAGAAATAAAATAATAGAAATGCCCCGGTACAATGTGAACGGACCCTTGTTGCAGGTTGTAAAATCTCTTTCTCGAGAACACTCAGCCTGTGTACAAATAGGCGCCAAAGGCTCAAAGGTGGCGTCTTTCAGATTGGCTTCAATTTGGTGGTCAAACTGGTTCAATTTGTATTTGGATAGCTGTCTCCAAGGTGTGAAACAAAGTAACAAGCGAGTGAATGTACCAAGGGGTGACCTGACGGTTAACTGTCTATCGTACGCTGATGATGCAGTGTTCGCTGTATTATCAAAATGCTAGTTACAGAGATTTGTCAACAATCTGAAGGACGGGTGTGAAAGATTTTGGTGTTTGAAGGAGATGAAGAAAGAACGAAATGGAAGATTAGGGTAGATAGTAAGATATTAGAACAAGTGAATGAGGTGTATACCACCTCATTCACTTCTTTGAGCACGTCGAAAAAAAGATGCAGATCACATAAAAAGCCTGATGACCTTTGGAATATGGTATATGAATACGTGGCGAAAGAAGTACACATATATGATAGTGCGCAACAGCAACCTTGACATCAATATAACAATATTAGCCCACACAATGAATAACTAATTTAATGCGGTTATTATTCTGAGTCGTATCCGGATCAGTCAGCAGCGGCGACGTCGGCCGTCCCGCACTCGCGTCGCCGCGGAATGAGTAAACTTTAAGTACATATTAATTAAAAGTTTTATTCCTAATTATTGAAACATCGGTAATGAGACTCCCTGCCGACTCTAATAAACCTCGATGTGTGAATATTTTATACTTACATTGTATTTTAACTGTTCAATTGAAAACCAAAACCTTTATACGAATATAGAATAAAATATTCTAAATGTTTAATACAGCATTAATATGTGATCCAATTTTTGGTATTTATATCAGTAAAACTTTAATTTGTTAAATATTGTCTTTAATTTTGCGTTTTTTTACTAACAAATCGTTGTTCTTTTTTTGTTGGTTACAATAATTTTACAATACTTTCCGAGTGTGGATTATCTCTTTATTATCTAAATAATCTATTAAATTATTTCTTTATTATCTATTAAATTATTTCTTTATTATCTATTAAATTATTTCTTTATTATCTATTAAATTATTTCTTTATTATCTTGAATCTATTTGGTTTTATCAGGTTACATCGAAATTCCTAATAAGGCACACGTTGTTTTCTTCTAACAAAAAACAAGGCGAGTCCTTGGGAGGGGTGTTAAATTTTAAAATAGATCATTTATGATTTATTTTAAATTTAACACCCTTCCAAAGATAAGATTATTATTTATTACTTACTTTTGCTTAAGTATTATTATCACGGCCTACAATGTAGGTAGTTGTTCGCAATGTAGTTCCATGTGCATATCTTATAATCAACAGATGATGTGACTGCCACATAATCATCCAATAACACCAAGACTGTAATTTAAAAGTTACCTGACTTATTAGCCCTAGAACAAGAGCTCAACAAATTGTGATTTAATAAGATCTTTGATTTTCGCTATTTTTATACATTTTAAATGAAACTATTTTAACCGGATTAATCGCGTATATTTTGGTATTCGAAAATACATTTTGGATACCTGACGTTTCTAACACTTTACAGTAGTCCGTGGTCACAGGTAGACTCTACCTACTCTACCAAAATATACGCGATTAATCCGGTTAGAATAGTTTCATTTAAAATTGTGATTTCCTTTAGTATTTGTTTTTGAAAATTAGCATAAATTTTTAAATGTTTCTTTTATAACCCGAAAACAAGTGTATTACAACTTACAATTTGTAAGTCCTAAGAGGGCCCGCACCTACTTTTTATATGAAAATGTATTTCATTATACCCAATAATATTTTAAATTAATTGTTTCCTTAAGCTGCAACTACAACACCTTTGTCCTTGTAGTTCAATTGTGGGCCTTATTGACGACCCCATCATGATGACTTACAAAATAATAAAGAAATAATTTTCTCTTCTCAAAACTGATTTATAAGGATTTCTAAAAACATACATATGTTAGGCGTTTAGGCGACTTGTTACAACGAAATGATATTCGTTTGGAGTGATTCGCTTAAAGTTCGTCCAGATGTACCGGTGAGACAGGTGACTGCTGGTAGGAAAGGATTTTAAATTAAAACAATAATTTGTACATCTACATATATAGACTTTATTATAATACATGTAACATCAACAGCTTGAAACGTCTACAGCAAACATCTACCACAGACAGACACTACTGTGTACTGCGTATAATATATTTTATATATTTATTGTAAAATACATGTAAAACGTTACATATTCATTATTACATTACAAATAGATAGAGCACCGTAAAGAAACTTCGAAAAATTTGTAAACAACGCGGTAAAGAGAGTTAAAAAATATTTGTTGCAACGCCAGAGTAGACAGTAAATACAGTACAAAAATATGAACAATGTGAGCAAGTGAGAAGCTTTCCCACACAATAATATACACGAGATGCTCGCGACGGTCGGAAATCATACAAAAACACTACGACACCACCACCACTTGTAAATACACTTTTATAAGTAGTTATGTGTTTGAGAAGAGACACTCACGCACACGACTGCGTCTCCTCGTGTACGCATGTACCTACTACATACATACATACTTTACACTAAGCTATTTGATTGTGCGGGTAACGGCATTCTCTTACGTACTAATTACATCCTAACAAGTAACATGTGAGTACAGACACCAGTGGGCTTCACTACGCTGACAACATGAAACAGCATCATATATTTCTACATTAAACTTATGATATATTTTTCTATTAAGTAATGATTTTATTACGGTTTTAAAGTTTATGTGTAAATACTTATATATGACAATGTTCTCACAATCACGAGCATTATAAACAAATACTGTCACCAATACAATAAGTATGAATTTATTCTAAAAATACATTTTATATTCTGTTCAAAATTTTTAAACTACCCAACGATACTGTAATAAGTTTTACAGTTTTTAAAACAACAGGAAAATCGTTTAATTTCATTGAGATGATCGTTATTTATCGTATTAAATGCACAAACATTAACTCGAATATCTATAAAAGGTCCAAGGTTCAAAACTTGCACTCAATCTCTTATGTATTGTTTGGGTAAATATTTCATCATTTATTTCTCTGAGAAATATTAATTAATATTAGAATGCTTAACGTGTGAAGCGAATATTCCATTAAATAAGACTGATGATGAAGACAGAATTACTGATGAATACATTTAATTCTAATACATGAGGACATATGTATGTAGTACAAAGTATAAATACACCCAACTTGCAGTCGACTTGGGTTTTATTATATTATAGTCATACTTCATATATCGTTGTTTCATATAACAGCTATCACGATACACATAGACCTTTAAATATTTGACAACACTTGAATATTTAAATATCTTATAATATATATCCTACTTCAATAAACGGACTGTGAATATTTGAACATTAATAGAGTTAATACTGCTTTAGATATACAAACGAGTTAAAATACGAATATAAAAGGTAAATTGAAGACGGCAGTTGTAGCAGTAACGGTGAGTAGTGCGAGTTCGACAACGTTTTATATATTATAATATGTTTATTAGCTTAAGCAAATATGTCGTGTTACACGGTTGGCGAGGTACGTAGAGAAAATATACTAAAAGATCACTTTGTTTCTACTATCCGTAGACAGTCATCGAATACTGAGCGGAGAAAACCCAACACCGCACGCTTTGTGTGACCAGAAATGGAAATAAATGTATAATATATTTTATGTACGGTCCTTACCGGTACTGCACTGGGACCGAGCCAACCATCAGATTCATTTTGAATATACAAAATAAACGAATAACGCTCAACACGTCTCCATAATATATAAGAAGGTTTAGCATTTTGGGCTTCCTTCACTCGAAAGTACATTGTGTCAGTATGTGCTTGGCACATTGATCGTAGTGTATTAATTATACTAAGCTGTCGTTCTAAAAATACTGAAAAAAATATTTTAATGCGCCCATTCGGTTGGACTCTGCCACCAACTGAAATGTGAAGTACTTGAAACTCAGTTAATTTGAACGAGTATTAAAGAAAACACACATATCTTTGTATATTGAAGGGTTTCAATCCAAAAAAAAATAGTCAACTCAAAATAACATTTAACGATCTCTATAGTTGTGTTGTTTTGTGTGTGGCAACCACTAAGGCAGCTCGAGCGCCATGACGGCGAGCGCGTCGTGCGGCGCGGCCACGCGGAAGTGAGGCGCGCCGGTGGCGTCGCGGTGCTCGGCGTAGCGCAGCTTGTGCAGCACGCGCAGCCCCAGCCGGCTGCAGATGCGCTGCGAGAACGCGCCCGTCGCGTCCACCTTGAACAGCTGGAACCACACCTCCTGCTCACTCATCACCGGCGACTACACATACACTACGCACACTCTACACGAGCGATAAGCGCCATATTATACATATTCTCTCTGCCTATTCTACAATAAAAAATATGCTATTTGTACACGCCTTTATTAAATGATCTATTGTAAAGATGGGTTATATGAATAACTATTGTCAGGGCCTGAGATAAGGTCAATAAGAAAACATGCTACTTTTTGTATCAAATTAAAATGTAATAAAATGTTACCTTAAACCCGTGTTCCATAGCGACCTCGATGCTCCTCTTCATGAGCTCTCGGGCGAGTCCGCGACCGCGCGCCGCCTCCGACACTGAGATGATACGGCACTCCAGGATGCGGTCCACCTGGAACGTGTTGAACAGGTCGAGGTCGCGGCTCACCGTGTACAGGATGTTGAAGATCTGAAAACATATCATTAAAATATTATTAAATTAAAATTGCGAATGAGATTTCATAAGATCTGAATAGACTAGGACGGTCATAGAGTTATTGTATCCTCTTATATAAAATATAAACATATCAGATAAACAATACGTACACGTAGTAGAGAAGTATGGTGATAAGAGAGTAAATGAGGCTGGTAAGCTCATATTGGAATAATGTAAGGAAAGGATTTGTTTGTGGCAAACACTATGTTTGATCACAAACAAATTCACATATACACGTGGGAACGGATAGAAGAGAAAAGTATGACTGATCTATTCCTAGTAGATCAGCGTATTCGTAACAAAATTATGGAAGTGCGTGTGCTGACTTGGGATTAGATCACTATCTAGTAGTTGCTAGAATAAGGGGTCTTATTGCCGGTTGGCGCAGCCGCAGGAGGTGTTCAAACTTGGAGGCGTATAATCGCATAAGAAGCTGGAAGCTTCAAGACACACCGATTAGAGAGGAATATGAAGAAAGGATTTCCAAGAAGCTAGACAGCAGCGAAATAGGTACTGAAAGTGTTAAAGTATGCTGAATTGTATGATTGAAGCTGCAACTGAGGTATGTGGCATTGGGAAAAGAGGCTTTAGTAAAAAGCGTGATGAATGATGGGATGATGAAGTGAAAGAGGTAGTAGAAATAAAGAAAAATCATTGCAGGACTATAAAACCTTGAATAAGAATATACCTATGAGAGAAATTAAGAAGAAAGAATATAAGTTGCAAAAGCAACTAACAAAAGCACTGATAAAGATGAAGCGTGAAAAGTCAGAGCATGAAAGAGATGACAGATTGACAAACAATTTCCGGGAAAACACGAAGGTTTACTGGCGAGAAATTAGTGATTCTCGGCGTTGTTCGACAACCTATCGAATGAATGGGGTACTTTCTTAGGACGGTTAAATACTTACGGAAAGAACATACGTTTTGCAACGATGGGGAATTCTACAAGAAAATGTAAGAATGTGATAACGTCTCTTTCTCGAGCGACAGCAATATGCTGAGTCTTGATGTAGCAGATGGCGAAACCGGTATAAAAGAAGTAGAAAATGCTAAACGAAGTCTACAATGTGGTAAGGCAGCGGGAGCAGATGGAGTTACTGTAAAGATGATCAAATATGGTGGCCCGCATATCGTCATATTCTTTTTTCTATGCAATTTATGCTGAAAACAGGGAGAGGTCCCGGATGATCGTGCCTTTGTATAAAGGCAAAGGTTCACAGATAGACTGTGCAAGCTATAGGGCTATCAGTTTGATTAGCTTGGGCAGTAAAATTTTAACGAAAGGCTTTTATGGGAGGCCCAAGGATGATTTAGACCTATAAGAGGGTGCATGGATCAGGTCTTTTCTCTCCGCATAATCACGGAAAAGTTTTTGGTTGTAAACCAGAAAATTTTCTGTGCTTTTGTGGATTTAGAAAAGGCATTTGACAGGGTTGTAAGAAAGAAGTTATGGGAAATACTGCTCCGGTAGAATGTGAACGGACCCTTGTTGCAGGCTGTAATCACTCAGCCTGTGTACGAGTAGGAGCTGGCATGTCGCCTGAGTTTGATATTCATTCGGGTGTCAAACAGGGCAGCGCCATGTCAGCTTGGCTGTTCAGTTTGTATTTGGATAGCTCTCTCCAAGGAGTGAAAGATAGTATCTTAGGAGTGAAAGTTGGTGACTTGACAGTTAACTATCCGTTGTACCTAGATGATGCAGTGCTTATTGCATCATCAGAATGTGAGTTACAGGCATTGGTCACCACTCTGAAAGAAGAGTGTAAAAGTAATGATCTAAACCTGAATGCGAGTCAATCTAAGATTCTATTTGAAAGAAACGAACAAAGAACGGAATGCAAGATTAGGGTAGATAGAAGGATATTAGAACAAGTGAATGAGGTGGTATATTTGGGAAGTACGTTTAGTAGAAATGGAAGATAGGAAATGGATGTGGAAAGGCGTGTTGCTGCCGGTAACAAAATTAACGGTGCTCTTGCTGCATTGATGCGATGGCAAACAGCCAGCGTACCTGCACGTCTTGCCGTTCACAATGCAGTACTGATACCGACGTTGTTATACGGCAGCGAAACGTGGGTGTGTCAAAACAAGAATGAAAGATAAGTGCAGTAGAGATGAGATCTCTTTGTCGGATATGCGGAGTCAGTATAGCTGACCATATATGCAGCGGAGAGATACGCAGAATGACAGGTGTAAGCGCAAATGTCCTAGTAAGAATGAAGAAGATCGTGCCACCTGGTTTGGGCACGTCGAGAGGGTGAGTGATGAAAAAATAGTAAGGAAGATTTATAAAGCAAAGGTGAGCAGTACGAGACGTTGGGGGAGACCTCGATGGACCTTCGGAAACACAGTATTGAAGATATTGGGGGAAGGTCACGTAAAAAGCACGGGGACCCCCCGAAGCGCAGTGCATGAAGAGGATAATGACTTTGGAACAGGCAAAAGAGGTATGCTCGGACCGTAGCATTTGGCGCCACGTACTCTCTGACTACCCTGTAATGAATAAAGCGCGAAGCTAAAATAAAGATAAACAATTACATTAAGTAATTTCAATATAATTCTTTCTTCCCATTTTTTGATAATCACTCGAGGGAGTGATTATATTTAAATTATTTTCACTTCCTCGCTCTGGTAACACAAAGTACGACATTGAGTTCCACCACACAACACACAATGTCTCGAATTCGGAGTAAGGAGTGAAAGCGAAGTACGGAGTGTCTTGACACTAGGTACCTTCTGTCTATCCAGCTATGCGGAAATATGTCAAAATTTTTGGAATAAGTACAACGTAAGTTGTGATGACATGCAATCACTTAGTATCGCCATAATCATTGTTACAAAGAAAAATATCATTTTTTTATTGTATGTTATGTTTATTACTGTTACAGTGTGTTACTTTAATCCATTAATAGTATAATATATAAAACTTATTCGAAGTCTTTTAACAGTTGAGGCAGTTATTAATAAAAATCATATAGATTGTTTTAAGGGATTTCAAATTGTCATGGCGCTTGGAGCAAATCTTACTCTCTAAAACTGAACATAAATCATAATCCAATGGATTCAAATCAGGTAGTCCTGATTTCAATCGACTGGATTATGATTTATCGGTGATGAAGTCCGGAATATTCTTTACTAACTAAAGTTAGATGAATCGAGCTTTGATACCTCTATCACAAAAATATGGCTCAGTCCTTCGTAACTAACACAAACAAACAATCAATGATATGCCTTGCTGTACTCTGTTGACTAATTAGGAAGTTTCTTTAGAGCTTTCAGCATAAATACGGTTTTTTTAAATGATCAGTTCAGAAATGACCTATGCATCACCACGTGGCAAGTCCTGTGCCAACCTTTAAAATACGTGAATTATGTTAAAGTATATTAGAGCAAAAATAAGATAACAATGAATAATCGTATGAAACTGACAGATTTCTAATTCTAAAGTAAGATTTGATTTGATTTTTAATTGTAACAGTATTTTATATTTAAAGATGATTACAAAACCTTGTTTTTCTGTAATTACTTTTTATAGTTTACTTATTATTTATAGCCTCCTTTTTTAATGTAATCTTATAATAGCTTTACCAACGAACCATTATCAGAAATCCTTAAATTTCCTATAATATAACATTAGTAAAATTATTTTCTTAAGACAAAAAAATATAAAGTTAACCAAATATATATAATAAGATAAAAGTTTAAAATTGTTGCCGCTGTTTTTTATAAGAGATATGACAATATCAATCTGTGTTATATATCAGAATATATTATATGGGAACTTTTAGCCAACTGAAACCCAAACATTTTATGGGATCCACGGTGTAAAAGGCATATTTATTCTAGTGTTAATACATTTTTTCACACACAGGCGTCAGAAGGATACCCTACGGCATGCTACTGCAACCTACGTACAGTACGCATGTAGTATGTACGGTACGTGTCTTAGCTGAAATATGTTCAGAAACAAACCTTTTTCATAAAATCTGCAACGTCTATATACATAATGTTTTTTTAATATAAAATTCATTGCACTACAGACTGGGTCTGTATCTTTTATTTCTAGTTGATTCAATAAAGAGATAGTTATCTCTTTATTGAATGTAATTATAGTCTTAGCAGACTTAGAACCAAGATCTATATTTATATTTAAGCGAGTTTTTGAAAAATTTAAATTACCTTAATTCTGCGAGGTGCATTTTCAATATTTCATTTCATTATTAATGTGAAACATACATACTTTTATGTTATAAAAAGAAAAAATGTGGGTGTGAGGGTGAAGTACGTAACTTACCTTGTTATACTTTTCGTCAGAGGAATGCTTTATCTTTTCGATGGACTGCTCGATGTCCCCGGGTCACAAGATCCCATTCAGCGCCACGCCCAACACCTGGAATTGTTTACTCAAATTTAATACGTCTCAATATTTATGTAAGGTAATATTTTCACAGAAAAGAAAAAAACGAAGTATCGAGTACTACCGTAGAGTTACTATAGTTTTGTTGTGTGCTGTACTGAGTACCCCCTTTACATATTTAATTGTTACTACTGGAGACGACTACAAACACCGACGTAGGGTTGAATATTCAGTATCTTGCTTACGCATTCTAACTCAAGTTATGGAATAAAATTCAAAATTAATTGCAAATAGTAACAATTATAGTCATTACTAATCAATTTTGAAACTTGTGACAAAAAACCACATTTAAATCTATTACTCGTATTACATGTATCGAGAAATTGAGATCAAACATGAGTCTATGTAAGTGTTCAAATGTTTTGCGCAGTACAGATATGTACTGCGCAAAACACTTGAACTTGAACGATAAAGGTCAGTAACATGGCAAAGGTAGTTACGGTGTCATTTTCGACGGCGGCGATGGAGAGTCCATCCGCCATGGTGGCGGCGCAGAGGCGCTCGAGCGCGGCGTGCGGCTGCCCGCGCCGGCACAGCCCCACCGCGCGGTTCAGCGGCTCGTCCGCGAAGAAGCTGTCCCGCAGGTGACGCACCACCGCCTCGCTCATCTCCGGCGTTACAGTCGTGTAGCTCACCATCTCTACAATAATGGTGCTACGTCACATTATATTGTATGCAAACGAACACATTGAACGCAAGTGGGATTTGAAGCTACACCATGCCATATGTTCAGTAATAAATGCTTGTACACAACTTGCAGTATATTAATGGAATGAAAATCGTAAATTTTGCGATTTCCCTGAACAATAAATAAAGGATAAATTCCTCGGGCTAGGAATTTCAATTTAGTATGACATCGTGAAAGCTCGGAGCTGAGAGCTCGGCGCGCGGGGCTCGCGAAGCGGGTCAAGGCTGATCGAGCGGACCGGCCTGTGTCGATATTGTAGATGGATGGTCGCGTCCTAACGGAGGATCACACTGCTATCACTGCATTGAGAAATAGAGAGTATGTGAGTGCTGCCGATACGAGTGAAGCTCACAAACGACGAATACTAATATAGTTTCATTTAACATTTACAAAAGTGATAAAGCTACATTTAATTAAAATAATAAAAGAAACAAGTCAGAGAGAGTTTGGTTTTCATATCTTCATGAAACGTATTTAGGGTTATAAACAGTCTTAATATCCAGTATAGCTCCACGATTATGTATATTCTGTAAGCGTTGAGAAACTGAAACCCGTAAAAGTAGTCTCTAACATAATAAAGCTCTGGCGCTCTGTCCGGGTGACGCGACCTCGCTCGATGCACCGCCCTCGCTACGCAGTTCATATTAATACAAATTGTCTTTTTAATTATCATTTTTTTTTTTAATAATACTGAAAATAGATCTCGTAATTATTTTACGATGGTTTTTGTTCGCAACGCATGTCGTAGAGGTTGGACTTGGTTCAGAAAGTCATTAGTCAGTTGTAAGTATTTACAGAGTATGTGTTTACGCAATGTAATTAAAGTTATATTACAATGTTATTGGGTAATTACATATATCATTTAAACTTTTCATACAGATGCAAACGTAATACGAAGTCAAACACAAATCTGAAAGAATTATAAAAAACACCCAAAATTAACGAGAGTCCAGTTTCCAGCTTTTTTCTTACAAGTAATTCATGTAAACTAAATAGTGTTAAAGAAGATTGACAACAGTTTCATAATGTTGTTAAAGGCGTTATCCAACTACATACACACATATGTACATACAACTTTAGTATTGCTTCATTTTGTAGAAAGTCTAAAGACACAACTTCACAATTAAGTTTGCGTTTGTTTGTTGTGTATGGAAGTAATGACGAAGGAGGAGCCGGAGGCGCGACCGGGCCACGGGCGACCTCGGCGAGAATACTAGAACTTATATAATAATTTCATATTTAATAGTAATCAATTATTTTGTAATATTTTAAATTGAAACAATTTTTTTCGTACTCTAAATTTGTGTAATTATTTATTCTTAGTGTTTCCAAGCAACACCAGATGTTGTAATAATCCGTGTGCTTATGTATAATTACATCAACAAGAGCATTAAGGAACTGAGGCGAGCTGGACATATAATTAGTAAGGGACACTGGGCTCGTCAGACTCGCAATTAATTGCTTGTGAAAGCAGCGCCGGAGGGGGCAGGGGGGCACGGGGGGCGCGGGGGACACGGAGGACGCCCACGCTATATATCATATACAATACTAGTTATCCTCATGTTGTATAGTTTGGAGAATAATTCCATAACATATAAAATACTGTTAAAATAACACACTTTGTGCAATACTAATACACTGCACATCGTAACGTGGTTTAGCCACTGTGTATAAGCTCACTGTAATGTACCAGACATGTCTACAAGTGCTTGAGTTGCTTGCGCTAGGACTGTATAACATCTATAAACTAACACTTTAATAATGAACTTTGTTATTTACCTTGGTTCACTTGCAACGTGAATATTTATATATATTCTTTGGTAATAAGAAAAAACTATAATTATTTTATATGTTTAATATTTTAAATATGATCAAAAAACCATTACGTTCTATTACGATGATAGTAACCAAAATATATCAAAATAGTATATATATATATATATATATATATATATATATATATATATATATATATATATATATATATATACATATATATATATATATATATATATATATATATATATATATGTATGTATGTATGTATGTAATAAAGTAAATTTGTAAATAAAGACGATGTTCAACAGTTGTCAGCGAGGCGCCATTGCGGGTCGTGAGTCCCGCCACGCATGTCTCTGACGAGCCCTACTTGACTACGGCCTGCGGGAGACGCACTACATACTTACTGTTTAATGTAATATTGAGACCAGTGAATAATAAGTCTGGATATCGAAATATATTCCAGCTCTCTAAACTTAAGTCTCACGATTGTTATTGTATTCGCTTACTGAGATCAATAGCATGACATACTCCCATACTGACTGACTGATAGTCATATATATATATATATATATATATATATATATATATATATATATATATATATATATATATATATATATATATATATATATATATATATATATATATATAAAATTAATATACACAAGTAATTAATTAGTAAGTTAAGAGAATTTACGAGAAAGTAAAGAATATGTAGACTTGCGAAATACAACACGAAGTTTCAATTTATGTATTTAATTATGAATAAATTTTAGGATTATCTACATTTCTTGACCACTTCTGTCTCAATTGTTTGTTAGCAAAGACCACGACCAAGCATGCATTTAATATTGAATTTTTGAATTTAAATTATGTAAAATTATTAAATAATTTAATAAAAAATAAAACAATTAAAATATACACACACACACATATATATATATATATATATATATATATATATATATATATATATATATATATATATATATATATATATATATATATATATATATATATATATATATATAAAATTAATATACACAAGTAATTAATTAGTAAGTTAAGAGAATTTACGAGAAAGTAAAGAATATGTAGACTTGCGAAATACAACACGAAGTTTCAATTTATGTATTTAATTATGAATAAATTTTAGGATTATCTACATTTCTTGACCACTTCTGTCTCAATTGTTTGTTAGCAAAGACCACGACCAGGCATGCATTTAATATTGAATTTTTGAATTTAAATTATGTAAAATTATTAAATAATTTAATAAAAAAATAAAGCAATTAAAATATACACACACACATATATATATATATATATATATATATATATATATATATATATATCTCCATATGTTGTTACTACGTGGCTTATTCAGAAGAAGATTCAAAGGGACTTGTCAGCTTTATCATCTTTATTCATTCTTCATGGAAAATGAACTAGAACTCATAACTTCTTAAAAGACCGAGGTCTCTTCAGAAGTTATGATTTCTAGGTCGTTCTTAACTTGATATTATTTTTAAATTAACATTTAATATTAATTTCCATGAATAGATTTCAAGGACTTGTTATTTGAAATAACTGTGTTCCCAATGATGTCTACTCAATATCAAAGTCAATTGTAAAACATTAAGTATTCATTATTATTCAGTATCTGAAATCACATCATCGATTTGTGGGATCTTCCATTCAAATAGACTTTGCAAAATCTGGACCAATAAAAAAATATGGCAATTAGTTTATTATTAAAAGTTACTTTTATTTAAATTAAAATGACGAGGTCGTTAATTTGATTAAAATGATAATTATTTAGAATAAATATTAATAATTGTACAATAAAGTGAGATTAAAAGTATTTAAAGGAGATGATGATAATAAACAAGGGTGTACGTTACCTCGTGTGCCGCCCACGGCCGGTCGCTGCGCACTGTGATAACGGCACGCCGCCGCCTCACCTCGCGCTCGGCGCCCGCCGCCGCCGCCCGCCCAGCCTCACCTCGCCCTACAGCCTGCCTCATACATTATGAAGCAGATATGTCAGGATAAACGACCATTGTATTATTAATTTTGTTAATAAAATCTTTTATCTTTACTTTTATTTGTAAATTTTTTAAATTAAAAATATTTACATTTTACTATTTTTAAAATGTCATACCAAACTTAGGATTAGAAAATACTTTTTAAAAATTTGAAGGCAGCGGGATTCAAACGCGCGCCCCTTGGAAACCGTCCACGCGCTCTGACAGCTAAACCATGCGTTCTACTACCAGCTGCGTCGAAATTATTATACGTTTACGTTTTATTACAAGTTAATTATGTTGTTAGCATCTCTGTAGAAAGATTTTTATAAATTTCTGCTACGCAAAGATTTTTAAGAAATCAAAAGCAAGAGTTTACTATGTTAAAAGAGTTATTCCACACTTAAGATTAGAAAGTATTTTTAAAAAAAATATATACGTTTTTATTCATTCATTGTTCATTAATATACATTTACTACTTGCCTTTACTTGTTATTTAAGATTTAAATAAACACCTAATAAATAAGATATTATAGAGCCTGGAACTAACCACAAGTGTTCGAAGTGCGATAAAAACTTTGGGTCACTAATTTCCTGTATAGATAGCGGGTCACGTCGCGCGGCGCATCTGAGGAGCGTCCTTCAGACCGGAGGACTCTCAACTCTTAAAGAAAGTGCTCGTACCTACTTTGCTAAACAATCAAACGCTTACGGATATTTATAAAATTTGAATTATGTAATGTAATATCAATATGTTTTTAAAATAATCATGTCATATGTTGGGCAAGGTGTGATCATGAGAAATCATAAACTCTTCCACCATGTTGCTGTTGCTGAAGCTGTTCAATACGTATCATCGTGTTCGTATCGTCACTCTCCATTTTTCTAACGAGAGCGATATTTTTTTGCTAAACAACATACACAATAATATAATAATAATTGTACATATCTATAAATATTAGTGAAATGGTATTGCATGCTATACGAAGAACCAAATATAATAATTAATTCATTTATTTTTTTCAGTATAAACTGAAACAAATAAATTAATTAACGGTGATAACATCGTCCACTGCTTAACGTAGACCTCCCTCATAAAGCGCCAACCATATATATTAATAAGTTTTATTAATTTTACCAGTAAGACTTGCATGTAATTATGTATATTTAGGGGCCAGCGTACATACGAGTACATACAAGGCACATACAAAGTTAATAGATAAAAAGTACAGCTAAAGAGCTAAAACAAATACTTTCCTATACACTAGCAATCACTCACTACATATGTATATACGGAGTACAGTGTCGGTGGAGCTATCACCGGCCCCCGCGCGACGCCGCGCCCTGATCACATTAATGCCTAACTAATACGCTATTATCACAAGATAATATAATCCTGTCTGTGTAACACGAACATAGACATTATCATCAGCAAAGAACTGTTCATAATTTTATGTCTCAAGAGAATATTTTTTAAAATTAATACTCATTTTTGCTAGAGCGCGCGTTCTTACTTATTTAAACACAGACTGCGAGAATTTATTTATAAACAATGGAGGTCGAAGGTGGAAGTTGTGTAAGGCTGCAACATTCCATCCGCCATGTCCCCTCAAGACGACGCGCACCAGTACGTCTCCGCTGGTATGAAAAGTACAAAGTGGTGTTGGGAACCGCCACTTAACGCCCCTTGTCGGAGACTGCGACAGGTGGAGGACGGAGCTACAAATAGCTACGTGGAATGTAAAAGGAGGGATGCAACAGAAGATGAATGAACCATTAGATGTGAGGCATGAAAGAGAGTTGGACGTTATCTGTGTGGTTAAGACTAATAGAAAAGGCAATAGCACGACCGATTTACCGTGCAACCAATTCACCTTCTGGGCTGGAGTTTCTGAAAGTGAACGAAGGTTTTAAGATATAGGTGTGTTATTGTCCTCTCGATTGGTGAGTAGTATAATAGTATATAAGACGATCAATCCCAGGCTCCTCTGAGTTTGCTTCAAGCTGAGGATAACAAGAATATTCTTGTTAACGCCGTATGTGTCGTAACCCTCAGCTCTTCAAGGAATCTAGAGTAGTTCTGGAAGAATGTAAAAGAAGTTCTAGGTAGTGTAAGAGACAATGAAAAACTAAGAGTATGTGATGATTCGAACGGATGGGTTGGAGTCACAAGAGATGGTTACGAACGTATGCTATGACGATAAGCGAGTAGTAAGCTCATATTGGAATTATGTAAGGAGAATGATACTGGGTGATTTCAATGCACTGATTGGCTTACATCACGCACCACCGACTACGCAAATGGACTGACCCATTGGTTGATTCGCCCACGCGACTCCTAAACGTGGACAGCCACAATGCCCCTCTTTACTGGAGCTTATGCTCACTTCACATCCAAAAAAGTGCCAGGTTAAGAGGCCGATGCCCTTTAGGTTCTTCTGACCACTGCTCAATAAACTTCTTAGTTGCAGAACGCCCAAGTGTAGTGCTCAATAAACGTGGTAGTTGCAGAACACCCGCAACTCTTCGCATTTGGTACTACAAGTCCGTTAATTGGGATGCGTACACTTCACTCATTTTATCCCTGGGGGCCGGTTTGCTTTTCTTCTGATGATCCAAGAAACTGTGCCACTTCTGTTGCTGACGTTCTACAGTATATGGAACTTTACTTTCCTAATTCTGTAGTGCCAATTGGTGGCAAGTCACAGCCCTGGTTTGGTACGTCTTGCAAACAGGCAGCCATTAGCAAACCTGGGCTAAGGCACTGGCCACTAAGGATCCAAAGGTGAAAGCTTTAAAGTGAAAGTATAACCATGCCTCAAGGTACTATAAGAGACAAATTACTACAGCAAAATCCAAGCATATCGCTAAAATAAGTGAGAAGCTTGAGAGCTACCCATCCGAACACGTTAACTCTGGGCGCTCTCGAAGGTTGCACTTGGTAACTTCAGCTAGTCATCGCTTCCATCGTTGCACACTGAAAATGAACTCTGGTCCAGGCGGTAAAAGAGAAAGCCAATCTCCTGACCGCTCTTTTCGCCTCAAACTCGACTTTGGATAACAGAGAATCCACGCCCTGATCTTCTAGTTTACTTAACCCATCGCTGGGCTGCTGCTACTGGGAGCAAGAGAGTGAGCCTAGCGGTAAATATGAACATAGCGAAGGCCTTCGATTGAATGTGGCACAGAAGGTTCCTTGCCAAACTTCAATTGTGTCGCCAGCCTTCTTACTGCGCGTAGCATAAATATCGTTATCGGTGGTTTATCAGGAAAGCAAGTAGCAGTGTAGTGGAGTATCAGCTTTAACCATATGATCGTATACAACGGAGAGCGGATCTGATCGTTGGGACGTTTGGCGTTGCGTAAAGACGTTTCATCGTAGTGCGTTTTCTATCGCATATTCCACGGAGAGTGCACTGTTTGACCTGGTTCCTGCCGTTGAATTTTCCAACCACACAGTACGTAACAGGTTAAAATACCATCCCTACCATCTGGATAAGTGGCGTTCTACTCCTGTGCGGTTTTGTAGGTCGCGCCACATAACTATGGGACGGCCTACATGAGGCAGTATTTCCAGGTCGATACGACATAAATACGTCCAAAAAACGCGCTTATTCCTCAAAGGCTGGCAACGCACCTGTAGTTACTCTAGTGTTAGACGGGGCCGTGGTCAACGGTTGTTACTCACCATCAGCTGGTGCGCATGCTTGTTTGTCTTGCCTGTTCTATAAAAAAAACCATGCATAAATTACCATGCAAAAAATCATTCCTAGCGCTTAGTTATCAGCATAAAAATAAATTTGTTAATTACTTTTTTTATTTCTTGTACGGAAACTACTTTAAATATTAAGATAAAAACTACTCTTTAAATACATCTGTACTGTAGGCTATTACCATATAATTCATTTAATGCGAAAGGTCAGGACGCCGTGACACCTCGCTAACCATTGGCAGAACTGCCTTGATAGTCCTCAGGCCGGCAGATGGTGTTGAGAGCCGGGACTTCTACTATTGTAATGCGGCTTCCTGCGCCTCCTCCTCCTTCAGGGCCTCCGTCCATACAGGGGCTTCTTAGAGGGCCACTCCAGTAAACAAGAAAGGTAGATCTACCCCATACTCCTCTCTCCGCCGAATTTGAGCCTTTTCGTGTTGAGCGACGGAACTCAAATCCGAGCTTTTCCTTATCCCCGAGGGGGATCGAAGCAACAGCCGATCGCGTTTATAGTTAGATGTTGTCCCATTACGCTACGACCGGACCGGGCGCAGAAGATCTGCGTTAAGCTCGGATAACCGTCATCACCAGTGGCAAAACGTAATATCATGGATCTAAGCTTCTATGTATTTGGTAGGATCAATAAGGTATGGTTTATAATGAATTGTTAAAATCCAATGAAAACATCACTGGGGATCGCTACCGTTTACAATTGAAGTTGTCTTGTTGCTCGACAGTGCACGAGTTTACGTGGCCAATCAAATATAATTAAATATACTCGTATATATCAATTTCTTTGTTGGAGATTTTAAAAGACCTACAATTAAAACACAATTGTTTGAAGACTTGTGAATAGTAACCCCTACCAGGCCTACATAAAGGAATTTCCTGAGGTAACGACGAAAAGTGGAGACGCGGCGGTTGAGGACCGCCACCCAAAACACCGAGTCCAGGACGGCGGGAGGTGGTGAAAGGAAGGAGCTACAAATAGCTACGTGAATGCAAGGAGCTAGACAACTGTGAAATAGAAAATGAATGTGTTGTTGTAGGCAAAATCCTAGGAACCGAATGATTGAAGCTACAACTAAAGTATATGGAGTCAGGAAAAGAGGCTCTAACATTAAGCGTGGTGAATAGCGGAATAATAAGTGAAATAAAACTGGCTGACGGACTATAAAGCCTCGAGTAGGAATAAAAGTATAAGAGAGGTCAAGACAGAGAACATAAGGTGAACCAAAGCACTGGTAACGATGAAGAGTGAAAAGTCAAAGAAAAAGGGATGAAACGCACGACTTTTTTAATCGAAATCGTTAACGGGATTGGAACCCACACTTCTTAGCATATTTAAGTCAGGTATTCTTATAATGTTATAAAAGATTTTAAATTATTTATAAAATCACATACAAAGCGGTAAAAAATAAACACAATATTTTATTGTAATTATTTATTGATAGTAATATAATTTTATAATAAGAGCCAATTTAGGTATTTAATTTGGGCGTCATATTTATCAATAAATTTACGTTACGAATTACTAACTGGTATAGTCAGTAATTCAATTTGTCATAAATGTTAATACAAAAAATATATAATACATATTATTTCTGCACATTCGGGACAATTTGTGTATGATGTCTACAAACATACATATATAGTCATACAAATCAAATCATACACGTCATACACGTGGAGTGTACGTAAAGCTCACTTAAAATACATTCTATGTTGATTGCATCTGGCATAGCTAGCACACTTTACTATAGTTACACTTGTGTCTTGTTACACTTGCGTACATAAAGGTAAGTTGCTTTTTTTCAGCGCTTTATTCCGCATAGCAGGGTAGTCAGATACAATATAATGTCAAGACACTTTGTTTACTGCTTTCTGCCCGAAATCGAAACATTCCGGATTGAGTACTGAAAATAACCCCGTGCTTTGTGTATTTAGGTGGAGAAATAAAAAAAATGAAATATGGCCCTAAGTGGTAGTCGAACCCACATTTTTTTATTAAACATGTTGAAATTCAATGACCAAATCCGAGTTAAACTAAAATGATTAGTTGGTAAATAAAGGAGCTGCAAGGTGAGCCGCGTAAAATTCCCTGATTTATAGAAGTATATATGGGTAATATAAGTGTAGCTGTCGTGTACTGTACTCGTACTCAGTGACAGTACCGACGTCTATCAAAATGACTCGCTATCAGCAAATGTAGCAAAAATGCATATTTATGAGCCATAAAGTCAAATAAAAGCATTTATGAACTAACACAACTCACAAGAAAAATGTTATCAAGGTAAATTAATACGAGTACTGTACCTAAATATGTATCCGTACACCAACATACATACCACAAACATGATACATGAGTAATACGCTCGCTAATAGGCTCGGCTCAGTGGAAATGACTAGGCTTAAGTGTATATATTAATCATGGCAGGTTCATATCCACTTAGTGGAAAAGTTATTTATAAAAAAAACATTAGATAGGTATAGGGGAGAGTGGGGGAATGGGAGCTAGCGGGTAGTGAGAGCCACTAAAATTTACACAGACAGGAACGTGCAAGTCGCGCGAAATTGACAGGAATGGCTTCGAGAACGTTCGGTCATATCACGTGATCGCCGCCGGCCTGCTCAGTAGCACGCGCATAGCGGTGGCAAGAGGAAGTGTGTTTGGAGTGATCTCGTTACAAAAAACAGTGAAATCTCTCAAACGAAGTGAGTACCTAAACTTCAATTATTCTGTCGTATTTTACATCTATATTATGCATTATTTAATCAATTTTATGATAAGATTAAAGGTTAAATTTATGTAGGTAAGTTTTTTAGATTATTTACGTTATTTTGAGATGGTCAACCTCCGGGTATTGGGAGCTAGGCTCGCTCCCATTACCCCGCCATGGCTCTTATTACCCCTTACAAGTGGCAAAATTCAAATGTAATAATATTGTTTATTTATTTTTTTAGATGCCAAGAAGTAGAAAGCGGACGACTTCAAAGGCTAGTTGGACATCGGTTACGTTGGAGTCTGCAATAAACACTATAAAAAATGAAGGAATATCGGTTAATAAAGCGGCACAACAATATCAAATACCTTACAGCACACTGAAGAAACGGTACAGGTTAGCAATTACTGATGACAGTTCTTACAGTCGTTCTCCGACGCTCGGTAGGAAACCTGTGTTCACTAGTGAACAGGAACAGATACTTGTTAAGCATATACTCGATATGTCTAACATATTTTACGGTTTAACAAGCATTCAACTGCGAAAAATATGCTACAATATGGCTGTGAACTACGGTCTCGATAACAGATTTAATACTGAAAAAAAAAGTGCTGGGAAAGATTGGTTGTACGGATTCATGAATCGACATCCAGAACTTAGTATAAGAAAGCCAGAAGCGACCAGTATTAATAGAATTTTGGGCTTTAATAAGTCACTCGTTTTTTTAGCAATTTGGAATCTGTAATGACAAAATTTAATTTTGAGGCGCAAAACATATTCAATATGGACGAAACAGGATTTTCTACAGTCCATGAGCCAGACAATATAATTGCTCTTAAAGGACGTAAGCGTGTTGGTGCAGCGACTTCATGGGAGAGAGGCAAAAATGTTACAACAATTTGTGCAATGAGTGCTACAGGCATTTATGTGCCTCCTTTATTCATTTTTCCACGGCAAAGGCACTCTCCACAGCTAGAACGCGATGGGCCACCAGGAGCTGTATATACTTGTTCAAAAAATGGGTGGACTAATGAGCAAATATTCATAACATGGCTTGAACATTTCATCAAGTTTACAAATCCTACTGAAGAAAAACGGATTTTGCTCATTATGGACAATCATAATAGTCATGCTACATTAGAAGCCTATGAAATGGCCAAAAATAATTATATAACTATGTTAAGTATTCCTCCACATTCGTCACATCGTCTACAACCTTTAGATGTGACGTTTTTTGGTCCACTAAAAGCAGCTTACAGAAGGGAATGCGATATGTACATGAAATTTAGAAACATGATTAAAATAACTCCATACGAAATAGCTGGCTTATTCAATAAAGCTTATTCAAAGATAGCATCTCTAGACAAAGGAATATCTGGCTTTAAAACTACTGGAATATTTCCTATGGACCCATCTGTATTTTCTGATGAAGATTTTTTTCCTCTTGATCAGAATGAAAATAATGACATCACAACTAACGTAATAAATCCCAGTAGACTTTCGCAAACAATTGCTACAGTTACTTCCCAAACAGCGACTTCCGCTCAGAAGCCGCTGCAGGTGTCCACCTCCCCTCAACGACATTACAGGGACCAATCATCACAACATGATGTACAGAGAAGAGATTCTCCACAACCTTCTACAAGTTTTGCCCATATCTTAATTATTGTAAGTCCTCCTCCAAATATGTTAACAAAACCAAGAAAAAGTAGTAGAAACAAGCAACAATCAGAAGTTTTGACTAGCACTCCTATGAAAGAAGTTTTTGAGGAGAAGAAGGAGAAAAAGAATAAAAGAGAGAAGAAAATAAATAAACCAAAGAAAATACAAATAAGTAAATTATCTCAAAAAAAAATACACAGAGTAACTAGAAATTTGTTCCAAAACAGCACTACTGATGAATCATCAATGGATGAAAAAAATATTTGTGATGATGATTCTGAATACTCTGAGGAGGAAAATGTATGCATGATATGTAACGATGTTGGTAAAAATGAAGAATTATGGTATCGTTGTAGAGCTTGTGGCAAATGGGCCCATTCTGAGTGTTCAAGTTACGATCACCCTGAGGATTATATTTGCAATTTTTGTTTAGATCCTTAAAATACCTTTTGCATTTTTTTCATTGAATATGTTTGTTTTAGTTTATAGTTTGTTGATTACTTTTAAGCTTTGGATTGTTTAATTCCTGTTAAATGGGTAAAAAATGGTTTAAATTTTGTTAAGAATTTTTCATGGCTCTCATTTCACATATGAAGGCTTTTTGGCTCTCGTTACCCGATGCGTGGGGTAATGGGAGCGAAAGTAAGATTTATAAAAAAGGTGATTTTACATATCTAAGGATATATTTTTCAAATGTTACTTGGCAATTATTGAAAGACGAATAACTTAAAGACTGATTAGTGTCTATAAATATCTATGATTATAACATAAACTGTTTTTTTTTTACTTTTCCTTACATAGCTCCAATTCCCCCATTCTCCCCTATACATATATTTTTGAAAAAAAATCTAATGGATTAACACTATAAAAATAATAAACTATATATATATATATATATATATATATATATATATATATATATATATATATATATATATATATATATATATATATATATATATTTTGCCTTGACAGAATGTAGTCTGACGTTTTGTCTGCCATCTAAGGACTCTAATTTAAAATAGTGACGTTATAATGTGATAGATAAATATATATCGGGTTTCCCAATAAGAACGATATGTTTTGAAATTGAAATAAAACATGTAATATATGTTCGAATTTGCTCAATGACTTTATTTGATAGGAAATTTTATGCTATTTATGATTTAAACAAAATATCGTTCAAATGACAGCCACGACTTTTTTTGCACTGGTGAATACGGTCAGTCCAATTTTCGATGACTCGGTTCAGCATTTCGGTTGGTATGGCCGCTATAGTCGCTCGAATGTTGCGTTCAAGGTCTTGAATCGTAGCTGGTTTATTGGCATACACTTGAGATTTAACATACCCCCACAAAAAATAGTCCAAGGGTGTTAAATCGCATGATCTTGGTAGCCAATTGTGAGGACCGTTGCGAGAAATAACCGACTTACCAAACTTATCATGCAATAAATCCATTGTGACGGTCGCAGTGTGGCATGTTGCACCATCTTGTTGAAAATAAATGTCGTCTGCATCGATTTCATACACTTCAGGAATAAAAAAAATAGTTCAACATGTCACGATAACAGTCGCCATTGATAGTAACAGTACGGCCTTCGTCCATACCGCACCAAACAGTCCACGTACCATAATCCGCACCAAACAGTCAATTTTTCAGGATGTAATGGTGTTTCATGAACCACTCTTGGATTTGACTTACTCCAGTAACGACAATTCTGTTTGTTCACATAACCATTGAGCCAAAAGTGAGCCTCATCTGAATGATGATGATGATTTTTCTATGAAATTCGGTGTTCGTTTCCATCATTTGAAGTGCCCAATCAGCAAATTCACGACGTAATCGATGGTCTGCTGGCTTGAGTTCTTGTGCCAACACAATCTTGTATGGATGTAGGCCAAGATCCATACGTAAAATTCGCCAGGTTGTCATTCTGGATAAGCCCAATTCTTGTGCGCGTCGTGGAACGAAAACATTTTTATTTTCTTCGACACTGGCTGATACGGCGGCAATATTTTCTTCACTACGACCTGTCCGTTGTCGTGTTGGTGGTCTACTATCGTGCAAAGAATATTCACTTTCCAGATTTTGGATTATGCGACGTATAGCGAGCTCAGACGGTGCACCATGACGACCATATTTAGCACGAAATGCTCTTTGAGAAGAGACAATACTTCTCGAATTTTGATAGGATTTGGACAATTTCCAAACGTTGAGGTAACGTGAACTTGTTCATGATTAAATGGCAAACATTACTAAACACAAAACAACACAAATGTCAAATGTTAAATAACCAAGATGGCGGCTGTGAGCTATCAAAATCCTATCATCCCTATTGGGAAACACTGTACATTGCTTCTTTCAACATAAGCGAAACCAATCTTTCACTTTAAGCTGCGACGAACATGATGATGTTTCATAACTTTATAGCACAGGATGATCAATGTATACAAAAATTGGTGAAAAATACAAACAAAACTATATTCCGTACCGAGTGTATATTGAAGAGACACAAATTCGTGACCGTTACTATAAATAATTTAAATTAACACATACCTCTGTTACTTACTAAGTGCAACTTATTTATTTATTTGGTAATGTACTATACATATGTATAAATTGACAATTATAATATTACAACTAAGCTGCGTACACATTACACCTATGGAGCTAAAATTATAAGGCATATTATCACTGGCAATGTTACGTTGACCGCCTTGTTTTATAACTTACAAAATAGCCATTCTCTTTCGCACATTCTCACTCTCTCTCACTCTCTGCCATTCTCTCCCAATCTATCATGAAAACCTCATGTACGTCATGAGCTACATAAAATGCTGTTAAACTTATTAAAATATTGTTTCAATAAATTATACACACACAAATCTATTTTAAAATTATGATATATTGAACGTTACATATGTAAATGTTTTACTTTATGGAGCACTTGGTGTAAATGTATTATGAAAAGCACTAAATAAGAACACACCGCTTGACATTTAAATAACTTATTTTTTAATCATTTCATAGCCGTCCTCCATAGCCGCAAATCTTCAAAATACACGAAAAGTCTTAAATAAAAACGAAAATATATGTCTAATTAATCTTCTCCGCGTCTATATTGATGGTGATGTCCGGCGCGTCGGCGTCGCCTGCGCGGTTGAACGTTATAGTGATGTGTCCCTCCGCCCCCGCGCCTCCGCCCGCGCCCCCCGCCCCGCTCCCGGCCTCCCCCTCCCCCTTCACCTGCAGTCCTGCCCCACCGGTGTAGTGCGTGGGGTAGTGATGCCTGAGCTCGCGCATCAGACGGAACTTGGCGCCGCAAACACTGCACCTAAAACTCACTCATTCTTATTCTGTCATATTTGGCAGTGCTGTGTATTTGTGTGTGTGCACGCATGTATGTGTGTATGTGTATACGTACGGGTATATGTTCTCTCCGTCGTGCACGCGCGTGTGCTTGCGCAGGTCGTTGCTCTGCGTGAAGGCGCGTGGGCAGCGCGTGCAGCGGTAGGGCTTCTCGCCGGTGTGCTTGCGCTGGTGCCGCTTCAGGTGGTCCTTGCACGTGAAACTGCACACACAATTGCACAATAAGCACTATTTTGTAAGTTTTTATTTAGCATTACGCTTTATCTCTTGCGTATTCTCCGATTCCGACTTGCGTATGTTCCCTCTTCTCTGACTACCCGTCAGAGAAGACGAAGCGCCAAAATCTACGTTCTCTGCACACCTCTTTCGCCTCGTCAACCTCATCATACATGCCCTTTGGGGGGTCCTCATGCTTTTTACGTGACCTTTCCCCAACCTCTCGTTCACCTTTGCTTCACAAATCTTTCTTATCATTCTTCTCACTCGTTTTCTCAAGGCGCCCAAACCACTTGAGCCGTACTGCGTATCAGTACTGCATTGTGAACGGCAAGACGTGTTGGTACGTTGACGTTTTACCGTCGCATCAATACAGCCAGAGCATCGTTAACCCTGTTTGATATTCGAGTGAATATAAAATCGAACATGCCAGCCCCTACTTGTGCACAGGCTGAGTAAACTCTTTAAACAGATTTTACAACCTGCAACAAGAGTCCGTTCAAATTGTACCGGGGCAATATGTCCCATAATTACTAGAAAGTAACTATGGGAAATACCACCCTATCAAATAGCCCAGCCAAAATCTTCTCTGTTATACAAAGGCACGATGACTGCGCTTTGCCAATCATCCGGGACCTCTCCCGTTTTCTAGTATAAATTACATAGAAAAAAGAACAGGGTTAAGATGCGCGGCCCACGATATTTGATCATCTCTGCAGTCCATCTGCTCCCGCTGACTTACCACATTTCAGACTTCGTATGACATCCTCTACTTCTTTCATACTGATTTCGCCGTGTGCTACATTAAGACTCAGCATATTGCTATCGCTTGAGACAAAACTCAGCTTCACACTTTATCCCTGGCGGGGTGTCAGAGAGCACGAAGCACCAAACGCTACGGTCTGCATACCTCTTTCGCCTCATCCACAGTCATTAGCCAGTTCATACATGCCCTTCGGGAGGTCCTCATGCTTTTTACGTGGCCTAAACTTATTAATACAAATTTTTACCTTAACAATTAATTAATACAAATATATAAAATAAAAACGTATATTTTGAGCATTAATTAGTATTAACTGTAATGTTGTTTTGTTCTCTATTTCATATGCAATACTAGCTCATTAAGAAATAAATAAAACGAAACGAATCGAGAATGTGGTGTAAAGCACAATGGTGACCTCATTTCGCAGCTGTCGCATGCGAAGGGTTTGATGCCGAGGTGCAGCATGGAGTGCTTCTTGAGGGAGGTAGACTTGGTGAAGGCGGCGCCGCACTCGTTGCAGATGAACGGGTGCACGCCCGAGTGCGTCTCCATGTGCGCCTTCATCTGCCCTGAAACACTTCCCCACTTGAACGATACTACTTGTGCTTTAAAAATGACAGTTAAGTAAATTTCAGCAAATGTTTATTTTATAGCATTATGTAAACAAAATACAATTTATTTACTTTTTTAGCTTTACGCTCTTTTCCCGCATAGCACGGTAAGCAGAAAGTACCTAGTGTCAGTACATTTCTTACTTCGGTTTCCACCGAATTCGAGAAATTGCGTCTTGTGTGATGGTACTCAACGCTTCCCGGAGTGGGGATCGAACTCACAACCGATCACGTTTACAGTCCCATGCCCTCCCTTTTTGGACATCTCTCTTTTTGAACACTAACAACTGAAACGAGCAGTCGGGATACAACTAGTTACATTACTTGCACCCGTTAACCTTCTACTAAGACATAGGGGAACGCCTTATTGACCAACAGGCTTATTCCCTCTGCGTTGCATCACGCGACGGTATCAGTGTAGTATTCCTGGACAAAATAATACACTTTCCTTAATAATCTTTAAATTATGTTCTTAAACCTGTACAGACATTAGAGTACGAGACGATGACGATGACGACGAGGATTTATTTATCTTGTCGAGGCGATGGTGTGTCTTCTGGGAGTAATCAGCTTATTTTTAGTTCATGTAAATATTGTACCTTTAGCACAAAACCTCTGAGGGCACAGGGCGCACGCGAACGGTTTGATGCCGGTGTGCCGCTTGAGGTGCTGGCGGAGGTTGGAATTGTTCTTGAACTTCTTCCCGCACTCCGCGCACAGGTACGGTGCCTCTCCCGTGTGGATTCTTATGTGGTCTTTCAAGGAGCACAGCTGGGTGAAGCCTGCCAATATTATATATTAATGGTTTTAGAAAACTCGAAGTCACTCCTCTTGGAAACCCAAGCGCTCTGACTGCTAAGCTATGCCTAGCAATTATCACATGCTTGTACAATTTCTTTTTATTGCATGCATCTCTGTAGCGGCCGGTCGTGGCGAAGTAGCGTCTGACTATAAGTAAACACGACCGGTTGTGGGTTCGATTGCCACTCGGGGGAAAGATTTTATTTAAATTAATCTCTTTTTCTCTCTCTGATAATATAAAGCGCGGCGTTGAGTTACACTATTCAAAACGCAAGTCCTCAATTCTGCAGAATATCTGGACACTAGGTACTTCAGGAGGTACCTAGTGTCTAGACACTCTGTCTAGGGTCAGGACTCTACTTTGCTAATAAAAGTTCGAGGCTAAAAATAAATTTAAAAGAAAAATTCAAAAAGGCTTAAGAGATGTTCTTGCAAGGGATGCGGGTTCATACTCTACTGTTTTCTTTTCTTGTTTGCTTTTGAAATTAAATTAAAAATATTCTTTAAATTGATATTATCTTATTTGTGAACCAATTCAATAAAAGTATAATGATAAATAAATAAATGTTCTATACAAAGCAGACTATTACTTTTTATTATTATTTTCTACATATTAAATGCCAATACCTTTGTTACAATGCTCACAGATGTAAGGCTTGATACCGCTGTGTTTCCGCAAGTGATTTGTGAATTGATCATACCGAGAATATGTCTTCGGACATTCTGTGCATTTATAATGCTTATGTTTAGTGTGTAACGCAATATGTCTTTTCAGAGCACCTTTCCGAGTGAACCCCTTTTGGCAGTAGTCACATATAAAAATCTTTGTCTTTATATCTCTTGTGTGTACTTTAAAGTGAGATAAGAGTGAACGTTTTTTTTCATATTGCTGATTACACAACTTACATTTGTACCTTTTGGAAACCTCTTCTTTGATATTGGAACTCATATCAGTCTTAAGTTTACAAACATGCCTCATAAGCTCTTCCTCGTGAAAAAAACTTAGCAAACAGTAAACACATTTGTACTGTCCTTTTGATTTTCCTCTAGAAATGTGATATTTCTGTTTATGGGCAATTAGGGATGTCTCCGCTACATACTCCTGATTACATTCATCACATTTAAATGGTTTATTTTTATTATGCTCCATCAAATGCACCAGTAAAGATTCATGAGTCTCAAATGTCACATTGCAAAATATACAATCATATGTATTGGAAACATTTTCTGCTTTAACAGAAGAATCTAATTGCTGTAACTGGTTGTGTAAGGAATCACTACTTGCTAAATTGCTAATTTCACATTGCTTATTCAAATATAACTTATTACTAAATCTCATGAGGCAGGTAGCTTCATCTCCCTCTGCACTAGTTTTGTGTAAATATTTTTCAGTGGCATTGTTTAAATGTTTATTTTGTCTGCTCTGCACTTCATCATAGTAATTTACAAATTCGTTGTAGTTTTCATTTTTAAAGTCATGGTCACTATCTTCATCCTTAATAGAAGTACAGGACAAAACAAGCTTTTTTAACTCAAAATCTGATTCAAGAGCTTGCTTTCTAAATGTGTACATCATTCTTAATTTTTCTTCACATTCGTTACAAAGTTTTTGAGGAAGGTTGTCTTGTTCTTTAATCTGAAACAAGAAAATAACAAATGTGAGCAATACCCATCTGGAATTCTGGTATAAGCTGTAAATGTCGTATCTACATTATGAGTACCTGCAGCGAAGTAGCTTGCATTACAACGTCGACGAGTTTTAACGAAGTATTATTGTCAACTTCAAAAACACTAAACAAATCTAATAGAGATTCACAAGTCCTCATACATGTACGACAGGTTCTTGATAAGTCTACCATTTTAATAAGAGTTGCTATCGTTTTAGCATTATATCAAAATAGGCCGGACAGTCTCGTACATCTCATAGTAAACAAGAAATTACATCAATTGCATACCGGAGTGTAGCAATTTAAGTGATTAACAACAAGTGATTTTTTTTTATTTGTCATTTCTCAATTGACATTTGACACTTGACTTTACAAAGATTTTATACATTTATGTAAAATAAATAAGTAGGTAATATGGTAATAACATATAAAATTAATTATCTGGTTTTAGATTAAAACCTATATTAATTTGAAATACAAATATTCGCTATAAGCTAATATATTAATATAATCATTTGAACAAACATCGATCCGTAGCAGCGACTCTAGATTCTTTTTTTTATTTAATAATATATTAGTCACATTAATTATTTTTTTGTATGCGTTAATGTTGTACTTTTAAAATTATGATATTTTATATGGTATTAACAGCATTATGTACAAATAGATTTCATAATACATTATCTATGATATTAATAGTATAAACTCTGTGGTTATATTGAAGTCCAGATAATGTAGGCAATTTGTAAGTTGTAAATTAGATAAACTTTATTTATAAATTATACGTTATAAAGAAGAGCAATCACTCGAATACTGGAAACTAGATAAATGTTTATAGTTAATCTATTTTTAAAGTACCGTGTAACAGTTTCTTTGTATAGATAGGCATTTGTGAATATGGATGATATAGTGTTTATTGGTGATTGGATTAAGGATAGAATATTAGGATCAGGGAGCTTTGGCACTGTTGTGCTTTGGCGACATAAAAGTAATGAAGAAAAACTTGCGATTAAAACGTGTAAGTGGAGCGATGAGCTGACGCCTAAACATAGAGAACGATGGACCAAAGAAGTGGAAATGCTGCAAACCTGCAGCCATCCAAACATAGTAAGAACAAAGAAATTACCTCAAGAATTTGTAACTGGTCTGGCTCGTGCTAATCCTTCAAAGTTACCTATATTGTGCATGGAATATTGTAGCGGCGGTGATCTCAGGCAACATCTGAACAAAGCTAATTCATGTTGTGGCTTAAAAGAAACACAGATTCGTAAAATACTCAGAGATATCGGTAGTGCTATGAAATTTCTACACAGTAATAAAATAACACATCGTGACCTGAAACCAGAAAATATTGTTGTACTTACAAATTCTGATAATAGTTCAGGCTCTGAGCAAAGCTCACTCAATAATGAAACATACAAAATTATCGACCTTGGCTATGCAAAAGAAATTGATTCAAATTCTATCTGTGCCAGTTTTGTGGGTACTCTTCAATACCTAGCACCTGAGTTGTTTTATAGTAAAACTTACAGTAATTCTGTTGACTTTTGGTCATTTGGTCTATTAGCATTTGAAATTATATGTGGAGTCAGGCCATTTCTACCATTTAAAGCACCAGTTGAATGGATGCCACTAGTTAAAAAAAAATCACATGATAATATTTGTGTCTATGAATCTTTTCATGGTGATGTCAATTATTCTGATGAGATATATGCAGAAAATCATATTTCAAAACCCTTTAAAGCTCTTCTTGAACAGTGGCTAAAATTGGCATTAGAGTGGGATCCAAAATTACGAGGAAGAGATTCCCCATCTAAAGTGACATTTGATATTCCATCAGATGGAAGGAGTGCCAATGCTGCTAGTAATGTTGTAATATTCAATTTACTTGAACAAATTCTGGCTAAAAAAATAATCAAATTATTTTCTGTTTCGACTTTGTCACATATTGCTTATGAGATCGATGACACAACTACAATTGAAAATCTTAAATGTTGGATTTGTAAAGACACCAAGATTCCAACAGAAGATCAAATAATAATCTCACAAACTTCTTATATAAATCTTAGTAATGATGAAGTTGTTGTAAATTATTGGGATGAAAATAATGCAATCATGTTGTTTGTGTATAATAAAAAAAAAATAGTAGATGATGCTTCAATTCCTACAGTGCCAAGGGCAGTGCAAAGAGTCTTGGAACATCCCAAAACATTGTTCAATTATAAAAATAGCCAAAATCTGTACAGAAATGCATTTTATTTTGTCATATCACAAATGGAATTATATGAAGCTCTTATTAATGGAATTGTGTTTAGAGCAGAAGCATTAAAACAAGAAAGCAAACAGTTACTGATAAAGTACAACAACATTGACAAGGAGGTCGGCAAACTCTTGGCCAAGGTGGAAGTATTGACAAGCATGACTGAGTTAGGAAAACAACACATTGAATCTGTATCAGAGAATCCTCTTGGTACAAATATTTCAGACAGCTTTAGTACGACATTCAAGGACACCGATAGCTTACTTGAAGAAACCCAGAAATTGCATCAAGCTTGGTCACAAATGTCAGTGCGTTTACAGTCT
This sequence comes from Dryadula phaetusa, assembly GCA_032432895.1. Classification (NCBI taxonomy): domain Eukaryota; kingdom Metazoa; phylum Arthropoda; class Insecta; order Lepidoptera; family Nymphalidae; genus Dryadula; species Dryadula phaetusa. The sequence continues at coordinate 5,317,906 of JAOYRS010000017.1, read as the reverse complement.
GCTGCAAGGAGAAGTAATGAAGATGTTGCTTCTCATCTGAAAGTGTTTTTAGGTAAATACAATTACCAAAATATATTTATAGAAGCGCACAAAACTTTTGTCTCCCACACAAAAAGTGATTTCTATAATGGAAACCGAGAAAAAGAAAGACATTGTTCAGACATGATGAAGATATGTTACAACTGTTTGAAACTGAGAAGTTCAATCATACAGGAACTTCCAAACCAGCCTTTCATTATAAAATTCAAAGATTTAAATATTGAATTTGATAAAATATCAGATATAATTTCACATGCAACTGAACACACTCTGAGGTTGGGAAGCAAATTGTCAACATTAATTGAGGGGTTTTCCACCAGTGTTTGGTCTATGATCACTGGAGGGCTCCGAGAAATAGATGCATCAGAACTTCCCTATAGTGTAGTATCATTTCAGAAGCGTGACTTTAAGGTGGGAGAAGCCGTGTCTAGCCATTGTATTCCCTTGAAATCACTAGAAGATGACAATGTAAAGTCACTCATCTCAGAAAGCCTTAAATTACGGCAGAATCATACAAATTTATGCGAAAAGTTAAAATCACAAAAACAGCTTTTACAACAGACTGTATGTGATTTCAGTTTCTTAGAAATTGATTCCTAGCAATGTTTTGTTTATGCAAGATTAAAATCTATGTGGTTTTATTTGATAATTTTATAGTAGAAAGTACTTATGTTACCTAATATTGTTATAAATCATATATAAATATCTTTAAATCTATATATTGTTACAGAAACTTTAGTTGGAGACAATACTAACATTTGCACTCCACTTATTTAAAAATCTAAACCAATGTGCCTTATTAAATGTTCTATTATAAATGTTTATATGTATTCTTATTAAGCTTAAATTCTTTTTTGGTCTAGTCATTAAAAAATGTATTTTTATACTAACAAATAAATATGTTTTGTTTTTTAAGTGAGGTTTTATTATACTTTCGTCGTAATGTTCACAGGATGCACGTATATATTAATTGAGTATTTTTGATATTGTAATATATAAATGCACTATAGCAAATATAAGTTTTCAGATGGGACAGCCAGTAAATTGTTCGAGCCAATCTATAAATTTCCTCATGACTTTATCCAGTTTCTTTATATCTGCAGGAGTTTCTAGATACTCTGGAGGGGCGAACCTCTGTTCCGACATGCCACTGATGTGCAGCCAGATGGCGAGCACGGCGTCCTGCGCGTGCGCCACACTCCTGCGACACAGCCTCGCGGATGTCGCGCAAGAACATATCAAAGCTCCGAAATTTCCAATAGTGACAGCTTTCGGGCTCTCCTTACGCGCCGCCAGGAAGTAATTGTGTAAGAGCTGTTCAGCCTCCTCTGTGAAGCTCACTCTTATACCAGCTACTATACTTAAATATGATGAAATGTCTCGAATCGCTTGTTTCTCTTCGTCGGTGGTCTTCGGTGGGCTTGTGGCATTTTGCAAGTTGTTATCGGCTAACTCATCAGTATATTCCCCGTAATCACCACGACAGACATTTCCAAACACATTTCCGATGTTATACATAGTAATTTTTTTCAAGTCTTTTCCTTGCGCCCAAACAGCGCAACGCAATTTACTTTCGTTGGTATTATGTAAAAATTTCCCATTTTCTATTGAACATAAAACTGAGTGAATTTGTTTCTGACTATAGCTTTGCAAGGGCAAGGGTAGAAGACACACTCCTCCCGACGATCCTATTAATGCTAGAGGCACACTGCTTTGAGATGATCCTAAGAGCGTATAGGAGTCGGCTATCATAGCAGCACGAGTCATAAGTCGCGCCACGTAGCCGGTGTCGAGACCCGCCGCTAAAACATGCAATATTGGCGATACTGACTGAAAATGAGCTTTAACACTGGCTAGACTTAATAAAATGTTAATTTTGACGGTCATGAAACAGTTCAATGGACACTCATGCACGCCGATGCTCGATGCGAGGCAGTATATGAATTTCCACGGTACTCCATCACATGCCTCGTACAATTCCTTAATGTCTGGTGGAGTAAGTGCTGTAACTGGGGCGGGATGCGTCAATACCTCTTCTAATGACCAAACAGATGTTAATTTCTTTAAGACAACCAAGTGAATAACGTATTTAGCTCCCAGATTTAATTTCTCAATCAAATCATCACAGATTGTGAATGATTTGGATATAAGTTCGTGTTTAAATTTAAATGTGGCCGTGACTTGATCTCCGCATCGTCTTAGGCCGCTGTTCTCGTATAGAACATTCTTGCATAAGTTACACTTGGGGGGAACCTTTGGTATGTAATGTAAAATAATTTCGTTTCCATCACACTCGTCAGGACAGCACCACACCGAATGGTAGACATAGTTTTTAGCCTTTGATATTTCTATAAGTAAACCTTCCAGCAGTAACAGATTTTCATAGTTAATATGCTTTTGGTCGTATAAAATACTAGGCAAACTTGTAAGTCTTATATTAACAACGACTTGCGTCGGTTGCACATACTGTATCATATCATTGTCCAATGACCTTAGACATGTGTACAAAATGTCACTACAATACCGTTGCCATTTAAGAGGTTCTTTCAGTAAAAAATCTCCTAATTCTGGAAATGTTTCGTATAAATACATGACATCAACTTGTAACAAATATCTTAGAGGTGGGAATTTCCACACGGTTTTGTCATCTAATTGATCAAGAAAACCTTCACAAGCATACTTCATGTCAGGTAAAGTGCGCCTTGTCTCTAAATATAGCAATAACTTTAATTGCGCTTCTATTTCGATCATTTCCTTTGTAGAATCGACAATTTATTCTAAATAGAGTATTATTGCTACTTAAAATTCCAATTACTTTTTTCCCGCGAAAAACAAAACAAATAATTTTTTTTTTTGCTAATACTTTAGTCATACAGCCGTTTCCAGTGTAAGTTAATAATCATACAATAATAAGTAATTGAAATATATCTTGGTAATTATGGATTTTAAATGTTAATTTATTTTTCTTTGTTTATTTAATACTTTATACATCATATAAATACATAATTCTATTTAGTTTTATTTTTTTTATTATGTAAGCAAAATTCAATAATCCATTCATTTTTTTTCAATAAAACTACACGTAGGTAGATATCGTCTTTGCCTACGCGAGCTTACTTAATGTGGCGCCTACGCGTTGTTTGTAATGTTGTGTTTCAAGGTCACCCAATAATTAACTAATACTAAGAGAACTTAGAACGGAAATGCCGAAACCAATATGCAAATGCCACCAAGCGATCACAACCAACAACGTGCTTAGCGCCTTGTTCATTCATTGCGACCAGGTACACTCACGCTGGAAAGCCGTACATATTTTCAAATTTCTACGTTTATTTGCATGTTTTGAAAATAATACAAATGAAAAATTAAAATTTTATTTTCTATTTACACCTGTTGAGTTCTTATGTAGCAATATATATATATATATATACATTTCAAAATAAATATATAATTTTATTAATTTATTATTTTCTGTAAATGTATTCATATTTTGGGTTTCGAGAGCATCTATTGTCAACTCTCTCTCAATTTAGAAAAGTTAGGTAGTTCTCAAATTATTTAAAATTTCTAAAAACCACTAAATACAAACACTACATGTTCGACATATACTCATATTGACACGTGCGATTAGCTCCACAGTAGATAACAACTTATACGCACTTAAAACAAAATCCTTGCAATTTATCTTTTAAATCTTTCAAAACTCTTATCAATAGGTACCTTGTAGCGTGTGACGAGATAAATTGATAGCAAGTGACACGAGATCTTGAACGTTGTGAAACATGTACCAACTATGTAGTATGTAAGTATATTCAGTATAGTGTCGGTAGACAAGGTATACTCATATTATTTAAGCGCAATTATTTTTTTTATGGATTGGTTATGGAACAACCTAAACTCGCCCATTATTACGTCTTTAATTGTCCACCGTAAGACACAGTTTTTTGAAATTGCAATATTATGCATTTGTTCACTTGAAGAACATTTTTATGCTACAGTTGATATCGAAAGATCTTAACAAAACCTGGTGTTGGCGCGAACATTTTGTTGTTGTTATAGGGAGAGGTCGTAGCAATACTTGGTACAACCGATATCGTACTGGTTTAAGGATTATCTTTATAAGACACTCTTATCTGTCCAATTAAATTTATATACTCATGTTATTTTCCTCATAATTAATATATAACTGATATAGGTATATTTACTAATGTATACTAATCATATTATAGCTATTATTAGTTTTCAGCCTAAGTGTATAATGTGAGAGATCGTAATAAGTTTTGAGTGGGACTGTACATGAGCGTAGCGGGGCGAGTGGGCGGAGTGTGTGCCGGGGCGTCGCGTGGGGCGAGTCAGGAGCGCATTCGATGCCGGATCACGACAAGTACCAGCTGCGTCCGCGAGCGTCGCGCTGCGCGGCGCGGGCGGGCGGCCAGCGCGCGCGCCGCGAGCCGCAGCCGCTCAGCAAGTACCGTCGCAAGACTGCCAACGCGCGCGAGCGCAGCCGCATGCGCGAGATCAACCGCGCCTTCGAGGCGCTGCGGCGAGCCGTGCCCGCCGCCGACGTCGCCGGAGCCCCGCTGCCCTGCGAGAAGCTCACCAAGATCACCACGCTGCGCCTCGCCATGCGCTACATCACGGCGCTGGCGGCGGCGCTGCGGGATCCGCCCGGCACCCGCCCCGACTGCACAGACCGCCCGCCCTCGCCGCCCTGCTCGGACCTCTCCGAGCTGTCGGAGTTCGCGGAGGACTCGCTGTCGCCCTTCGACGAGTTTTTCGCGGAGTTCGACTGCGAGTACGTGGACAGGACGTTTGCGTGACACACAGTGGGACGGTCAGTGCGGTGTCGCCGTGTCGGACTAAACTCTTAGGTGCTCCTCGATTCTCATTTTGCCATATTAATTATATTAATTAATTTTATTTTATGAATAGTTTATTGAGTGACGTTTTTTGAGATTTTATTTATTTCGTTCTATTAATAAATTGTTTTTGTTGTATGTGATATCATTTTCATTTCACATTTCATACAAAACAAAAACCTTTTAGAATATCAAACGCATAATATGTAAGATGCAAACATTAACACACGCATTGACACACATTTCGATTGGAAAATAAATTTACGGTATAAATCACTCCATCATGATTAAATTTATGAATAATAATATTTACACAAGTTGTTTATATTTGAAATGTTAATTTTTATTCCAAAACATTTCAATTTCATTCCACATGTCAACTGGCACACTGGCCGCAGTCGAAATAGCAATAGTAGTGTAGTAGTGTAGTAGTATTAGTAGTAGTAGTAGTAACTAGAAGGAAGTTCATGTAAACATGCAATACTATAAAAGTAAGTCGCATAAAGCTTTGAATGTGTGCCAATCACGTCCATCACGTTCCATATCATTTACAAAAATATAGTCTTCTTTCAGTCACCCAAAATCAAAGACACTATTTGCTTTTTTGCGTTGTACTTATATAAGGCCTCGTAACACCTTACAAAATGCATTCTACACTGTAGGTAAAAAAGTATATCTTCACGTACGTAATAATCCTTGTTTTAAAACGCTAATCACTCGTATGATAAAAATGTTTTACATTTTTTGTAGCCAACAAATATATATTACTTTATAAGACTCCATGTTGAAAGATATAGGATGTCTTTCACACAAACTTTACATGGTGATTTGAATTAAATAACGCGTACTACGAAATCTCACAAGTAGATAATGTATCATACACTATTCATAAAATTTACAGCCAATAACTGTAACGGCAGTAATAAAATATACAACGAACTTTCGTTTTGTCCAGGAATATAATAATTATAAGTAGGGAATAAAAAAACATTAAATATTATTTATATCGCCTACAACAGTACAATTCGAGCAGCATTGTCACAAGGCAGACGATGAGCGGAACGTTGAGGATCAAAACAGGCTTAACTCAATAAGCAGTGATGCGAATCAAGAAGTAAATAAGGAAGCGTGGGCCCGCACGGTCCCACCTGGAAACACGCGTCACGCAAGATAAAACTGTGTCACAGTGAGTCGCGGACTGCGGTGCCCACGCGGCGACCCGAGCGCGTTGTCGTATGCGGAGATTAATAGAGTTTTACGAGCTCATCATTGATCCATTGTTGTGTTTCAAAATACATATTTAGATTTTAAAAAATAGGTATTTAACATAGGAAATAGAGGAGAATGGAAGTTTTTCCCTAACCAGGAACGTGCCAGGCCAACATTCTTATTGTTACATGGTTTATCTTGTAAAACTCACATAAATATAATTCGATACTTCAGAACTAAGGCTAATATTTCAGAAGCACTACGATAATAAATAATTTTTGACTGCTATATAGGTTATGTCATACGTCTAATTTATTTTCAAGTTTAATTTTATGAAGTAATTAAAGTGTGCCATCTAACACGTGTCATCTAACACGCAATGACTGACTAGAGACTGAGCTGAGACAGCTTATTGTAAAATGTTACACTCTCACAGTCCTCTCTGCCAGCTACGCTAGCTCATGAAGGTCACCTGTGCAAATTTTACTATTTTTAAACTGTTCTTTCATACTTAGGTATAAAAATCATTTTTTAAAAACTAATAAAAAATTTAACGCATGCGTTGCGAACGCAAAGCTTAGCGGTCAGACCTATAGGTTTCCAGGTCGAATCCCGCTGCATTCAAATTCTAAGTGTGGAATAACACTAGTATAACTGGAATAAAAATAGTAAATATCTTTGTATTTGTTATGTGGCAAATAAGATTTTTTTTCCAATTCACCAAGAAATACTTATAATAGTACAAGCTAATTCATGAGATTAAGATCACTTAGCTCATTTCAAGATCACTAAGCGCATTTCATTTCACAATTTTATATAAGAAGAAATATTTAAAAAAAATGCGTCAAAAATAAATGTTGATATGAGGAAAGTGCACAGCATCCTCAAGCATTCTCACAGCTCACGGGCTTACATCACTTCATACATTAAAACAAGTTGTACATAAAAGTCTCCTTCGACTTTCCTTAGAAGCACTGCATTAATTTACAAAATCTTTAAGAAATTAATAACGTAATTTACTGTTTATGGTACGTGCGTGGAAAGGTTAGTTGACGGGTACATCTGACTTTATGTATTGTTTTATTGATTTTGTAAATTACGTAACCGGTTTAAATGAAATAAGAATGAAACACAGTAGTATATATAATAACTACAATAATGATTATAAGTGACATAGCCGTAAGTGGATTACCGAAAAAGAGGCTAATACCATTTTTATGTTCATTAGCACTTAAAAGTGTAAAATTTTTACTATTATTAAAAATTACTTCATACGACGACATTTAAAGTAAATTCTGAAACATTTTATAATATTAAAAACATTTAAAGTGTGTCAAGTCACTGTAGCATTAGCACTCCGACCTGACAATGTAAACACAAAACGTTATGTTAATCAAATAAAATTAAACTAAATTCTATTACAATTAAAAAGGAGAAACACATAACAATTATTTGATTCGTGTCAAGCATTAGGATAGAATTAGCGCGGCCGACTTGAAAAATGCAAATCTTATGCAACGATCTTATCGTGCAATAAACATCCAAGTATCCCATTGCCCGTTTTGGCTTAAGCGGATTGCTTTCCCGCCAAATACGGCCGCCATGACAGCTCATTGAATTATGCGATTAAATGACAAGACGTATGAGTATGACTTACTGGCAATTTTTTTAATGTTTTTGGTGTTGTCAGTTGAGAGGCTTTATGATTTACTAATTTGTGCAATAGTAATAAAATATTACAACATTTAGTATAAAGATATTATAAGAACGATAATAGTATAGATATAGAATATACGACTTTTCTATTTTGAATTAATTATTTCCCACCCCTACTTGTTACTTGTCTGTTAAGTTTATGCAAACGTCTTTAACTAATTAAAGTCATCTGATCTTGTTACAAAGTGCTTGTTACAAGTGTCAGGTGTCAAAATAACTAAGCAGAAGTGTTAGTTTTTAGGAAAACATTGAAAATGCTCATATTCTTGCATGTAGTAGTAGTAATCATCTCATTCGGTTTTGTTTTTTACAAAAATAATAACTTCGTGTTTTTGGTATAAAAATTCGACAAAGGCTATTTTCCTATATGGGAGAAGTTATAGAATTGTAAAAAGAATAGAAAGAATATTTAATGAAACGTTATTTAAAGCGGAATGCGAACTGAAACCTTTAGTGTTACAAGACACACGTTGAAACTGCGGCACGATGCCGCCAGTAGTATTTATTGACTTTATAAAGTTATTTGGGTGAGGAAAATTGATATTAAAAAGCGATGTTATTTCTTCGTGGGCGTCGAAAAATGTTGTCGCCAAAATAATATTAAGTTATTAAAAACCGCGCGCAAAAGTTTATTGAAAGAAAGTATAATAAATGTATTGTTGTACTTATTTATTACTCTTTATATATATTTACTAGACAAATAACTGCCCTCTTGTGCATTGATCATCTGTGGTCATCGGTAATCAGAGAAATTAGACAAAGGCTTAAAATCATTTAAAATATATTATCAACAAAATTAGATAAGATTCTGTTTCTTAATAGTTATCTAGTATCTTCGCGCGTTTGTGTCACTAATCAGGGTTTACGCCTTACCCATTTCTTGTACAAAAAAAAATATTGTCCTTAATGTTTTTTCACGATGAAGGTTACACCAAGCCCACGAACACTCAGTGTACAAATAAAGTATTCTCACTGTAAAATTTATGAAATGCATTCACATTTATTTGCCATACTGATTGCAACAAGAAATAATGGTACCGCGAGCGGCGACCGGCGCACGGCGCACGGCACGGCGTGGGCAAACCGCTCCTCTCGAAACTCGGGGAAAACACGATAAAAGAGTTTTAAGTATGCGCATATTTTTTAGGACAATATCTTTGGCATTAAAATACGGTTCATTGTCCATATCTCATTTAAAATAATAATTTCTTGTATCATACGTAGTGTAGGTAGGTGTATACATCTTAACACATTATCTTTATTATTATTAAATATTTCGCTTCACGCACATAGCAGGGTAAACAGAGAGTACCTAGGATAAAGTCACTCCGCTTTCTACCGAACTTGACACGTTGCGTGTTGAGTGGCGGAACTTAACGCCGCGCTTTGCCATATAGAAATAATTTAGATTTATTAATTTCCCCGAGTGGGGATAGAACCTAAAACCCATAGCGTTTACACTTAGACGTTAGAAGGCCGGCCTTATTAAAAATGTATAGTTGTGGGTGGTAGATGTTACGTAAAGAGTTATAGCAGTGAGTGCAGAGAGTTACATATTATAATAAAATCTACGTTTTTTTATTCGTGGAGATGAAGTGATGCACGTACGCCCTGGCTCACTAGGAGTAGGGGTGCGTAAAGATACGACATGACGCTACATGGTGAATCTTGAGGAATCTTATAACAATTGTAATAATTAAATATTGTAATGTTTTAAAATTTTATTCACACACTCAAGATTAAACTATGTGGCCGGCCGTGGCGAAGTGGAACAGCATCTGACTGTAAAGTGATCAGTTGTGGGTTCGATCCCCATTTGGGGGAGTGATTATATTAAAAATATTTTCACTTCCTCACTCTGGTACGACAAAGTGCGGCGTTGAGTTCCACCACTCAACACGCAATGTCTTGAATTCAGTGGAAAGCGAAGTACAGAGTGTTTTGTCACTAGGTACTTTCTGTCTACCTTGCTAGGCGGGATAATGAGAGTAAAGCTTAAAAAAATAAAATAATATTACTCTTACTCGTATGATACTAATTCCAAACTTTGAAACATTTGCTAAAAATATTTTTTTTAATTAAATACATTTTTGAGTTAATATATTTAATTTATTAATGTAGTTCTAATGAAATATAAAACCTATGTAAACTAATTTTAAATTAAAAAAAATATAATAATAATGGTTCTTTTCTTGCATTCTTTATTTTAGATTAGCCAAATAACTTTCTACTTTCCGTTCCCTTAGGAGGAACAATTAAATGGTCAATTAGCTAATTCTATACTATTTGTTTGCGCGCGTTGCTTAACCACGCCAGAGAAAATCTATGGATGGTATTTTTTTTAGAAAATAGAATGTATAGGCGATCATGTATACATTTGTAAGATGTCTACGTCTACCAGTGACACTAGGGCGGTTCCTCGTGAAGCAGGTGGGACGCCCGCGGCCAGGAATCGCGCACGGACGTAATGTTGTCAGTTGGGTTGTGAAACTTTAAAACTTGCGTCAACGCAACTTCTTATCAGCGACAATAACCGATGTCGCGCTCGCGTCCGCCTCCCGCCGCATAATAACACCTTGCATTACTTTATCACCAAATTGCTTTCCAAAAGGTTGACAACATTTTTGCAAGCGACTTGCTTGTTCTAGTGATAAGTTTAAAATATGTTATCTTTAAACTTTAACTTATGCAACAAAACTTTAAAATACTTCATTGTATTTAATTGCCGTATGTTCTGAAATACCAAATGGAGAGAAGTGATTGTGGATAAAATAAAATACAATAATAATTGCCTTAAATATCCTTAATTGAGTTCTCATAAATATATGTTTGTATGTGTTGCTATTTTAAGCGTTTATATTTACAGCTAATTACATATTAATCATGCGCCGTGTTTACGCGCACTTCACGCACTGCTTACTTGAAGCTACTTTATTTTCCTTTAATATATAAAATGAGCTGCGCCCATGATTTTTTTTGCGTAGTATCTAACATTATGGAATCGGTTATTTTTTAATTTTAAAATAAAAATAGCCTAAGTTAATCTTTATAATTTCAGCTATCTGCCATTAAAATTCCATCAAAAAGCGATTTAGCCGTTCCAGAGATTAGCCGAAACAGACATACTGAGAAACAAACAAAAATATAGAAAATATTATTTTAGTGTACGTACCGTATACACACGAGTGTATATGCATTTTGTGAAAAGCGGTTATTCTGATATTACAAGATAGAACGAGAACATTTTTTATTACTAAATAACCAAAATTTATTTTAATATATTTTATTTAATAAATAGAAATAAGAATATGAGTATTTATAATTCGCTTATATTATCTCTAGTCAGTGAAAGAAAATAATAGAATTTTTACACATTTTAAACGGATTAATCGCGTATATTTTGGTATTCGAAATTTTTGGAAACCTGAAGTTTCGAACACTTTACAGTAGTCCGTAGTCACAGGGTAGGCTCGGTCACAGGGTGTCGGAAACTTGAGGAGAAAAAGAAAACAAAAATAAACACAAAAAATATTTTTTGGTAATTTATTATTCACATATCCTTTTCATGTTCCAGGAGAGGTTGACAGGGAAATAAATGCTCAAAAGAGATTTAAAATGCTCTATTTTTCATATTTTTTCATATCTTTTGCTTCATGAGAGGTAAAAATATTTTAAATAAAAATATTTCTTTGAGTGAGATTTGAATCTATAATCAGTTATACTACCGCTGTTACTCAGTAACACTGACTTTAAAACCTCATTTGTATGTAGGTACATAATAACATGGTAGTTAGATTAAAATTCGATCAGCTTCATATTGTTCTTCTTGAAATGTAACGTTACCAATTCTAAATACATATGTTAGAGACAGGTACATCAATCTAGTATGTGCATAATATAATATGCGCGGAAAGAAAGCGCGTTGTCCGCCCACGTGGGTCACGCGGTAACTCTGAGATATCATATATGTATATCTTCGCAAACTCACTTGAAATGCGTTTAAACGTACTATAAGTCGATTAACCGTAAATTAAAGACGTACATATAAATTATGTTAATTATTAACATTTTAAAATTACAATTTGACATGAATTATGAAGAAAAATGTTTTCCCTTAATCCAAATATACTTATTTTGAGGAAGTGTAAGTACTACTAATTTAAATTTGAGCAAAGGTCTAGACTGGATATATCTAGACCTGTGAGGGTCCTAGGAGCTAGAAAACACTGTTAAGAGTATTGAAATATAAAATAATAAGGCTGGCCGGTCGCAGTGTGACAGTGTCTGACTGTAACCGCGGCCGGTTATGGGTTCGATTTCCACTAGGAAGAATAATTATATTTTAATTATTTTCACTTTTTTTGCTCTGGTAAAACAAAACGTGGCATTGAGCTCCACTACTCAACACGCAAAGTCTCGGATTTCAGCAAAAAGCGTACTGAGTGCTTTGACACTTAGGACATCCTATCTGTATTACGGTAAAAGTATGAAATTAAAAAAATATTTTACACTTATATACAGTTATATTGAAAATATTATAATACATTAACTACTATTTTACAATATATCCATATTGTTTATGTATCTCTCTCTCTCTCACTCTCACACACACATAACAAGTAATAGAATAAAATAATATAACATAATAGTCCCTAATGTATTTATAATTTAAGTTAGAAATAGAATTCAAGTTAGAATATTATTTTATAAAATTTACAAGTATTTAAAAAGACTTTAAATATAAATACTAAGACTTTAAATATAATTAATTAAATTTTAATTCCTTAAACGACGGTGTATCTTAGTTCAATCTTAGCTAAGTGTTTGTTTATTGCATTATGCGGCGGGAACGTCTGTTTTATCTTGTACTGTATCTCAGTTTACTTTCTTTACTTCTTTACGAGACAAACAGAAAGATACCACGATTTTCATTATTAAATATTAACAATAATTGAAGTCCATCAGGTTGTTATTATAAAACAAAGTATCACAGGTTGTCGTCTGCAACGTCGCGCTCGTTAGCGTCAACTTTTTAACCCTTGTTATACCTACTCGCCTCTTTTCCAGAGTTTACGATAAAATCTCATGTGTTCCAGTACTTGTAGAAATTTTAGGAAAGCCCCTTTAGTGAGCCCCTGGGAAGATGAATTGAAATGTTTTGCATTCAATAAGTAAGCGAGAAGTTTGCATCTGAGATATATGTAGATATTATTGTTGATCATGTTTGTTGGCAGCCCCGGCCCTAGTCACAATTTGTAGCAAATAGTAAATAAAATAGTTAAACAGTAGTCAAAAAAAGTAAATTAAACAAAGTGTACCAAATATTTTAAAGTCGGTGCATTATTACTATTTAATGCTTGGAATCCAGTCAGCGGCCTTGCGGTCTCGGTATTCCTCCTACTCGATTTCGCACTTTAAATTGCCGGCGCGCGACGATAAGGAACTAGCCACCTCCATTAGATACACCTCCGTGAGACACGGCGCGGCGCATCGCGGCACACGGCTAAAGGTTATTTAAACAATTCACAGTCATTTAAAGCTTTTGTATAACAATGTGCTTATTACATATATTTTTATTATTACATTAATATGTAATTATTTGCATTCTAATTATTTTTAGTTGCACGCTTTTGTCTCGTATAACACGATAGACAAAAAGTACCTAGTGTCAAGATACTTCATACTTCACTTTCCGGCGAATTCGAAACATTGCGTGTTGAGCGTGAGATCCCAAGAGGAATTCGAACCCACAACTGATCGCGTGTACCGCCAGACGCTGTCACAATGCGCCACGGCCAAAGAAAATATTCGACGCACGCAGCAAGTACAAGTAAGTATATATAAAACTGTTCCGTTTCTGAGTGAGTGACACGACGCGCGGCCGATACGACCCGTCATGATAACTTGAAATTTGGCATGCAGGTTTTTATAAGAGCTTCTGCTCTATAGGACGTAGCGAAATTTTTAACAAACTCAAAAATCAGGACCTTAAACATTACGTAAATAGGTTCATTCATTAAAATAAACATTGACTTAATACTTAATGACTTGCTAGACTTCAGAATATTTATAAGCGTAAATAGAAATGGATATAACAATGAAACCAACACGATCGTTTCTCGTAATTCTCTAAATTTGGTCAGACACTCGAAAAACACCTTCTAGTTACCAATAAATTGAGAGGGACATATCTGTAAGCCCGCGGCCTTCCGGACTGTATCAAATTCTTTTACGTGGCAGTTTGGCGGAGCGCTTTAAATGCAGTTGAAACTTATTACGACTTATATGGGACGAAGTTATCGTGTTCAACTCAAATAAAAGACTGCAATTCAATTTATCATGGTACATAATAATCTTCTCAGAAAGGAAGAAAACTTTGCGAAGCTAATATATAAAAGAATACGTTTGAGACATCAATATTTTATATTAAATGTTTAAATAAAGTATAAATTAATGAATTTTTCATTTCCGAAGATATATTTTGTAAGTATTATAGCAGTACTTTACATACAATAATAGCTTGTAATAACTAATAATCATACAAACATTTCAACTTATCTCAATATTTAACTTATATTAATATTGCCTAATAAAAAGCATACTACCTAATATATAATAAGTATTCAAATTTAAATTTACTTGTTTTTATGGAGCAAAGTTTTTTACGTTGTTCTAGACATTGATATTCATACCCGTAGAATACGCGCGGATTTCACTTTACACAAAAGTATACATTGTCATCCACATGGTAAATTTATCTCTTACAATTAGGATAATTTAATTGTTACAAAAACTCGCTTTAATATGGATATAGATCTTAGTTCCGAAGTGGCCGACTATAATTACATTCAAATGAGGGATAAATAACAATAAGGAAAAAAGGTACAGGCCCACTCTGTAGTGCCATAAGTTATATATTAAAAATGATGTTAAAACACACAGGCTGGTCGAGCCGCAGTGGGAAAGCGTCTGACTGTAAACACGACCGGTTGTGGGTTCGATCCCCATTCGGGGAAGTGATTATATTTAAAATTATTTTCGCTTCTTCGCTCTGTTAAGACAAAGTGCAGCGTTGAGACAAAGTACGGAGTGTCTTGGCACTAAGTACTTTAGGTGCTTGCTTTATTGCTGCTGCTATTACTATTAGAAATATTTAAACTTAAACGTGAAGAAAAATCATTGAACTATTATTACGAAAATTAGGTGGACGGAAGAGCATGATACTTAGCAATTCCATTACGCCTTGAAACCTAGCTAGTGCACGCCGCGACGAGGCGTACCAAATCGCTTGCTTATCAGCATATTCTTATCCGAGAAGGATATTCTCCTCACAAATCCGAGAATCATTTTTTGTAAATAAATATGAGTAGTCAGCGTTCCCGCTGAAAAACCTACCAAAAGTATGAAAGCAATTAAATGCCGTTAAGTTACTGGAAAATCGATATAATTGCTCCTTACGATGTATGGCAGCGCGCAATCTTGTTCTTATGAAACTAGCTTTTTATTGCCTACAAACTAAAGTTAACCCTACAGACATACATACATATATATGTTTATAATAGGCAATTATAAAATTTCACATTTGAAGAAAAAAAAATTTTTTGAGTGTCAGTACAGTAGAGCCTGTGTGAACATTTGTTGAGTAACTAAGTTCGTATTTCCGAATAGGCGACTGCCGAACCTCAAACAGTCATATTCAAATTTTTCTTTCTCTCTGATCTATTATTTATAAATCAGTTCTTTAATCCCAATAAAGTAACATCTACATACAAAGAAAGCTATAACAAATGGAGACAGGTGAAATGACATGTTGAGCTGGATGCGCGGCCCATAATGATCTCAGGGCATTCTTATTGGGGTTAAAGTTAGAGTTTCCAAAAACCTGACCACTGTCAAGTTATTACATTTACTGAGTATTTAAAATATATTCAAAATACATATAATATATATAATTATTCATAAAGATATTAATAGACAATTACAATGTATGGAAAATTACAATTTTTAACAAAACTTTGAACGAGATCGTTCAGGCTTTAAAGCTTTACTTTACACACCCCTCTAGGGGCATAGTTTATAAATTTACAGAAGAAGGTAATCTCTTTATGTGGGAGCTTATTTAATCAATTAGCGTTTTGAACGCGTATTATGTAATATCTCTTCTCGTAACTCGTATGTGATCTAATCACTCTAATGTCTATAAAAGTATTAGGCGACAGCCTTAACAGGCGTCTTCTGATGGAATGCTGAACAGCGTAATTACATTTATTTGGGCGTAACCATGAAATATTACTTATTTTATCCCACGTTTAAGAATACAGCGGTGTTTACAACATTTATTATTTTCATGCATTTATTTTACTGAATGAAATGGTTATCAGTGAAAGAGAGTATTGCAATTGTGTATTTATAAATGGGGAACTACTAACTGGGGGTATACTCGAGCAGGAATCAAATGCCTTTGGCTGTTTCTTTCAGAGCCTCCTCAACTACGTCCAATGTAACAAATGTCAGTTCTTAAAATTATTTCTGAATATATTTGTGTGAACATCGTTACATGTCTATTTTCACATTTCAAAGAAATTGACAACCGAACATAGTAGCAAAAGAATAAACAAGGCTAAGACAACAACGGGAGTTTACTGCATAGTAATTGATTTAATAAGTTATTAAGTAGAATAGTTTTCCACCAACTTCAACATACCTAAAGTGCAAAGTACCTATGAATGTAAACAATATGGTATGTACACAGCTCTATCTTATAGCGGGCAGGCGCCTGAGATTTTCTACATGCTAGGTTGTAGTGTGAGAAAAATATCGCAACCCTCACCTAGATACGTCCCTCCGCCTCCCCCTCCTCCCTCGGTGGAGGTCCGCACGGTGCCGTACCCGCACGCACCTCCGACCGCGGCCGAGAACGACATTCCGCACTATAAACAGTTAATGACCGAAACTGCACAACCTTGCCTCATTACGTCTAGCGCCTCATTTCATATTTATTTAGAAAATCTGCGAATCACTCACGTTTACTTGACGAAGGTCTGTTCAAGTTGCGAAGAATTGTTGCTATATCTTTCTCTTAATTTCAAAATAACAGCAATATACTCTTATCAATGTACTGAAATATATATTCTATTCATATAATAAAATTTGGTTAATATAATAGTTTAAACCTGTGTATTTTTAAAACTTTTATTACACAAATGTCTTTGAAAGGACCTCTGAAAAACTACGTGCCAATTACGTGCTAATATTGTAAAATTACATTTTTAATATATTACTTCAAATCACGGAAAATATAAGTAAATCAGGTAATCGCCATACACCAAAGTTAAAAAAAATCATATATATATTAAAATTATTATTATTTAATACGGTTTACTTTAATTTATGTGTAAGAGGAAATGTAGTGCAACAAGCGAAGGCGCCCGCCATTCCCACGCCCACTCGCCTCACCCATTTATTGCTCGTGACGTAGGAGTCGCTACAATAGAGACGTGTCCGCCCGACCGCGGCGACCCGCGCTGCCACTTTCCAGTGTTATCAAATTGAACTATCAGCTATTTACAGTTTAATTCTGTAACCAGTAATATCAATAATAGAAAATTTAAATCAGTTAACATTTTTATTTGCCTTTTAAATAACGGCCACGGTAACTAAAACCTTTTTGCTGTTGTAAGCTGGCATTCTATCAATAAGTAAATTAAAACTAATCGAAAAGATTTTTATAAAAAGGTATTTAAAAGCGCATTTAAGAAGACAAAAAAAAAACAAAAGCTCAATAGATTTTCCACGCTTTCCCCTTGCGTATAGTACAGTGCCGCAATTCGCACGCTTACATAGTTATACTTGTTTCAATCAGTGTACTCAATCACGTATCCTAATTGTCTATAGACCACTATGGTCGTGAACTCATTTTGAGATCATTTATAAAGAAATACAATATACTGTATGATCGTGAGCTTTTAGCAAACTGTGGGAAAGCTCTACAAGGAGCTTGACTGCCTTATAACTAGTTGAGTAGAGTTTACATTCGAGGCTGCAGTGGTTAGCGCGCAGCAGGCCGGCGTCCACCTGACGTCGACGTATTAGGTATTGTGAACGTGAGATTGGGAAAGGCAGACCTGCTCTCATATTGTCATATCTACGAGAATAAGCTCAATGTACATTGAATAATGATTATTATTTGGAATGTAAGTCAAGAGCGGGCGACATTACCACATGGAAACTGTTATTTGTGTATGTTGTTACAAACGGTATTTCATATTAAGATGAAATATGAGTCTCGTTGTAAATATTGAGGTGTGACTAAGCTCTTCCAGTCGCCGTCAATTTCATTCCACCCCGTTCCATCTCGGTCCTGGTAGCTATACAGACAGCCACTGTGTTCAAATTGTCCGTCCTGTATACTGCAAGGTGTCCTACACTAGGCTTGCCTAAGCAGTCTCCGTTATTAAACGTATCGGCCAAATCGACCGTAGTTGCATCTGGAGATATGATCTGTCCCTTATCCATATATAAGAACAAAACTTATTTTCATGAGTCTCCTGATACTTTTCTTATTTAAATAAAAATATAATTTAAAATATTTTTAAATTCCAAAAACAATCCTACACTTTTCTTTAAAAAAATAGAAAAAACATACTCTTTTTGTTTACAACAAAGCTCAGTATGACGTCCAACACCAGAAGTTTTGAAAGAGAGTGAAAAACGCTTAACGCTTGTAAAGACAAGCGTCGACTGAACTAAACGCAGGAGACTTGTGTATACAAAACAAAATGCTGATGATAATTTATTTATTATAAAATAGCAAGACTCAGTGTCGTTATATTTTCAGTTCTAAATATTATTGTATATTAAAATTTCGAAATACTTTGTATGAAGCGCGCTCGACTCTTAAAGCTTAACGTCACAAAGTGCCTATTTATAGCGTCGATCATTCTGAGAAGCTCCTAACCGTGATTCAGACTCCATATTGAGTATCAAAATCTATGTATAACATGATTCAATCACGTGGGCGACGCCAATTATAATTTACTTTGTATCTCCTCATTTAGTGTATACACTTTACACAGACCTCTTGCTCAAGTAAGTGGAAGTTGGTATTACATGACTCACGAAATGTTATCTAATACAGACAGCTTCCTCAAGATGGTGCTTGTGACGCCGGATATATTTTATTATTATTGTATTTGTATGTATACTACGTGAGAATTACTTTGAAAATTGATAATGATTTGTTATTTTGTGTACAGAAATAGTTTTTATTAGTAATTACTAAGTATTTATTAGCCATCTTCTTCCGAGCGCTTGTTCGTCTTGTAAATCATTACTTTAATACTCAACATACACAATTTCATTGGATTGCAATTGGATCCAGCGATCCAGCATCCAGCAATTTAGTTATTTTTTGAAATGCTAGATCCAGCAGCGGAGCCGCAAACTCACCAAAAAAAAATACTTTGTCTTTTTGTCCGTAAGTCGGCAAAGTAACCGTTCTATCCGTTAAAGGCACTTTATAAGTGATTTTGTACTCGATTTATACTACTTCACAAAACATGATATTGAAAATTTAATTTTAAATCAATTATTTTGTCCTCAGACGACAGAGAACTAAGGAACCACACCAAAGTGATATGACTACCACATTATTAGTTTATAATAAATACATAAACAAAATAAAGTACATATTATAATCCTGTATTTATTTTGATAATATTAGGTTATATCTGCGCTGAATCCTGCTGGAATCAGGCCAATCTTGCAAAAATCCAGTTTTGGCAATGTTGCTGGAGTAATAGTATTATACGAATAACAAGAAAAAATATGACACTTAACTATACTACACAATATATAAAATATTTCTTTTATTACAAATAACAAAATTACAAAGCTCTTATATTGTACGTAATATATGTAGGTAATATATTACATTTTCCAGAACGAAGGACAGATGATGACAATTTGTGAGTACGATGCACGTCGCCCGTCCCGCCAGTATGCGCGCGTCCTAGATGCAACAGACAGACAAACAGGTCACACATAAATAATACTAAATTGTCTATTTGTTTTCCATCATGCCACCGACAGACTATACTGTAATATACTGTAACTGTTCTTGATGTTATATTACATGATGACATCTAACACCGTCGAGGCGCAGTTCAGAAGTACCGCCATACATGATAGTTGCACGTTTGAATTTTCTCCGAGTATTGATGTTTAAAGAATTATAACTGTCTCTATTTATTTATAATTATATAACGAAGAATTTAATATTACGATACTACACTCTAAGAACAACATTCCAGCGATACATAAAACAACGGATATATTCGCCAAAAAAAAATTGTTTTTCACGAGCAAAGTCACCGACTTCACTAGTATCCAACGACCCATTAACTCTACACACCATTCACCCATAAAAATAAATTATAAAAGTATCTATTAAAATAATGAATTTAATGAGCTTCATATAAGTAACACAAATCGTTTAATATGTAAGAGATTCTCAATAAATTCTACAACCTTCTTATTAAAGAATTTATAAAATATTTATGTAATCTCTTGAACTAAAACCTTTTATAAGTAGATAAAATAACATGAAAACTAGAATTATAACATATAATATAGTATTGCTCCTTAAATAGTGTAGAGACTTGAGAGAATTATAATTAACATAGTGAGTTCTGTTGTAAAGATCTAAACGAGCCTCATATCCGGGACGTCACTTGTTACCTTTGCTTCATTATTACAAGGGTACACTTTTTATAAAATTATTAAATAACAGCGAAGTGTTGTGTTACTTAATATTGACATGGAGAAGAATTACAATTAACTAACACATTGTTATTGTAAAGCAATTGTAATACAGTAAATTAACAAACTAAACACGGCAATACAATTTTGTATACAGTGATAAGGTTGCCATAGCGTGACTATGATTGTATTTACGTTTCAACGTGACTATTTTGTTAAGATTAAATTATTATAATACATTTTTACTTACCTTTAAAAATCTGTCTCGTTGATAATAATTGACAAAAATATAAAATGTATACTCGCATGCAAATTATAGATTTATTAACAAAGATCTTATTTTTAATTTTTTAATCTGCCCTTTTACGTAACACCTGACGGTTTTTAGTACTGTGTACTGTGTACTCTAAAAATGGTATAATAAAAAATATAAAATAACCTGTTATTCTTTTTGTTCTGGTAATTTTAAAGTTAATAGTTGCAATAAATATTAATAGGAAATATTGAAAAGCACGTGAGTCAGACCCCAGTGTCGGCATTGAGGGCGGGCGGCGGGCGGCGGCGGTCGCGGAGCGGCGTGTCCTTATATAGACAATGACCATAAGCGGGTCGCAAAATATTGATGATTTTATACGAGACTCGTTATCTAATGATTGATTGATTTCTTACTTGCGCCGGACTCGCCTCGGACTAATGACTCATATCTATTTGCTCGTGTTCTACCATTTCATAATGGTAATTTGTTGAGAATATCAAAATACAGGTCAATAGGTATTGCTGGCAGAAATATACATACGGTATTTCTATAGTCTTTAATAGAGCACTTTGGTCATGGGTTCAAGCTCAACAATAATAATATAAATATTAAATAAAAAAGAAGCAAAATGTCACAATATTCAGAAGAAAGCAGAAATCAGGCGACATGTTTTTGCATACATCTAAATATACATACTAGATTTATTTATTATACATTTATATGTACGTGTGTGAAATCATATAAGCATGCGAGCAAAATAAATAATTACATTTATCATGTATTGTGGTGGTGTGGTGGTGTGGTGATGTGGTGGTGTGGTGATGTGGTGGTGTGGTGGTGTGGTGGTGTGGTGATGTGGCGGCGTGGTGGGTGACGGGAAGGTTTCTATTTCAATTCGTTTTCATTTGGTACTTCTTTAGGTTAAAAGCAAGCAAATGCAAGTATTGTTCAGGTTTTCAACCTCAATTCACGAAAGTTTCTATTTTCTTAGTCAGTTTAAAGATGTCATCTTTTTGCTTCTGATAAGGTGATGAGTCGATCAAGACAAGTGCCAGAACACTTGAGAGAACAAACTTAAAAGGCCGGCGCCTTCAGAGGCTTGCTTCGTCCTTAAGAGTTAGTGTTTAATTTGAGTATAATTATTACACATATTTTTAAAATGTCTACATTTCAAACAATTTAAGTTAACAAGTAACAGTTTATTACATTTAATTTCCCTGCCGATGACTGTGTAGATCACAATATTATATTTCAAAATGATCTCAGTGCAGATTGCAAATTCAATTTTAAGGTAAGTTACCTCTCATTTATTCAGTAATGCATAAAATACTTAAAAATAAGAATTTATTCATATAATAAGTAAATATAAAACTGCAACATATTTCGTTTGCTTTTCTTTCAGTGTGTTTGGGCGTAGTAGATCTTATAGGTACAATAATGTTAGCGTTGATTGAATTTATGACATTCATCGTATGTACATACTTATTGTCTGTGTGCTGAAGGAGCAAGGAGTGCAACATATGTACTCATATGTACTCATAAAATAAATAAATCGCTTAAACCAAAATCATACTAAATGATACCCACCTGCTCTGACTCTCTTCTGTGTTTTTGGCTGAATTAGAGGCATTGTAATCGACTACGTGAAAATTAACTCTATTTTCTGTCACTTTTTTTATTAGTCGCTGAAGTAAACAGAAATATAACTTCACGTAATACTTTATTAATTAAGATTTAGTAACCAACGTGTCCTAGGCGCGTGACCATAACGAGAATCAAGGCGCCAGTGTACAAAATTATGTCAACACATAAATATCTTTCGGATTCCTTCAGAAGGTGTCGAGTGAGCGTTCAATATACCTGCTATAAGTTTAATGGATTAGCGATTACCGCTTCTAAGCTCAGCTTGTCAATGTTCAAAATCGCTGGAATTCTCTCTTAGAGAGCCTCGGCCATGTGTTAGACGCTTATGTTTAGCCGAAGCGTAGCAAAAACAGTTAAGTCACACATATTAAAGCAGCCTCGTAAAGTACATTTTATGTAACTTTACTTCATACAACATGTCTTTACCATACACATGGTGTACCTACGCCATTGATCCACCATTTTTAAGTATACTTCTTCCCATAACAATTATATAAAACGCTTTTGTTTCAGTTGGTTCTCAGCTATTATCCAATTAAACACAAACGCGACTAACGACGTTAGAGCAACGGTCATGAGAAATTGACCACACACTGTGATCTAGTTCTAAATGGAATCAATAAAACTACCTAATTAATATTTATCTGTGCAACTTAACTTTGTCTTACCAAAGGTGAGAAATGAAATAATTATTATCAGTTCCTCTATTGATAGTGGGAATAGCACCCATAACCCATGACATTTACAGCTTGATGGTGTCTCACTGCGACGAGGTGGAATCTTGAATCTTCGTCTTGTAATTTAAGTCAAACTATTTTGTAGCTCAATGGGCAATGCATGGTTGTGAGTCTAATGCCACTTTCAGAGAAACGATTATATTTAAATTATTCTAATTGTGTTGTGGGTTCGACTCTCACTCGGATAACAATTATTTTTAAATGCGGAAAACAATGTGAGGAGCGTCAAGAGACTCCTCACATTGCTTGCTAGTGAATTCGAGACATTGCGTGTTGAGTGGCGGAACTGAACGCCGAATTTTGTCTTACTAGAACGAGAAATGAAAATACCATAGCCACAACCGATCGTGTTTACAGTCAGACGCTGTCCTGCTGTTCCACAATCTGCTTCAAAATATTTTAAAATAATATAATAAATACAATATACGTGCACTCATGTAATGATAACATTTGAAGTTAGTATAGAAATGAACTCCCTGTTACTGCAGCCGCTTTGTCTTTTCCCCAGAGCGAGGAAGTGAAAATAATTTAAATATAATCACTCCCCCGAGTAGGGATCGAACTCACAATCGATCGTATTTACAGTCAGACCCTGTCCCAATGCACGTGACGCAGTGGGACACCGTCTGACCGGTCTCATTATCACTGCCAATTTAGTTTTATTTTATCTTTACAACCTATAATTTATGATTTACGAAACCACAAAAACATGTGTAAAGGCGCTAATACCCTCAGCATCCGCAATACTTCATCATTAGGCGATATTGATTCCAACCTAACTTAATAATGATCCTAAGTTATTTAGGAGAGCATAACTCAAATCAATCAGCGCGAACTTAATTAACGTACAAAAAACGAGAGAATGCGTTAAAAACTGTCTACGCTGACCACTTCGCGTCGTTACTCGTTACAACTGCATAATCCGAGCAGGTATGTCTCTATGTACAACTAACGAGTGGAACACTTGCGGAGTCCCGTGGCTTTGCTGCAAGCAACTTATTATATAGCTGTATAATAAAAATATAGTTTCCTGCAAATATGTTTACAGAAATATTTACTTGAAATTGAATGTCAATGTTTTTCAAATCTCGTTTTCTTTATACACACGTATTTACGAAAGAAAATTATTAAATTTAAAAATATTCCCACATCACATACATACGTGCATATCTTTATCTCCAGCTTCACGTAGTCAGAACACAACCTAGTGTCAAGACACTCCATTGACCGCTTTTTGTGTGTACATCAACAATGCACAAGTCTAATTTATATATAAATATACTTATTGCCATAAGGTATACATATCTTCTATATAAGTACGTTTTTTTAGCTTCACGCTTTTTATTCCGCATATCAAGGTAGACAGAAATTACTTAGTGTAAAGACACTCCGTATTCAAGACATTGCGTATTTAGTGGTGGGACTCAACGACGCACTTTGTCTTACCAGAGCGAGGAAGTGAAAATAATTTGAAATATAATCATTTCCACGAGTAGAAATTACTCGCGTTTACAGTCAGACGCTGTCCCACTGCGCCACGACCGCCTTGTACGTACCGCTTATTACTAAAAGCATATGTATTTATAACAATTGTACCAAAATAACATTTTTTTAAATTTTCGTGTGTATTTTTTTCTGTTAATATTTGAAACTGTTTTATAAATTACAATGTATAGAACCAGAGATATATAGATATATAGATATAGATATACAGAAATTTTACGCGGACGAAGTCACGGGCACAACACGTAAACTATAAGTGACTTTACGTCCAATTACGTCAAAAGTGACTGCAATGGACACTCATCAACTCAAAAAGTTTTAATTTAAAAATATATCATCTCATTGTGAGCTTCAAAGCTTTAATAATGTCAACATTATTAAATGAAACATAAAATTATGATTTGAAAGGAATACATCCTGACGGGACACAGCCAATTAGAGATCATGTTGGAGTTTTCCTAAGGAGTACTTACCTACCTTCCTTGATTAATATGTGTGTTATTTTAAATTGAATGAGCAAATAAATCAAAACACATTTATAGAGACATGGAATTATTTATGTCTTCATGCAACTATAATTATTGATACTTGACGGACGCCGGATGCCGGGCGGTGCGCGTGACGGCCGGTCACCAGGTGAAGTAGTTAGCAGTACGCGGGGTGACAGTGACAGTGTTGTGTCACTGTCACTGTCACTGTCACTGTCACTGTCACCGTCACTGTCACCCCGCGTATAAGTTATAGATTCGCTTAAATATAACGCAAATGAACTTTTCTGCTTGTTAAACAGATATTTCATTGACACTACATGTTTTATTATAAAAGAATCAATATATTAAATATATTACTTCAATTAATTAATTTGATACGGTGTCTACGATATATATATATATATATATATATATATATATATATATATATATATATATATGATGGAGATATTAATAATTCTTTTATTAATATTCTCGCTTTATTCGCGCATATCAGGGCAGTCAGAGAATACTTGCGCTTAGCAGGTAGAGAAGACGTTGTGTTTAGGCACTCCGTTGTTTGCTTTGGCACTTAATCGAGATATTGCATGTTAAGTGGTGAACTCCACGCCGTGGGCTTGTCTTGCCAGAGCGTATAAATATATTTTATTCCTGAGTGGGAATCAAGCTCACAGCTAATCCCAATAATAGCATACGCTATCTACATAAGAATCGTAAACAGAAAAAAAACATATGAATTATATAAATATTACGTAAGTTATATAAAATACAATTCAGGCAGCGCAAGTAGGCCTCGTTTACTCACGCAGTATTCACTACATCGATAACGTATTGTTCGCTATCAGTAACAGAATCGGCACGTCTAAGCGCGACTGCGACTTGTCGAGGTGGCGCCAGTCCCCCGGTAATCACCTCTCTTGCCGAATAATTACCAACGGCCTCGTAACCTTTACGGGTCACAGGTCCCTTACTCAGCCTTATGATTTATACTTTATTATTGATTTATCGATTTTTACGTTTAATGAAGTGCCTCCAGTGCAGCTTTGTTTTTGTAAATACCAAACTTTAAATATCCGCAAGTCTTCTTTAATTAGGACCTCATTATTTACGTTGTATTTTTTTTCTTTTTAATAACCCCGATAAGTATGAACTACGAAATATGTCAATAGCTTTTATTGTATATAATTTATTATTTATGAGGTCATCGGGTTCGATGCACACTCAGAGACATGATTTTATTTAAATTTTATTCTCATTATATTCTCTACTCTGCTAGTCTAGCTAGACAATGCGCGACGTTAACTTCAATATTGAACACCCTATACCTTAATTTAGAGGCGGAAAGCAATGCAACGGAGTGTCTTGACACCAATTGTCTCTAACCCTAGTTTTCGGGATAAAGCGTGAACATGTAAAAAAATAAGAAACTAGATTAGATTATCATTAATAATCTTAACTATTTTGTTTTTTTATTATAACCTCTATTGTTACACCAATCAGTCTAATAACATTCATCAACCGTTTGTCGAACGTTGTGGAAATATGTGTAGGCGTTGTTATTGACGGACGTCCGAAACCAATGCCTCTAAAACTCGTTCGCCTTTTAAACTAATGTCGTTGTACCTCTAACCATCATATTGCACCACGTAAGTACGCTATTAAATTCATACAATATTAGTATAAACAGAAACTGTTATGTGGAATAAACAAAAAAGATAACAAAAATAGAAAATCGATTTCAAATAATATGCACTGAGAAAAAAAGCAATTAACAAAATATTTATTTACAGTTTACCTAAGTTGATAATTAACTACCAGTGTTATGGAATCAATTTAAAAATCAAATTAATTTTATATAGTAAAGTTTTATCCAAATTTGTTCAGTAGTTTTCGGGTGAAAGAACACCAAACATATATTCAATACATTTCCACGAAGAAGCAATTTGCAATTGAGGTTGAATATGTGATATTACAAATAAATCAAACACTAATTATCCCATCTTAATTAAATGAGATCATCTCAATCATTAGCTATAATATTAAAAAAATAAGTAATTAAAATTACTTCACCTAGTAAATAGTTATTCGGCAACATATATGACAATACATTGGAATAGATAACCTCCTATTTTGAAGGTGGTAAAAAGCAAAACAGGAATCACTGCTTGTTTTGCAAACACGTGGTCCATGTTAGCTGATAAATTCAACATTTTATTTAATTATTATCAGAATCTGTGCTCTTCAATATCTAAGCACGATATATATGGAAGTAGACAAAATAATTATATTATACATAAAATAGCTAGGCAATAGGCGTTCTTTTTCGTGACTGCTACAAATATGAATATAGTTTTTCCTCTACGTTTTATTGCTTTACGCTTTTACCGCGTATAGCAGTATACAGAAAGTATCTAGTGTCAAGACACTCCGTACTCCGCTTTCCAGCGAATTCGAGATATTGCATGTAGAGTATATGCACGTATTCCCACATAAGAGTTCGTCGACTCTACAATTAAGTATTTACCCAAATTGAAGATATCTCCACATCTACGTTAATGTTCCTCGTTAGAGGTATTTTTTATAGTTATCATCGGACACGGTTCCTAAGCAAGCTTTATAAATCACAACTCACAACTCACTAGACCGAATAGAAACTTAATATTTTAAAATTCACTTAAAGTTAGAAAAATAAGAGCAAAATACGCATTTATATTTCCAGCATCGCCTTGTGTTGTATGGCTTGAATGAAGGTGCACTTGGTTAGGTTTACAGTAATGAGGTTTTAGGTATTCGGGGAGGTAAGCGAGTATGTTAAACAATATTAAAGGTAAGCGTCGTAGCGCAGTGTCCATGTTACTGGCTATACGTGATGATTTTGTTTCAAACCCGTTGAGTTAGTATTCATATTTATAATGTACCTAGTTTTTTCTCTCCTGTAATTAGATTAAATGTAATATGGGGGAATTCATCATTCAACACGCAAATTCTACATATTTTTTTAACTTCTCACTTAAATCCCGCATGGCTGGGTAGACAGGAGGTACCTAGTGTCAAAACACTCCATACTCCGCTTTCCATCAAGTTCAAGGCATTGCATGGTGAGTGGCGGAACTCAACGCCGTGCTTTGTCTAACAAGAGCGTGAAAATGAAAATAATAGAAATATAATTCCTCGAGTGAGAATGGAATTCACAAAAGTTCGCGTTTACAGTCGGACGCTTTTCCACTGCACCACGACGGGCCTCAAAGTAGAAGAATATGAATCAAAAGTAAAAAGAGTAGTTACTTAACTAACGGCGGTAAAGTAAATGTTCTCATTTTAAAAAAACTACTTTCATCTAAAATTTAAAGTATGTATGTTAAAAATAACAATCCTAGTTACATCTTAATCAATACCATAGTGGGTGGTCACGTGGTCGCGGTCACATGGTCGCGGCCTCGTAATGTATTGCAAAAGCGGAACATTTCTTACGTTTCGACGAAAAGGAAATCTTTAAAAATGACTTGTGATAATCGATAACAGTGAACCGGTAAAAGCGAACGGCGTAGCCGAATCTCATTCATTTGCGAGACGTGACGACTGAACGTCCTCACCGGCCACCAGCGCGCCACCACCAGCGCGCCACCACCAGCGCGCCACCACCAGCGCGCCACCACCAGCGCGCCACCACCAGCGCGCCGCACTGGCCTGATTCGTAATTCACTCTCTACTACTACTAACTGAGGACTTTGTTCAATTACTATTACTTTAAATTCAATTATTTCTTATATGTGATTTATTAAATCATATTCATATTATATTTTACTGTACTAAAGGAGATTAATTTCAGTGTGGTGAGAACACCTTTATTTTTTAAATTATGAAATAGAGAAGTGGTTTCGATCCTTCATCACCTACTTCCCGTACGTTTCAGAGACAACCAGAAACGGAGAAATACACATAACTTTAAAAATAATTCACTTGAATGAGAATCAATTCAAAATTATCGCCTATACCTATCTACCTCCAGACATCGCCACAAAGACAACTAATATTAATGTGAGCTGTACTCTAAAATATTGCTTTAATATCATTAGTACGTACTTAAGTAAACACAACAATGAGCAAGCCGCAGCTCACGGCGGGCGCCCGGCTCGGCTCGGCGCCAGCATGCAGCAAGCCGCGTCACAGAGATTTCATCTGCGCGTAATTTTCGCAGCAACAATACGTGACCGCCGTATTTGGTCACATTTTATGTTTTTTAACTTGGTTTTCACCTCAAAATGTTAAATCTTAAAGAGAAATAACGTTAATTGCCTTTTGTTTGTCCAAATATGTACTTAAGTTCTAAAGTTGCGTTAAATAAAAAAGAATGTTTACTTAAACAGTAATCTGATAACATCTGAATGCAGCGCGCGGCGGCGGCGGCGGTCACGAGGCCCGCGCCCGTAGCTCCTTCATATGCAAATGATTTAATATTTGAAACAACTGTTTATGACCAATAGGTGAAATATTACCGGTAATAATACAATGTATCCTTTTTTTCTTTTCGGATTCACGATATTTTCCTGTATAGTAGGTACAGTAATCATAGAAAAGATAATCTCAAAACACTAGCCCTGTTGTATCAACATAATAGAAGTGCTATCAATAATTTAATATAATAATGTTTTCGCGTGGAAATTAAATAATAAAAAATAATTTTAAGCAAAATAAGTATTTCTACCCCTTTTTATATGTCTCCACACACAAGTTGAGAATACTAACCGGCTAAATTAGTTCATCTATGTCTAACTTAAAACTGATACACCTTGTTTCTCACGAGTCTCGGCGTAACCCGACTATTTTAGGAAAATATTTATTTCAGGAATACTAAATGTGTATTTGTGAACTGTTACCCGTTTGGGATCCCAGCGACAGGTACGCACATACCAGTGGACGACTTGCTATCATAGAGCACAACTAGACAACCAAAGTATAAAGAAATTTGAATGATTGTTAAATACATATTACATAGTAAAAGATTTTCACTAAACGCCTGCTGTTTTAAACCAAGAGTGCCAAATGCAAAACGTTAAGTATCTATTTGTTTAATCTATTTTCACGATAAGAATATATTTAAGTTAAACATATAAGATCATGTTGAAATAAATATACAAATTTCTGTATTCTTTCTTTTTTTGAACTTCTCGCTTTTATTCCGCATAGTATGGTAGTCAGAAAGTACCTAGTGGTAAGACACTCCGCACTCCGCTTTCCACCAAATTCGAGACATTGCGCGTTGAGTGGCGGAACTCAACGGCGGCTTTGTCTTATTAGATCGAGAAAATGAAAGCACTTAAAATATAATCATTTCCCCGAGTGCGAATCAAATGCGCCACGACCGGCCTCCATTTTTTCTGATTATGTCCAATAATTAAGAACTCATATTTTTAACGTCTTCAACGTCCATTAACTCAAATCTTTAAATCATGATGAAAGCACACATCCACGCAGTAGATTCAACACAAATTAATTAAAAAGATATAACGATTTTATACATTGTAATCGTGCTTTTTTCACGCTTATATTTGGTTCATATTTTTTGTTTTGACCTTTATAATAAAAATATATAATATACACATTATGTGTGTGTGTGTGTGTGTGTGTGTGTATATATATATGTATGTATATATATATATATATATATATATATATATACATATATAAAATCACGACACAATAATCGTACGATGGAAGTTGCAAGTGTGTGACGCAACTTTAGGACTTTTTAAAGTAAACTAGCTTTGATTCGATCGTCCACGGCACTCCAAGAATAAATGAATATTTTAAAATAAGTTATTAAATGTATTAATATTTTCAAAATAACTTAGTTTAAATGTAATTTATAATTTTATTTTATTAAATAACATTTAAATTCAAGTTTTAATTCAACACCAAATCGTTAAATTATTTTAATTATTGAATGCTTAGTAACTCTACTCTGACTATTCCAATTATGATTATTGTATTGTCTAAGTGAATTTAATTTCACGCTTAGCGAGTGCCGGTTTATTAAGTAACCGAATAGCGGCCGACATCGACACGCGCCCCGCACCCGCCACTCAGCGCCCAGCGGACAGTAGCACTGCGCTTACATAGTAATTAGTGGGAAGTTAATATCTGAGCCATCGTCGTTCATTCAGTATGTAGGTACAACTGTAAGCTATGGTTCTGGGTTCGATTCACTGTGAGGGAGTAAAGGGATGGATGATGAAATTTTACCCAGTTTATCTAAAAGCCCATTGTTATATTGTATGTCTCTGAAATGAGAGAAAGTAAGGAACCTTTTCCAAAATCCAAAATAATCAAGACTTCTACGTAATAATAAAGTAGTGGCGTAAAATGAAGATATTTATTTTGTCAAAAAATCGCATAAATTTAAATACAGATCATTAGTTTTAAGTAGCTGATTATAATTATATAAAATTGAAAAATAAATAAGAATAAGGTAAAAAAGTACAGACCCAGTCCATAGGGCATTAAATTAAAAATAAAAATTAAAGAAAAAAAAGTACTAGAAAGAATGTAAATAACATTTTTTCATAAGTATACATAATTATAATATATATTAATTTATTTTTTAAATCCAAAACATTATCGATCTGCCAGTGCCAATGCCACTGTGCCAGGAAAATTGCATTAATTAAGATAAGAACTATAAAAATATGCAAAGTACGAGATTGTCGGGTCAAATAAAATACCTACAGAGTGCTTCGTGTCAAAATTAATTACAATACAAGATGACCAATTTACGCCTAAATCTCTTAGTATCATGTCCTTCCTTTTAAGGTGCGATGACCGGTCGCTTGTTCCTTATAAAGTAACATTTTTTGGCTTTCGAAATCATTTGCAAGCATCAAGCTCAGCCGAACCTACTTACTTATGTGTCGCTGCGATATACTCACGTACATATGTACATACGTACATATATACCTGCGCCGTACGCGGTACGTGTATGTAACGTAAAGTTCAACGCTCTGATGAAACGTCTCCAAACCAATATATTAAAATATTTTATTTATCTCTGCGAAGATCTTATATTACACACGAGATGCAGTGAGCTCCACTTTCCGCCTAATAAGAATTGCGCTAGATGATTGCTACCGAAGCATAATGTCGTACTTCGTCTAGTAGACGTGGAAATATCTATATATGTAAATGATGATGATGATGATGTATAAGCAACATTCTGGCAATGGAAATTTAAATCTCCAACTACCTTCTTCATAATATTGTACATATTTAAAATGTATTTTTTGTATTTTATAAAACCTTTCTGTAATATAAAATCATTGGTCATTTACAATCACGTTAATTTATATTAATTTCTATTAAATACAGATAAATTAAAGTAATACATAGTTAGGTACTTGTCATGTGATGTAGTTATATTTGAGAATGTAAGTATATGATAAGAAAATGATATCTTTGACTTCATGCAGTTTCCATTTTTCTACAATTATAACGTTTTATTCTATTATAAAATTAAAAACCTAACATCAATTGAACTTAGCTAGTGTGTTACACCTCCATTCAAAAGGCAACAATACAAAGCTTTAAGTTTCACTTTGTTACATTTCTAAAATAAACGGAAAGCCAAATCGGCGACGACGCCCGACGGAAAGTCAAAAAAGCTATCCGTAATTAAATTTGAAAATAAAATAGCAATTGTGCTTCCTTGTGAAAATGTTGCTCATTGACTATTAATCTGTGAAATAGATACGAACGTTGTATAGAAATGTTTGCAGCTATAACATTTATAAAAAACAGTAATTGCATGTCTCAACGTTCTTAATTGATTCTTTGTTTTGACAAGTAAATTTCTGAATCTCAAATTCTGCAAACCTAATAAGTTTGTCGTTGCTTTAAGAACATTACTTTGACATAAATTCCCAGTGCAATCTCTTTGTTCAATGCTAAAATAGACAGGATATTTAATTCAAAATTTAACTTTTTAGTATATTTTTATTTAAAAAAAGTTTTTTAGAATTTAGACCCATGCCTTGTGATTTTTACATTAAGATATTAACCTCAAATTGATATTTTAGATATTCATAAACTGACAATCATAAACTGATATAAATGACAGATCAATGACATTGACGTGACTTTATAGCATTGACCGTGTGCGATTGTCACTGTCAGGTGTCTCTAGCTGTATTCTATCCATATAACTTACATTATATATTATTTACACAGCACTATTTTCATTAAAATGAGCTGACGTGGATCCAGTTCAAAGTTTATAACTTATGCATTCCAGTTTATCGTAACTTTAAGTAAATTTGTGATAATGGCAGAAGTGCCGGTTAAGTTAATCGTGTCCTTATGTGTTGTATTTTATGCAATTTTTTACAGAAAAGGTAACTTAGAAGATGTAAGACTTTCTGATGTGAAGGAAAACCTTTTGTACTTAGAAACCCAAAATAAAGTAGCTTCGGGAACCTATCAGCCAAAAGTGGCTCTCGGTTACGGCGCGTGTCATGATCTCTTTGTAAACGCAACGTCACTGTTAAATCCGGAAGAGTTACAAGGTAACCCGGAACATTTTAACGAAATATCTAATATGGAAGAGTTTTTGAAGAGTTTCACTTACTTTTTCAAACATGGCGCTGCGGCAGAGTAAGTCTTTACTTAAATTTTAATTTATTATTTGATACTCTTTTATTTTTTTTGGCATTTTCGGTTTACTTTGTTTTATTTATGTTATTTATATTGCTTATTAAACACAACATTTTTTCAGGAGGTTTATGTCAAACAGTGATCTATATGATGAACTTGTGAAACTGTCTCTAGAATTGCCCGACTCAAGATGGGCAATTGGTGGAAATGCTCCACTAATGGCTAAAAGATTTTTTATGGAAGGGTGGAAAGTTTTGCTGGGTGCCAAGATGAGTGAAAAATTAAAAGAGTACATTCCAAGTGAAATTCAAATAGTTGGAAATGAGGAAAATGAAGAAGTAAGAGATGATGTCCACATGATTTTAGAATACAGAGCCGATGAAAAGTTTGGTGCTTACAAATCCCCTCGTGCTAACAGATACATAATGCACAATGATGAAAATAACCCTCTATTGACTTCTTTAGAAAAGCTTGGAGAATATCTGCCTGTGTTCAACCCAAACTTGCTAGTCATCAGCGGACTACAGATGATGGATAATTTTCCCTTTAAACAAAATGGTAAAGGTAAATATAATTTTATTTTCTCAATAATCATTGTAAAAATACTTTTATATCTCAATCAATAGACTGAAGTCAAACATTATAAATGAATATAATATATTTAGCAGGTCTAAACTGCTATCTACTAATCCGATTGTTAAACAAACATACATAATATAACAGGATTACTTTGTTTTTTGATACTGATAATTTATCTTTTATTAGTTTAGTTTTGATACTGATAATTTATCTTTTATTTATTTAGCTTCACGCTTTTATCCCGCATAGCAGGGTAGACAGAAAGTACCTAGTGTCAAGACACTCCGTACTTTGCTTTCCACCATATTCGAGACATTGCGTGTTGAGTGGCAGAACCTGACGCCACACTTTACCTTACCAGAGCAAAGAAGTGAAAATTATTAAATAAAATTACTCACCCCAGTGGGAATCGAACCCCCAGCCCATCGCGTTAACAGTCGGACGCTATAACACTGCGTCAGAATCGGCCATATATTTATACTTAAGCAAGATATTAAATATTAAAATAATGTTTCAGATCTAAGAGCAGAAAGGCTAGAATTAGTGAAGCACCAAATATTATCACAACCCTTACACACTTTGGCCCATTTTGAGATGGCGAGCTACGTGGATCTAGAGTTACTTTTACATTTAACAACTAAAGTGTTACCTTATGTAGACTCAGTTGGCATGAATGAACAAGAGCTGTCCAATCTAAATAGTATTTTGGAACATGGTAAGGTTATGGTAGTTGCCGACTCCAACCCAAGGATAGCCACTGCACTGGACCAGATGCGCAAAACTTTCCAATTAATAAGACAAAAGAACAAAGAAGTGGGAAGTTTAAGAAAATTGACACGGATCCATGTTCATACATTAGCATACCAGGCCATTCTTACTGTGAAAGATTCTAGTTGGAAGCGCACAAAAGCAGCTGCGGCAAAAGCCTCACTGACCGCTCACAGATATGTTTGTAACAGTCCAGACATTTCCTTAGGCAAATGTAAACTACTGTTAGATGATAGTTTTTCAACTACTACTGATGACAATAACAATAGTCGAGTGTACTTTAAACCAACCGAACCAGTGGCTTGTTGGGACGAAGTGCTGGACAACGATGAAGTTAATATTTGTGTAGCACCTGTCCTCATCTGCACTGAGGCACAGCTGACTGCAGGGGCCGGCGATAACATATCTGCCGCAGGGCTGGTACTTCAAGTTGAACAATAATTAAACTGTATTTAAATCAATAATGAAACAATTGTTGGACAAATTTTGAGCAATATTTTTACTGAATATTTATTGAAGTTTATAATTATTAGGAATATTTACAAGTCATTTGAGACATAGTGCATAATGTGGTGGTGCCATCGACTTTACTGCTTTATTGATCTTGCCTTTATATTTATTTATGAAAATTCTTATGGGATTAAGTACAATTTCTCTCTTGTACTGGAAAAACGTTCCAACTTTTTAAAATTTAGCTATACACTTGAGAAACTATACATATTGGTTAATCTTAAATATTTTCTTATTAAACATAAGAGGTTAAAATGCATTTATGACTAGAAGTAGCTTTTAATAACCTTATAGATAAATTATCTTGAATACTATATATGTGATTTGGGTCATTTTAAAAATAATTTATAACAGAATATTGTAGCATTTCTGGGTGAGTTTACTTAGTGTTATTTATTTTAAATGAATGAATATATTGCTATTAGACTTAAATGTTACTGAGAAAGACTAATATAATTTAAATGTTGATGCAAATGCGACTCCATTCATGTCAGTGGCATAGCAAAGTGAATTGTCTTAATGATTTAGCTGCAGTATGTGTACAAAATATGTTGGCACAGATAGTGTAATTAATATATTAAGTTTCTTTATGTAGCATAATAATAAGACATGTTATTTACAAATTATTGTTACTATGATCAAATATGTTACTGAAAATCCTTCTGTCACACTGAACAAAATTGTATTTTGAGAATATTTATATCATCAAGAAGACTATGATTCAACAGAAATTCACCTCTATTTAAAATATTATACATTCCTTGAAAATTATTTCCGACGGCTGAATTTACTGTATGTAATAAAACTATTTAAATTTATAAAGGTGTTTTATTTTAAAAAACCTACCGGTATACAATGTTTTTAGTAATAAGAATATATTTTTTGAATTTTTTACAGTAATGTAGACAATATTATTAGATTAAGATTCTTTATCAGGTGGTTAGTAGTTGTAAAAACTGATAATAATATCCTAACAAAATGGTTTAACATGCATGTGATACATCCTTACAGTCAACAATGGTTACATCCAATACTTAAACCTAATTAATATAGACTTTAAAATATTTTAAATATTACAAAATAACATTCCACTTTGGGACTGTTTTTGGTTGAAACTAAAAATATATGACAAAACATTAAATTATAGTTATCTATTTAACATAAAAAATAAAACTACATAATTATGTATTACATAATAAATATTAAGTAATAACATGTTTAATTTTATCATTATTATTAATAATCATTAATATACTGAATAAGTAGTTCGAACACAATCATGTTAGAAGTTCTTATTACGGTACATTATAATCTAGAAGTCAATCAAACATAACAGTCATTTAAAAAAAACAGTAAATACATGTTGTTTATGAAAATACATCTAACTAATACATGCTACTATAAAATCTAAAATGTAGCGTATGTAATTTAGAGATTTGCATTTTGCAATTGATTATATTCAAATATATGATACAAGAAGGATTACTCAATTCAGTCTTTAGTACTTAAAATGTAAGCAAAGTTTATTCACTATCGTGTTTGAATTTAGTTTTCTTCGCTTTCGGCTGCCCCATGGCTCTGTATGGATCGTAGAGACCACTTCTCACGAACCTCTTCACCGCCTCCATGTTCATAGTGGGCCTCAAATCGCGGTCCTTAACTTCCTGCCACTTCACCATAACTGCCTTAATTCGCAAGAGCTCATCTTTAATTGGATGAGTTGCCGGATCCACGCCCTTTATTCGCAACTGCACCCAGTACAACGAGTTCAATGTAAACGCTAGAAATATATCCAGCTCGATCTGCGCCGGCAGGGACATCTTGTCGTATTGCGCCCGCAGCGGTATCAGCTGGTCTAATACTTTTTGTAACTCCATCAAGTTCTCCTTCAGATCCTCGCATTTGCTTACAAAATCCTCGTCGTTGGCGAGCTCACCATACTCTAGATTCCAATCCATCACGCAATGATTTCTATGGAAATTACGCTTTTATTTAAATATATTTAAAGTAAAACTCAAATTACAAATATGTAGATATCGTCGCGTAAAAGCACGTTGATTTTTTTTTATTTTTAATCTTGACAGAATATCAATAGAGTATAAAAGACCACAGATATATACAAAATCAATATGTAATAATATATTTTGACATTCACCAATACTGCGCGCGGCGCAGAGCTCAGGGACTCAGCATCAGTACAGCGTCCACACCAGACTATAGAGCGCCGACCAGACGAGACACAATTGCAAATTGCAATGATAGCCGTGGAGCGCCCCGCGCCCGCCTCGCAGCCCGGCGCGCATCCGGCCCGTGCCGTCCGCGAACTAAGAATACACTTACGCTATTTTTTAATAATTCTAATATGTACATCCCAAACAATTTATTATGAAACTACAAATCTAATGTTTGTTACAAAAAAATGTATTTTTTTTCAATTTTTTACTCAAAAATCTGAGAATATTACAATTTATTATTTTGCTACTATATATGACAAACCGTCGACCGCGCCAGCCCATAACTGAGTTACTTTAAGAGAACAATAATTTAAAATTCTTTTGCTTTTACTAGTGGTATGGGAGCCAGGCCAGATTTTAGGCAGCTATTTCTATTTAAATTATATTTTGTGAAAAGCATCCTATAGTTTCGTGAATGCCCGTTACAGACGTGTGGGGTGGGTGCGTGATCGGTGGAAACCGATCAAGTAATTAGAAAAAAAAATACATTTCTCCTCAATAGCTTAAATAAAAAAATAGTCCGCTGACTATAACATGGTGGATTATACTCCGTTGGTCCCTTTCATTCTCGAATTTAGTTCGCAATTCAAAAAGACCTTTTCACTTAATACACATAAATAGAAGATAAAAGGTTTCGCCAAAATCCTACGTTATAATTTTCTAACAAATTACATGCTGCGGACAAATTTATTAATTACTAAATACATGGGGAAATCATCGGGGAAAATTTTAGTTGGGAAGAAATGACTCTACATATTTGGTTTTCTACTTACATTATAGGCTACCGCCACACTTATTTCCTACCGAACGCATCGCAGCGAACGTTCACGAACCTTTTTGATCATATTTTCTGATGCATCTCACTTATAATCGCTTGAAAGGACCTGGTCGTATAAATTTGATATTGGCTCCTATACTATTCTATCCAATTTAAAAGGGAAATAATTATGTCAATTGTCATGTTTTTGTCCCTCAAAACTCACACTGTGTGGTAGTATTGACCAATAGAAGCTACATTTCGCTAATACTTTAATAATACTATATCCATAAACTGTTATGGATAAGACTTGAATCTACATCTTTTTACAGGACAGGGCACTTCTTCCTGTCAGCTTCAGGCTGCCGCGCAGGGTGACCATACCACCTCAGGTGAAACTAATCCACAATGTGACTGACTCCAAAACTACGTCAAATGAATGCGTTTCTTGTACAGTCAGCCTGCTTTACGTTACACATCCACCTCAGCATCTTCATTTCTTTGACGTGAATCTCCCGAGTATGCCGTCTAAGAGAACTTGTCGGATATAAATCCGTAAGCTTGGGCAGTATTCTGCGCTCGCAATCTATACCAATGACCTTATGAAATTTCTTTGGCTTTCGACATCGTGATCGATGCTCCTGAATAATACTCTTACAAAACAGCTACAAAGCACCTGAACTTCTCCAACTTAAAGCCTGATTTAGGACCTATGTGAAAGTGACAGAGTCCAGGCTCCAGCATGCCATGTACTCTTATTTATTTATCTATATTTAAAATTATTGACTCTTGCTTTTTGTGCTAATTACAACAGACTAGATAGACCAAACAGAAGAATCTTTGTTTCCTCTGTTTGGTACAGAGAGAAGAGAACAAAGACAAAAAATGGAAATAAGATTAACTTAATATTTACTAGTATAAATATGATGATGTAACGAGTCCACTCTCGTTCTAACTTCAATAAGTGCCGTGCGACTGTGCAATTGTCACGACTCGCCGCCAATTCCCACAATCAATAATGCTCTAACGATGAATACTTAGAGCTGAATAGCTATTACACACAACTGCCACGAATTATACCTACTTGTTAGCGCGTATGTAATAAGTATATGCAATTACTTCATCACGCGATCTCCTTCACCTAATCATAGCAGACTTGTTGCTCCTGAGCGAATAGAAATATATTTTTAATGCCACGGGACGCCAATTTATTGTAAATTTTCTGTGTTATTTTCTTATTAATTAATTGATAGTCAACACGCGTCACGTCTCGACCACAGTTATAAATAAAAATAACAGATTTTTCGTTAATTCGCATGTATGTATGGTGCATACACCAAAATAACATTTTTTTAAATTTTTATGTTTGTCTGTGTATCCCGACTAATATCTGGAACGACTGGACCAATTTTGATGTGACTTTTACTGGTAAATAGCTGATGTAATAAGAGATTAGAGATTTAGGCTAATTTTAAAAAAGGAATTATATATTAGAGCTCTAGAAATGTTAGTGTAAATATATAAGATATAAAATGTTGAAAGATTTCTCCAAAGAGTGAAACAAATAGACAAAAGGAATGAAAGTAGGTGACACAACTGTTAACTCTCTGTTGTATGTAGGTGATGCAGTGCTTATTGCATCATCAGAATGCGAGTTACTGGCATTGGTCACCACTCTGAAAGAAGGGTCTGAAAGTATTGATCTAAACCTGGATGCAAGTAAAGCTAAGATTTTGGTATTTAAAGAGAAGATTAGGGTAGATAGAATGATTTTAGAACAAGTGAATGAAGTGGTATATCTGGGAAGTATCTTCAGTTGATATGGAAGATACGAAATCGATGTGGAAGGAAATATAGCCAGAAACAGGATTAACGATGCTCTGGCTGTACTAATGAGAAATGCAAAAAGTTAGCACACCTGCGCGTGTTGCCTTTCATAATTCAGTGCCGATACCGATGGTGTTATACTGCAGCGAAACGTGTGTTAAAAGAAGAATGAAACAAACATGAATGCTGTAGAGATGCACTGTCGATCGTACATGGATAGATTCGCAGAATGGCAGGCATAAGCAAGAATGAAGAAGAATGTGCTCAGGTGGTTTGGGCGCGCCGACGGAACGAGTGGTGTAAGAATAGTAAGAAAAATTTAAGAAGCAGAGGTAAGCGGTACAAGAGGTCGGGGAAGATCTCGGTTGACCTCCAAAAACGCAGTATCAATGGTAATGGAATAAGGTTATGTAAAAAACATGAGAATTTCTCCAGAAGCACATATGAAGAGGTCAATAATTGTAGTAGAGGCGAAAGAAATATGCAGGGACCGTAGCGTTTGACGCTCCGTCCCATCCGACTACCCAGCAAGACAAAACGTGAAACTGGCTAAAAATAAAGAAAAAAAAGGACAACGGGAACCTTTCTGATCTTGCAAATATAAATTCTGAATTAAAAAATACATTACATATAAATATATAAATTAGATATGCTTTTCAAGTTATTACAATAGATAAAACAACAAATAATACAATAGATAAAACTAAATTTCCGGGAGCTCTCCGGATTAAGCAGATTGAAGTGTTGTAGAAATGAAATAAAAAATGTGTTATTTACATTCATTTATTGAATGAAACATTAATCATTGGCAGTTAGTAATGCATACTGTGTTCGGTAATTTAATATGAATTTCCAATACATTGCAACGATTCAAATAACTCTACTAACTATATTAAAATATTATGTAGGGAGGCGGTCCTAATCATCTAAGTACTCAAAAGGTTCGGGAGGCTCGGGCTCCTTCTCCTCCTCGGTCTTGGGCCCGAAGGCGGCAACGGGCTCCACGAGGACCTGCTCCCCATCACCGGAGTGGTTCAGCATCACGATGCCCCCGATGGTGACATCCTTTAGCGGGGTATACCCGGAGCCATCCACCACTATCAGGTTCTTCAGCTGCTGCCGCATCACTCGTGCCGGGTTACTGAGGATCTCAAAGTTAGGCTCGGGTTCTTTCTTTTCTTTCGTGTCCTTTTCTTCTCCCTCCTTTTCATCTTTCTTTCCCTCTTTCGATGGTCCAGCATCTTTGTCAGACTTCCCGTGGACCGTGATGTTGGGATTAGGTGATTTCGATGGTTTCTTTTCCTCTTCGTCGACTTCCATTTTCGACGTGGTGGAGGAGGTGACGCTGGAGCTGGCAGAGCCCTCTGTGCCATGCGCGCGTCTGCGAGCGCGAGCCGCTGCGATACTCAGTACCGCAGTGGTCACTCTCTCCCTCTCTTCACGTTTCTTTTCTTCCAGGGGCGCCGGATACGCGTACAGTGATGGCTTGGAGTTCGATTTCAGCTCAAGTTGCGGCATTTTTAAATCAGAATTTAGAGCAATCAAACAGGTCGGTGTGAAGGCGAGAGACAAGCAGTGCGCCAGTGGGAACCAGTACCAATACTGAGTGAACACCAGCATCCCGACGACCGCCAGCATGTTCATGTGACCAGTTCTGTTCTGAAGCGACACGGTCACGTTGCGTCCGCCCGCGTCTATAATGCCTTGCGCGAGAATAGCGCCAAATTTCGCCATCACGTCTTCGTGTTTATTTGAAATGACTTGCGCGTAAAGTTGTCGGAAGTACGTAACTTTCGGGCATAGTACTTCGGTTTGTTGAATTAATATCATGGCAGAAGCGATCAGAGCTCCTTGTCTCACAAAATTGACGGGGTCGAATTTAACCATAGGCTCGAGTAGACCGATCGCCTCCCTGTTGCCCGTACCCGCGCAGGCAATGCCCAAGGCCATGGCAGCGCCATAACGCACGTGAGGGTTGTAAGATTCAGCCAAGAGCGACACCACGGAGGGACATTGTTCCGGCGTCCTAAAGAGTAGGAAGCCAAGAGCGGTGACGGCTGCGCGGCGCACGTCGTCGTTGACGTCGGACACCGCCACGTGCAGCAGTGTGCGGATGGAGTCGTTGTTGCCGGTGCCGCAGTACGCCGTCGCGATGGTGTAGCACCCTGCGCGCCGCAGCAACGGGTCCTTGTCTCTCAACAATTGCTGGACGAGTGCGTCTGCTTCTTCCAGACGCCCGTACATAGTGAAAGCTATGCCGACTGCTAGTCCACGGAGAATTTTTTCATGCTGAGTCTCTTGTGCGTACGCGACCATGTCCTCGATGGCGGCCGCGTGTCGAGAGCCTAACATCACCATACCCATGGCGATACCGGCCGCCTCGCCGGTCACTGCGTCGTCTTGATACAAGTTGAATTTCAACTGTTCATAGACATCCTGCCTGTGAGTGCCCATGGCTGCGAGACCTAGACCGAGACACCCACCGTGACGCACCATCTCATTTTGAGCATCTTTTAGTTGAGTTAAAAGATAGTCAATGATATTAGCGCCATGATTTGCGTGTATCAACCCCAAGGCATAGAGACCGCCTCCTTCCGAGTAGCCTGAAGATGGGCCGGCTTCTTTTGGTAAATAGGACTGCATGAGAGCCAAGGATTCGTTTTCGTGGCCGCGATGGATGACCCCCAAGGAAGCCGTCACAGTTAACTTGGCCCAGTTAGTAGCTCTCGCTAACCACTCCAGGTTGTCTCTTAAAAATTGATCACTTGTAGTTCCAGCGTGCATGAAAGCGTTAGCTATGACTGTTGCTGTGTGACAAATTGACACTCTGATAGCATCTTTTGTGTTTTTCAATATCAACATATCTGCATGATTTGATCTTATTAAAAATTGTAATTGTAAGCCTATGGAAACATCCCCTCCTAATATTGATATTAATTTTTCTACCCTTCGCTGGTGTTCTTTTTCTTCATCATTCAGGCTGTCTATATCTCTCTCAGGTTTTTTAGCTTCCTCTGTGGGTGCAGAATCTACTTCCATAGAGGACTCAGGGAAAGGTCCTCCCTGGGGCTGTGGTTTACCTCCTAGAGCACTTGGTATAGGTGCGGTTATCCTGAGTGCCTGGAGTACTCTGCCAAGGAACTGTTGAGTTGCCGAATCATACAAATCAAAGGCAATTTGATAAGCCATGAGAACTGATTCTTGAGGTCCATGTGTTAATTTATCAAGAATCTCAGCTACTGAGATGGGATCTTCTAAGAAAATGAGACATTGGCACATGTTAACATAGTCAGGTATATTAAGACCTCTGTACAATCCCACTAAAGATCGTAGAACTGTGCTACGGAAACCTCTGTTTTGAAGGAGACTCATTGCGACTGTGAAGGCATACTGCAGCATACCTGTAAAAGAGAATGTTTCAAATTTATACAAAGGAAAAAGTGTTACATTAAGAGTTTATAAATTGAAACAAACATTCCACATAAATTTGTTTATTTTTATTTCTTTATATGTATATATAAATTCTGTTTTGTTGTGTCATTTTGAAGATAAGTAATACAACTTACCAGCTATATCATCAGATTTCATAATAGACTCCTCGAAAATGTCCATACGTCTCGTTTCTAGAGCGAGCCCCAAAGCCTGTCGGTACTGACCATCCTCTAAACATCGCTGGAACATGCGATTAACAATAGCCTCCAATCGAGGGTCGATGGTCTCTGCCGAACTATCGACAAAGAGGGCTTTACGTTTTTGTGTGTAGAAGTCGATAGCTTTGGCGATCGTAGTATCGACATATTCATTTCTCGCATTTACATCAAACAAATCTCCAGCGCCTAAAGCGTAAGTGAGGGAATCTTCAAAAGCTCCCAAGTGATAGTATACCTTGCTAGCTACTAAAGCCGCCAATTGGTGTTGCGAAAAAACTTTGTCTTCATGTAAAATCTCAATTTTTTCTATTGATTCTGATATTTCTGGCCAGAATTCATCTACGATGTTGTCTAGTCTTTTCAGAGCGAACTCTTTTACTTCGTGCATAGGCTCGTCGAGCAGGGATATTATCCCCGCGGCTGATGTAATGTTCATCTTGTTTTACTTGTTATTTCTTTATTCAAAATTAATTTGTTGTTACTATCTTATTCAAAATCCTCTATCAGAAATGAGAACAAATCACAATAAAAGCTCACGTCTTCACCATGAATTGACAAATTTGTTTTACCATAGAGTAGAGAAAAGAAGACATAAGTAT
The DNA here is from genome assembly GCA_032432895.1 of Dryadula phaetusa. Lineage (NCBI taxonomy): Eukaryota > Metazoa > Arthropoda > Insecta > Lepidoptera > Nymphalidae > Dryadula > Dryadula phaetusa. Next base: position 5,273,126 of record JAOYRS010000017.1, on the reverse strand, counting down.
GTTTTTCTTTATTATGTTAAAAGGCGGAGTATGATGACAAAGACGTCAGTTATTGACAAATCACTTCTGTGTTTATTTAAGTTCCTACTCCGCTATTGGTTAAAATAAATAGGGAATGAACTGTTTTATTTTGTCTATGAGGCAATGACAATCAAATTACTAAAGTGGTCAGTACAACAAAATACAATTTCAATACTTACCATTGCTAAGATTAAGTATTTTTTCAATGAAATTACTTAAGTAATATATTTATTACAGAATTCACGGTTAATCGTATAACGTTTATATTTCTGGACGCAGCGTCCATGACTTTGATGTCTTTATCAGCGTGAGGTGTCAATTTACTGTCAAACCCGAGCGCTAGAGCTACGTAAATTATAGAGCGTAGTAAGAAACAGCTGCTTAGAATTGTAACACTGTTCAAATTATAACACAATTGTTAAACATGTTGGACCTATTTAGTATTTTCAGTAAAGGAGGCATTGTGTTGTGGTGTTTCCAAAGCACGAGTGATATATTTTCGCCTTCTGTAAACGCGTTAATAAGAAATGTTATTTTACAAGTAAGTCCATTGCCACACAGTAGCCTTGTTCATGTATTAATTGTGTTAAAAAGGGATTATTTGAGTTATATGATCAATATAACCATAATTAATTATTTACAATTGCTAATTAGGAATAATTATGCCCTGTTTCTAAATGCATAAAATATAAGTTTTATTTCCTAATAGTAACTACATCTTGTTTTAGGAACGAACGGGTAACAGCACGTTCAGCCATAACTCGCTAAGCCTGCAATATAAACTTGACAATGAGTTTGAACTTGTATTTGTTGTGGCATACCAGCGTATACTGCAATTATCTTATGTGGATAAGTTTTTAAATGATGTTCATTTGGAGTTTAGAGACAAATATAAAAATGAGCTGGCAGGAGGCAAACACAACATGGATTATGATTTTAAAGCTTCCTTCGAGAGTATCTTGAAGCAATGTGAACAATGGGGTAAGTAAAGCAAGTCAATGATTAATACATGGGCTTTTGACCGATGAAAGCAAAGATTATTTTAGAAATATATATTATTGAATATTTTTATATATTACATACTGTATATATAAAAATTTATTATAGCTAAATCACAGGCTAAAATTCCAAAGCAAATGAGAACTTTTGAAGACTCACAGAAGTCTAAAAAGACTGTAGCATCCATGATAGAGCGTAAGGGAGAAGAAAAGAGCAAGAAACAGGGTAATTATTTTAGTTTAATTTTTTTTATTGAGAAGTTCCTTCTTTTCTAATGCAAACATATTGTGCATTCTAATGTATGCTGACTTATGACTTGTATTACCTAATCACTATAATCTAATTATGTATTTATAGAATATCTTTTTATATTTAAAACTTAAATAATATTTTATATTGTTAAATAAATTGTTAAATAAACATTTAAATATGTAAAATACTTAAAAAAATAATCAATTTAAAAATTTTTTATTAAAATAATGCAATCAAATTAAAATATATAGTTTATAATATTATCATTGAATATCATTGAATATATTGAAATATATGTTATATAAAGTCTACATATAATATATTTTTGGATATTTCGTACTTAATAAGTACTAAATTAGATTTTAAATACATAGTAGATAAATTCATTTTCAATAGTTATTTCGAATAGTGTACTAGTACATACAAGCATTATATTTTTTATTACAGTGTAAACACAATAAGGTAAATTATAAATATATTTACTTAATATATTAAATTTATATTTATTCCAGTAAAAATAGTAGAAAATAAAAGCATTCCAAATGGCAAGATGGAGGAGTCGCCAGAGACCGACGACGACGTGATTGCGGCCAACAGAGCTAAGATGGCGCAGAAGCTAGCTGCTAAAACTAAGAAGGACACTAAGTAAGATAATATATATATATACATATATATATATATATATACATATATATATATATATATATATACATATATATATATAAATACACACATATATATATATATATATATATATCTTATTTTTTTAGTTTCACCCGCTGAAAATACAACAAAATAGGCAGAAAATACCTAGTGTCAGACACTCATTACTTCACTTTCCACATTTGAGACATTGCATAGCGAGTGGTGGAACTCAGGCACTTTTTTGTTTTCAAATTGACCGAAAATGTTGAGTTGAGTTGCGGAACCAGTCAGACAATGTGAAAGCACATTAGCATACTAGTCATCAAATAAAAAATAATTTATTAAACACTGTACTGCGGACACCACTGCCTGCTTACCATGCTTAGAGACACACACACACACACACATCAGTGGCAAAGTGTCTATATAAGATCCTATTGAGTTACATTTTATAAATTATAAGATGAAATAAATTGTAGGAAATATATTTATTTAATACATTAATAAAGGTTTTTTTTTAACCTTAAAGTTAAATGTCAAGTAATTAATTCATAAAATTTTAACATTAAATATCAACATCGGCGTATCTTTATAAAATTCCAATGACGAATGGGCGCCACTCATACACTTGCATGTTTAAACCCACGAGTTGTCGTTACAGAAAGTCCCCCAAGAGTCCCAAGTCCCCCGAGACCAAGGTGAAGAAGCCGCGCGTGTGGTCGCTGGGCGGGGACGCGCGCGACCTGCCCGCGCTCGACTTCAGCACCGACAAGGACGCGGAGGGGCTCGTGCAGAACGACACGGATGCACAGGTTCACTTTTTTCTGACTGATCTCCTTTTAGTGTCCTTGCAGTCTCCTTTATCATATTCTCTCGTTTATTTTGTGATATATTTTAAACATAATATTTAAGTGAGTGTGTGTGTGTGTGTTTTCAGTTGGTGGGTCGCATGGCGGGCGCCATACAAGACTTGGAGGTGGAGTCGGACGAGAGCAGCGACGACGACGACGACGACACCGCGCAGCAGCGCGCCAGCCCCAAGAAGAGCGGGGGGATGTTCAGTATTTTCAAAGGTGAGTAATTTGAAAAAATGTAAGGCTACAGTTTTTGAGCTGTCTAATAATTGTGGACGTCTCACCCGGACATGATGTATCGCGACGCAGGTCTGGTGGGGTCGAAGGCGCTCACGTCGGAGGCGATGCGCCCCGTGCTGGACCGGCTGCGCGACCACCTCATCGCCAAGAACGTGGCCGCCGAGATCGCCAACAAGCTGTGCCAGTCCGTGGAGGCCGAGCTGGACGGGCGCGTGCTGGGCACGTTCGAGGGCGTGGCGCGCACAGTGCGCGCCGCGCTCACCGACGCGCTCGTGCGCCTGCTGTCGCCGCGCCGCCGCGTGGACGTGCTGCGCGACTGCCTGCACGCGCGCGCGCAGGGCCGCCCCTACGTCGTGGTGTTCTGCGGCGTCAACGGCGTCGGCAAGAGCACCAACCTGGCCAAGGTGGCCTTCTGGCTCATGGAGAACGGGCTGCGCGTGCTGATCGCGGCCGGCGACACGTTCCGCGCCGGCGCCGTGGAGCAGCTGCGCACGCACGCGCGCCGCCTGGCCGCGCTGCACCCCGGCGGCGTGGCGCTGTTCGAGCGCGGCTACGGCGCCGACGCGGCCGCCGTGGCCGCCGCCGCCGCGCGCCACGCCGCCGCCGCCGGCTACCACGCCGTGCTGGTGGACACGGCCGGCCGCATGCAGGACAACGCGCCGCTCATGCGCGCGCTGGCCAAGCTCGTGGCGCTCAACGACCCCGACCTGGTGCTGTTCGTGGGCGAGGCGCTGGTGGGCAACGAGGCGGTCGACCAGCTCGTGAAGTTCAACCGCGCGCTGGCCGACCACGGCGCGGCGGCGGCGGGCGAGGCGCCGCGCCTGGTGGACGGCATCGTGCTCACCAAGTTCGACACCATCGACGACAAGGTGGGCGCCGCGGTGTCCATGACGTACGTGACGGGGCAGCCCGTGGTGTTCGTGGGCACGGGGCAGACCTACGCCGACCTCAAGGCGCTCAACGCGCGCGCTGTCGTGCACGCGCTCATGAAGTGAACACACACACACCTCTATGAATCACTCTCTCTTATTAAAACTTTCAAATATTATTGGATGTGAATTGGTATTGGATTTCACCAAGTCTTATCAGATCATTGAACGAGTCACAAATACGAATCGGAACATGAACCATACACATATTCTGCTCTTATAAATATAATTAAATAACAATTATTTTGCATACATTGAAACACTGAGAGCAATATGTTACCTGCGTATATGCCATAAGACCAACAGCAATAATAAAAATTAAAAACATTTTTTATTATTTATACAAAATAATTGCAAGTCGAATATCATTTTATACTGACGCTGCGGACATTATGCAATCCGTTATTTATAAATCATGCATCTTATTTATAATTGATAACTATTTTGCTTTAAATCTATTTTTCACAACTCAACAACACTACTCTAATGTGTCATAAATTTTATTTTGGTACATTTTTAAGAAAATAACTTTAAAGAGTACTTATTTTGACTATTTTATAAAGTATAATGTTATTTAAATAAAACTTCCACTGCTTTGTGAAGTGTAATGATTAATTTTGTATTATCTGTAGTTACCTTTTTATTCTATCTTTATCTAATATTTAAGTCTCTTCAGTTATGAGGTGCTGGGTAAAGACGATGAGGACCCGAAAATTAGCGAAAATATACAATTAGTGAAAGCGTAGGATTAATTTTACAGTGCCTTGTCCCAATAATGAACTTATGACGATGACCCGCATATACACTTCCGGTGGCAGCCATTTTTAAACATAAACGTCGTTTTAAATCAGATTTGTTAAAATATAAATGCCAGGGTAATGTAAGGCTTATTTCTATTGATTTTTTTAATAATTTTACAATCTTGTCACCACCGGAAGTGCATTGACGGCATCTAACGAATCATTTAGCAAATTTATAAATGACACTGCCTTATTAATATGCGTTGTAATGAGATCACGTTTATAAAGAGTTTAATATATGATAATTATAATTTGTTATATTAATATATAATTGATTACTTAACGTGTAGAATATTATGCAAGACGTCGGTCGTCGGTCGCTGCTGAGTACTGACGATGGTGGTTTTATTTTTGTTTATTTTTCGTTATTATAATTTGGAAATAAAGTTATTTTTTTGAAATCAATATATTTTTTATTTAATTACCAAAATAATCATTGATGTAGCGGAAACTAAATTGTTAAACGGAAACGACATTTCAAATGATTTAAAAAAATAATTAATTAATGTTAATTTTAAAAGCACTCACCTAGTAGTAAAGTATATAATTATAGCAAGATTTTAATTAAATTGCATTGCACCATTATAAACAGTTTTAAAATGCATATTACCTGACGTTTTCATTTTCCCGCCAACACGCTCCTCACAGATAAAAAATGTATTTAGTCGTATATTCTAATTCTTAACAATCGTTTCTCTATCTTGTTTTGTTTATTTATTTTCCTTGCGATTAAAGTGAATACCATTAGGAATCCAATATCACTTTTTATTGAATCAGACGATATAAATATTAATAATACAAATATAACTTTATCCACATTTTTATTCAAACCGACATACGTTGCATTTGCTTAGAGACGCGTCCACCGTACCAATACGGTATCACACAGAAACTCGGCTGTTACAAATTATAACATAGGAACAGGCGCTATAATTATAACAGGCGTCCAATAAATGTAGAATTGACCTTTTTAATCAGCGTTTCCTAATTATGTTGGATAGTTTTTATGTTTTGGGACATTTCACATAAACAGTAGGTAGAGGAGAGTCGCGGTGAGAATGGACAAGGCCTACGAGTACGCGAAGTCGGCGGTGCTCCACTTCAAGCTGGAGCGCTGCTGCTGCCTCGCGCCCATACGCGTGGGGGTACTTATTATAGGATACTTCAATTTATTTATATCGGTGAGTGTTTGGTTTCATTTACAATGTCAGCGAGATCCGTCAAATAGCTTATTTAATAGCAGATCGAGAGGTCCTGTATTCTAGTCGAAAAGGATGCAGCTGGATTAGACAATGGTTTTAGACAATATAGGATTTTGTCTAAAACCATTTTGTAAACAGAAAATAAGCGAATTGCGGAGTGTCACAAATGTTCGTACCTCTCTTTCTGCCGCAATCGAGAACTCAACACCGCACTTTGCCTTATCAGAGCGAGGAAATGAAAATACTTTGAATATAATCACTCCTCCCAGTGGGGATCGAACCCATAACCAATCGCGTTTACAGTCAAACGCTGTTACACTGCGCCACAACCGGCCTTCTTTGTACATGTACTTGCACATACTTACGTAAATAAGTAGTTATTTATAATGTTCCTAGTGGAAATGAGATCCAGATGCCGACTAATTTATTAGCAACGTTTCTATTGATATATAGATAAATGAGTCTTTATAAACATTCTATTTTAACAACGAATATATTAATGAGATTATAAATGAAATAAAATAATTAGAACATAATAACAAAAAAAAGTTATAAAAAAAAATATAAAAATTTTGAAGCAGCCAAATGTACAACGCAGGGACTTAATGGTCGAAGTGCATACTTACTTAATGTAGAATAAAATTTTAAAAATATTAAAATATTTTATAAATTAAACGTTACAAATAAAAGACTGCGTTACCGGGACGCGACTGGCACAAACTTGATGTGAACGCGAGTCGTGGATTCAAATCCACTAGTGTAATATTCAGGTATATATTTAATTTCTCCGATCTATTATTTTTACTAGAAGGAGAAAATTGTCAGAAAGTGGTGATCGATGACATCATTCTTGACTTCATGTATATTTCGCAATTTGTGAGAAATGTGATAGAAATATAGATTATATATACATATAATCCTATGTATAGTTATTATTTTGAACTTTCTAAATAATTGTTAGGTTTCGAATATATTTTTTTCTATATTTTTACATTTTCGTATGTTGTCGTAGGTTCTATCCCTGATAGGTACAGCAGATGGCGGCATCACGCCTCCGCTGATGGAAGTCCAGGAGTCATTCCTTGAGGATAACGCGTCGAAGCCTGTCGGAGTCCTCGCGTACTCTTCAGAGCTCGCGTTCAGTGCAGTCCTGCTATGTGCTATGTATCGTGTAAGTGTTGAAAATGTATGAAGAATCTCGGAATGTGCAGCTGGTGCCTCTATTGCCTTTCCTCTACTTTCTGCTACAAATAGACAGTAGCAAACAAACGTAAAGCAAATATGATTAAGTATTCCTTCAAATGAGCGAACTCCAATTGCTTCCCCCTCCTCCATATCTTTATTAACTTTTACCTATACAAATGAGGTTAGAGACTCATCTACTAGTTATATACACCAAAGACGTAGAAACAACTAACTTCTGAATAGACCTTATCACATAATAAGATCTTTCATTTTCGCGATTTTTACACAAGTTAAATGAAACTATTTTAAACTGATTAATCCCGTAACTGTGACCACGGACTACCGTAAAGCGTTCGAAACAAGTGTTTTCCATAAAAATGTATTTCGAATACCAAAATATACACGATTAATCCGTTAGTTTCATTTAAAACCTAATCACCCACCAGTAGGTAAAATATAAATCAAATTAAACAATTTTTCGACGAATTTTTCATAAACATCCATCGCGATAACCTAAGCAGTAAGCAGCGAGCGTGATGCATAACATAAAATATAATATTTTGCATTGCATTCAGAACGACGTGGTTCTGCTGCGCGTGTACGTGTACTACCTGGTGGCGGAGATAGTCGCGGCGGTGCTCATCTACTCCATGGTGATCGTCGCCATGTCGCTCCTCACCAAGATGGTCATCATTGGGAACATTGGTGATGATAATTTGATAAAATATATTTTTTTTAGCTCCACGCTTTTATCCCGCATAGCAAGGTAGGCAGAAAGTACCTAGTGTCAAGACACTCCTTATTTATAAAAATATCATTTGTCCGATAACTGATAACATTGACGTTGATTCACTTTTATACGAATTTGATACACATATGTTTTTAAGATTCTTGTTTCTATAAATTATTTCTGTTTGTTTTTAATGAGTTAGAATATATTAAATATTATAATACTTATATGTTAGACATAGCGTTACGTACGTAAGTGTTATGTATTTAATTTATAAGTAAAAAATAAAGTATAGCATTTTAATTTTCCCCTTTTTTTACATGTTTTATTAATTTAATACTTATTTACGAGTAATGTAAAAAAAAATATATAAACAAAAATATTCCAGTATTCAACGGGTACGTGATTCTGTTAGTGAGGAGTGCTATTGTAGAAATTAAGGACACCTTAAGCGACGAGCGCAACGGAGACATTACCCTGTACAATCTGTCTAAATTACCCGACGAGAATAAGATACCCGACGTGGAGGTGGAACCCGCTACCACCGCCCCAGAGGACACGTCCGACGAGAAAACAGAAGAAACAAATGTTAAGTTGGAAACAGTATGCGAGATCACTAAGGAAGAATAAACCTCTTGTACATTTTTATTATTTATAAAATGACTTTAAATTTGTTTAGTATTAATAAATATTTATATTCGAATCGTTTTCTGTTACTGCAGTAGTTTCACTTGGTCTTAAGTTGTGTGTGTGTGTGTGTGCGTGTACATTGTTTATTAATACGTTTGTAAATATTATCATGTTCGTTATTAACGCGTTCTAAATATTATCACTATCTTTTTTATAGCTTCACGCTTTTATCCCACATATCAGGGCAGACAGACAGTACTTAGTGTCAAGACACTCCGTACTTCGCTTTCCACCGATTTCGAGACATTGCGTGTTGAGTGGTGGAACTCAACACCGCATTTTACCCTACCAGAGCGAGGAAGTGCAAATAATTTAAATATAATCACTCCCCCGAGTGGGAATCGAACCCACAACCGATCGCGTTTAAAGTTAGACGCTGTCCCACTCCGCCATGACCGGCCTCACTATTTCACCATCTTCTAAAACTATAAATAAGTAATTTTAGAGAAAAAATAAAAAAAAATTACTTCTATTTTATTTAAAATTTACATATATATATTTTTTAATTTGTTTAGGAATGGAATGACCTAGTTCAAAATAATAAGAGTAAAACAAAATATTAGCACAATCATTTACTTGGTAAACAGTTATATCAGTGAGATTACAGTCATATTTAATATCTAAATACCCAATGGCTCAGTGGTAGCCAAAACAAAAACTTCACAAAGAGTCATTTTGTTTAATAAAATATTATACATACACTAAGCCATTATTGTCAATAATTAACAATATCAATCCCAAAATAATCAACCAAAACATAAATTACACTTAAAACTAAATCATCGCAAACTAATTGACCTTACATATATGAAGATCTGAATTATGTATACATAGTGAAAAAAATATTGAGCAAATTTAAACAAAATACATAATAATAGGACCAAAAGCGTACTCAAACAACAAAACAAACAAACAAACTGTACGTACAGGTATCATCATCACCTACATACCAAATTAGATTTAATACCAAATTAGAAATGTGTTAAAAAAATATTAAGTTATATTTTTTTGTTTATGTTATATACCTGCCTTACAATTGTGTGTTAATGTACTTTATTAAATGGAGCTAATTGTATCTTAGGCATATTTAAAATATTGGAGGAACTCCCCAACTACTGAGATCTTCATTGTATTCATTGAAATATTATGAAACGCTTGTATATTTGTCAAAAGAAAAACAAAAAACCACAATGAATATAAAACTTTGTTATTAAAAAATCTTATTTTGTAGGGAAAAATTAATGACATATTTCTATACGAACAGCTCAGAGAAGCCAATTAGAGTTCTACCATCATAGTAACTAGAAACCGAAAGGATGACGGTTCAAATCCAGATACATTGGAATTAAAAGGCTTATTTTTAATTTTACACACGAATATATTTTGGGAACACTGTTCATATAAGGTTCAGTTAAACTGAAGTTAACATCTCAAACGAAGCTGTAAATAATTTTGATTCTTAGATGCTAACTAATTCTCACAACACCTTTTCGTATCATATTGATAATATCACATATATTACTTATAAAAAATATGTTTACGACATCTCGATAGTATCAATGTGTCAATTGAAATAAACGTCACCATCGTAATCGATACAAATAAACGAGATATCATCGAGTGATAAATGACGTAACTTAACGCTGTACTTTGAATAACAACTCTCTGCTCTGAAATATTTGTAAAAACAATTGTACATTAACTTAATGACAATAGTATTTACAATCAAATACAGTTTTATATCCTTTCCGGATTATAATACTTGAGTTTTTTAATTTAGTTACCGTTAACAGAAAGACGGACATATTAACATATTAATATAGACATTTACCTATACATTTACAAACAACACCGTAAGGTCAATATCTTTTTAGAATAATATACAAGATGTCAGTTGAAGTAGGAACTAGAGTGCTACGTTTTACTTGCTCCTGCCTCGGCCCCTGGAGGAATGTCCGCCGCGACCTGCGTACATATTAATATTACATCACGCGTCGATTGTGGGTTCAATTCCAATTTATTAGTAAGTAATTTAATTTGATGGTAAGACAAAATATAATATAAATGTTATAATAGTAATAATAAGCAGTTACCTCCGAGACTCGGGAACTCGTCCTCCGTGAGTTCCGGCGCCGCGCGGATGCGCCTCGAATCTGAAATACAGGTACTGTTAGTATACATTCATTGTGTACACACTTATAAATGAAAAACAATTCCATCACTACGGAGTGCACCCTGAATTGCGACATGTAAGTTTCTTGTATCATATAAAGCAATAATATAACATTTAATAATATTATAAGATCTTTGACTTTCGCGATTAATGTACATTTTAAACGAGACTATTATAAGTGGATTTATCGCGTATATTTTGGTATTCTGAAATACATTTTTGGAAACCTGACTGTTCCAGAAACTTCAGGTTGCCAAAAAATGTGCTTTTAAATACCAAAATTTACGCGAATAATCCGTTTAAAATTGTCTGATATTCCTATTGGAACGGGATCAAACGTGAGTTTTCGTTTTAGAACGATAACGAGTAGAGTATATTACAAATCAGATAACATTTATAATAATATACAAAGATATATAGTCACAACTTACAATCAGCCTTGGGCATGCGCTGCGGCACGTGTACTCGCTCCCGCACGCTGGACGCTGACGTGTTACACAAGACTCATTAATACAATAGTTACCAATAAAACACCATATGTATATGAAAAATATGATCTCAAACTCAAAATTATAACAATCAATTATCACATAACATCGATTTTCAATTAAAATACATTCATATATATATCAATAGATATTTTGCAATTATCAACATGAATAAGGTAAATTTGTAAAAATCTCTCTACAGAGATGCTAACAACATAAATAAGTTGAAAGAAAAACGTATAAGAATTTTGGTCAGGGCGTTTGAACGGTTTGCAAGAGGCGCGGGTTCGAAGTTCGAATCCCGTTGCGCCCAAATTTTTCCACGTTTCTATAAGGAGTGTTTTCTATTAGAAACTTAAAAATAAAGAAATATCAAAATCGTAAACATAGAAATGTAACAGTATTAAAACAGGATATGAACCCACCTAGCGGCTGCCCGGCGCAGTCCCCGGCGGCGCGCTGCGGGCGCTGGCCGCCACACTGCGCACACACGAAGTCCGCAGTGTTCAAATTCATATTATTATTATTATTCGAGATCGCTCGTGGCGCAGTGCTGACTGTAAACGCGACCGGTTGTGGGTTCGATCCCCACTCGACAGTGATTACATTTAAAATTATTTTCACTTCCTCGCTCTGGTAAGACAAACTGCGGCGTTGAGTTCCACCATTCAACGCCCAAAAATATTTTATATGATTTTTATTTTTTTCTTTGTATTGTACTCTTTTGTAGACACTGAAAATGGCATTTTCTGCCCCAATTCGTACACTGCGTGCCGGTGTCATCGGGTAGAGTCGAAATAACATTGTAAAAAGTTATTACATTGAAAATGTATACATAAATACAAGTGAAGTTAATGAAACGTGTTTAAATTAAAAGATTAGAATAAGGATAGGATAACTCTTAAGATATTACTTGGTTTTCAAACTACCATTGATTACCAGCTCAATAGTTGTTGCACTATTTATAACCCCATTGGGATACACAAGAATCTTTTTAACTGAGGACAGAAAAGAGGAGGGGTTTTGATGGGAAAGAACATAACCTGAATCTGTATTAAGAAATGATATCTTTAAATTTCCTCAGCGTGTATTGAAAAAAGGTTTCTTTTATCAAATTTTACTAAAATTTCAGCTAGGTTACTATACTAAAAGGCATATTACAACGAGTCCGGCGACGGCGGGCCCCGCCCTGTCCCTCCTCTGCTCCTGATAGATCTCTATACTCTGCAACACAAATATTATATGTATCATCATTTAATACTTACTTAATATATTCCATATATAATAATTCTGTAATGTTTGATATGAACGTTTAATTATGATGAGTGTGGCAACTGCCACGTACCTGCAGGTCGTAGTCGCTAGGCGCGTGCGGCGCCAGCGCGGCGGCGGCGCAGCACGAGTCCAGCACGGTGTAGGCGCCGCGCTTGGCGCGCGCCAGGCTGCACTCCGGCGACAGCGCGCGCGCCGCGTGCTGCTGCACACACGCGCACACACGCACACGCGGTACCCACTCAGACACACACGACACACGCTGTCTACTCTCGCACCTATTTCTAGTGCTTACATTTGACACCTTGTCACGCTGCGTCACGGCGACACTATTTTATTTACTTTTCTCCGTGACAATGCCACTAAGCCGATGGCCCGAAGGACCTTCGCAGCGTCACCGGCCCGGGAGGGGCGGAGGGTAGTTCGCACAGTTTTTATTTTACAGTTCACCTAACCTAACGTTAAAAAATCACTTCACGCTTTATCCCGCGTAGGGTAGTCAAATACAACCTAGTATCAAAACACGTCACTTAACTACTTTACGCTTGAAATTAAGATTTGCGTATCAATGGAAAACTTGACGCAGCGCTTTGCCTTAGCGGAGCGGACAAATGAAATTCATTTTAAATATAATCGAACCCACAACCGATCGCATTGACAGGCAGAGAGCAAGTTCTGTTTTTACACCAAATCATATGATACCAAAACACACCTCACAAGCAATCCCAGGACTGTACTTAAAAGCGTCTTTCTTCAACAGTATGCTGGCGAGGCTCTCCTTGGGAAAACCCTCATCAGGCCGCGTCTTTAACGAGTTCATCATGGTGAAGAACAGCAGATCCAACTTGTAGACACGGAACAGTGTCTCATCCTCACCTAATAATTAAATAATAGCTCATAAATTTAATTTATAATTAACATTTATGCAACACATTTGGTGATATTGCCAAAAAACCAAGTGTAGTTTATAACAGAGCCATACAGAGTTTATACAGTGCTGAGATAACTAACTTACTACATGATAACTAACTAATATATATTTGACAGGTATATCATTATTATACAAAATAATCGAAAATATTTATTTAATTAGATATTTTGTAGATATATAATAGTTGCAATTGAACTTGAACACAAGCTTGAACATGCAATTTTCACTGTTTTTGATGGGAAAATAAAAATATGCATATTCATATTCTTCATAGTATTATTTTTAAAAGAATTCAAATTGAAAAATATATATACACTAACCAGCACGCATACACATTTGCTGTATAAAATTCTGAACCTGTTGTACTTTTTCTGGCAAAGCAAATATTGGCGGTAGGATATTTGCCTTCTGGTCTTGTAACTTTAAATAATCTATCATATTGGCCAGGATCTGCATGTAGTTGGTGCGGGGGGCGCTCTCATCTGGCATGTCCAGGTCAAACTCTTTTGCACCTAGTTTCATTTCGTATGAATATCCAATTGGGGGTGGACCTGTGATATACAATGAATAAAATACTTTCAAACCTTAAACTGATCTTTTTCATTAACAAAATATGTATTATAATACAAATCAAAAGGTATATACTGTCTTACTATGCAATACAGCATATACAATATTTTACTATTTTTAAAGTGTTATTCCACCCAAGCCAAGCCATGCCTTCTGTATCCGGCTGTGTCATAATTCTTATTTCTAAGTTATAACTGTTTGGCAAGAAAAAACCCTATTTATATAAATATTTTATAATTTTCATAGTGTTATTTTTTACACTATACTTTGATAATATTTGCACTATTGATCAATAATTAATAATTCACTTCTAATTTTGATTAGACAAATTTGTGGTGTTGGATTCTATCACCTAACATCTCATGTCTGCAAGACATTGTCTTTAGACCAAGTGAAAAATCTTGAGTGTTCAACTTATGCCTATTGTGTATACAAATAAATAAATGCAGAATTATATTATATATTTAATGTGTTCAAAACAATCTTACCAGGATTAATAATTTCATGGTAGGAGTCCTTTATACCATCTTTAAGGTTAAATCTCAATACAGTGCTCTCTCCTATGATATAGTTTTGGCCTACTTTACAGTAGCTGTTCACATCCATGATGTATATATCCATAGTTGTAAGACCTATTATATATCAGATAAAAGATCTTTGATTAACAGATCTTTGAGAAAATATCATGTATTGTAAACAAATATAAATAAAATACTTAAGGAATAACTGTTATAATGTCTTAAAAACTTACTGTTAGTGACAACTCTAGAATTCACCATGTTCTTGATATCTGTTCTTTCTAATTCTTTATATTCCAGAAGTTCTTTCTCAGCATTTTCAATGACACTAATGGGTACACCGAGACTAGTGAATTTTTTATCAGTATTTTTAACTTTTTGTTTATGTTTAACAGCCATATTTTCATATTTTGCCTTCTCTGAGCTTGTCATAGCCTGATTGAAAAACCAAATAAGTTATTACTTTACATCTTAATTGCTTTATAATGCTCAATAGTAACAAAATGTATTTATGTGTTTATCCAAGAGTTCAGCTAGTAAAGCCAAAGAGAATTAAATATACACTCAAATTTTCATGGTGAAGATAAACATAAAATTAATGATGAATGTAATTATAAAGGATGAAACAAAAAAATCCTTGGTATAACAATAGGCACCAATTAAATTGGAAACCACATGACATTTCTTGATGCAAAAAATTACTTTTTATAAATTGAAGTAAAAGTGTTTGATATAAAATAAACTGTTGTTTTGATGTTTTTGGTCTATTTTCTTTTTATTTTTGTTTCAACAATATTTAAAATGAAAGTTGTGCTAATTAGGAAAGTCACTTATGTCTGTAACACATTTATTACTTACACTGGAGTTAATTTACTATAGTAATTTTGGTCGAGTGTATCGTAATCTTTGGTCCCCATTTTAAACTTTTTGATAGAATCAATAGTGGATGAAATAGCAGATAGAATCAACAGTGAATGAAATAGCATGTGTGTATCACCCAACTGGTGGGAAGCAAATTCATACAAATACTCAGAAAAAAAAATATATCATAAACAAACAAAATATAATATGAAATGATCGGAAACTAAATTACCCGCCAAAGTGGATCTGCTGCGTTAATAGCTGCATTAATATGATCATACGTTATGCCATTCTTCTTTTGTTGCGCTTTGAAGTCGTCCACAAATAACATAAATGCATTTTTAACTCCTTTTTTAGACATTTTCAGGATTTAATTAAGACCACGTAACTACAGTAAACGCCTAAAATTAAAGCGGAAAACTTAACAAATAACTTTGACTTTGAGTTGTTTGACTCTTCACGCTTGACTCATAATATGACAACCATCAGATAGTTGCCATTAAAGATTTTTTTTTGTCTGTAAAATATAGGAGCTGGCAAAGTTAAGGAGAGAACAGAGAAGAGCTGAAGGTCGAGTTTAGTGACCTATGTCAAAGGCGGTGGGCGAAGAAACGCTGATAATGATTAAGCAAACTGTAATATAAATAATATTTACTGAATATTAAGTTTAGTCGTTTTAAATGGTAATGGTATATTATACCATATAATTTTTACAAATATGATAATTCACTTTTTACAGTCTGTTAATTAATTATCTTTACCAACCATACCAGCAGCATTTTGTTATGGCAACATATACATTACTACGGGTTGACGTGACGGAGAAGAGATGTCGAATGTGGCGAACGAATTGACGGATCGCGATTCATGGTGATGACGGTCGTGTAATAGTAGGCTATAGTACAAGTCGATGTATTTTGATTTATCGCAGTGATATAAATCTAAAAATTTGTGAAGTAATTGTAAACCATTTGTAACATTACAGTTTCAATTTATACCCCATGTTGTTAAACATCAAGGAAAACCTTGAGTGACAAGTTTTTTAGTCACTCGTAATTCATATATCAGACTGCTTAAAGATTGATCTTAAAACAAGGTAAGTGAATTATTTACTTGTTCGTTTTTTTGCTATATTTATTAATTGACATCTTAATTTACTAGTTTAAACTAAGTTTGTTTCGTGTGTGCTTTTCTTACATCTTCGTAATGTAAACACTTTTAGAATAAAACCGTGTTTTATGTTAATAAAACGCATAAGTCAAAAAAAAATTTTTTTTAATTTTATATGCATAATTATTAATTTAAATATAATATGCCATGAGTTTTATTACATCGTATTTAAATTATTAATTGGCTATAAAATTAATATTTTGATTTCTTTATCAATTAAATCATTTAAATCATTCTGATGTTTATCGCTTTTGGTTTCTCATTGAGATATGTTTTGGATATTTTTAAAATCAATATGGCATTTTTCAAAGACATTGTTGATATATTTTGTTTGGTATTACAGTGAAGTTTACTAATATTTCTTTGCAAAATTCCTACAAAATCTAAATTACATTTTACTTAGTTGCTACAATAAAAATATAGATGTTGTTTGTTGACAGACAAGTTATTTTGTATTATATGATGTAATATTACAAAAAAAATTTTTTTACATTTACTTTAAGAATGCATTTAATCTTTCAATTATATTTAATTACAACTAAAGTAATTTAATATCAAAATAATTTAAATATGGAGTCTTTAAGTTATTATTAATGAATGAATAATATTGTCTATTTATGTGTGAGTAACAAATGTGTTGTGTGAGTAATAATAGTATTGTCTATTTATTATAATTTGTGGGAAATATTAAATTATATCTTTTTTAATTTGTCAACAAGACTGATGCTTTTTGCTCAATTTTGTATGCTGTTTATCAAAATATAATAGCATTGTTACTATATTATTTACAACAAGACTATGTTTTGTCTGCTTATGATTTTCTATAATATTAAAAGTTGAATACACCTACAAAAATGTAAAATAATTACAGAAAAATAAAAATGTCTTAACAAACCTTTAAGAATGGGTACCATATTATATAAACACTGCTTACTATTGACATATTGAGTGGGAGGTGATAATATAAATATGATAAGAATTTCCATTTGTAACTTTTAAATTTTAAATACTAATATTTAATTATTTATTATATATGATTGTTATATTTATGATTATTATATATATCTTTTTAATAAAATCTTACTGGTTTCTATTGTGGGAAAATACCTTATATTTACAATTATAGGCAAGCATACATACATTTATACAGAAAAGAGGGTGTCACGCTTCGATTCATCACAAGATGATTGACCTCCTGACACTTGATATAAGATATGTCATGTTTTAAAATACATATGAAAAAATAATAATGAATACCAAACATCGAAAATGAATGCAAATTGTTAAAATATTAATGTAATTGATTAATTGATTAACATGTAATGAATTAATTCTACTTATATGTATATGCAAGGTGAGCCCTTGTTATATTTATTTAAATTCAGCATCTCCCTATCGTTGTTGTGGCGCAGTGTGACTGTAAACACGACCGGTTGTGCGTTCGATCGCCATACGGGGGAGTGATTATATTCAAATTATTTTTACTTCCTTGCTCTGGTAAAGACAAAGTGCGGCGTTGAGTTCCACCATTCAACACGCAATGTCTCGACTTCGGTGGAAAGCGAAGCACGGAGTATCTTGACACAAGGTACTTTCTCCCCTACTATGCGGGATAAAAGCGTGAAGCTAAAAAAGAAAAAAATCTCCCTTTTTTTGATAATGACACTTGAGTTTAACTTCTCGATAAAGTCAAAATGTATAAATCATTTTGACATCATCGTGAAGTTGAACCTTTATCAATCCAAACAAAATTAGTCACAAATTATTTATTATCGACGCCATTCAGATTGTATCAGTACTCAATGTTAATCTAACTATCAACGTAACGGAATATATTGTCACATTAACAGACAAATCGAAAAATTGTGTGTATATTTTAGAAATATTTTTTCAGTTACTAGCTATATCATTTATTTTTAGTAAGTAGCATTATGGGTGTAATCGTTCTTCGTGTTAAATTGTTCCAACCCCAGACTGAACCAAAACGCATTCCATCCAACAAGATCAAATAAACACCTATTTACGTTGAAAATATCAATTTTACTTCACTTAGTATTCAAACTCAAAACGAAGGTATATATTTAGCAGATCTCAAATATTTCCACATTTTCTACGTGAGTTTGAAAGGCGTCTTGTATAGTTATAGTGCTTATAGTTTAGTTTTAACAGCTAGTGTATAACATGATTTCTATATTAACAATAATTTGACCGTAAACTAAGCGCATGAAATGCTAAGAAATGTTATATTCAAAATGAAAAAGATGCAACGTTTATTACGGACATAATCTTATATCTATCATCCAATCAATTTGCATAATATCCTATTACTGTTTTATTTATTACAATTTCAGTTTTGCGATCGTTGTATTACTTTTATTAAAAAAATAATAATATGGCTTCTGCGTGCCAGTTTTATACCTTTCGTTATTTTTAATGAAGCTATTTAAATTGATGACAGATCGTTTAGCCATAGTTTCCGAGAACGAAGCCAAATGAAAACTGCAGCGTGCTCCGTTACACGTGTGCCCATCAAGTTGGGAAAAATTAATAAATCAATACACGATGCGACGTCTACCTCCGCCTCGTGTGATCATGTCTCCTACCTAAATACCAATACAGTTTAAAAAATCAATACTTCAATGTATGTATTTCTTAGATGATTTTTTTTTACAAATACTTTTATATTTGAATTCATAGATTTGCGAGATTAAAATATATATTGGATAATAATCAATACATAGCGACAGTATATCGTATTGTAGTAAGCGTTGTGTAAGTAAATATAAAAAAAAAATCTTTAGCGATGTTGAATTAAAAATTTATATTTACATAAATAGTTCGCCATTAGTCGGCAACAGGGCTGTCTGAGTGGTACTGCTCCTTGTAAGTTTAGTATGCGGCGCCCCCGAAATGTTAAATTAGATACTTGTGGTATTTTTTTCAAGCTTCACGCTTTTTATCCCTCATGGCAGGCTAGACAGAAAGTACCTAGAGTCAAGACACTGCATACTTCGCTTTCCACGCCTCACTTTGAATTACCAGAGCGAGGAAGTTAAAGTAATTTAAATATAATCACTTCTCCGAGTGGGAATCGAACCCACACTTATTTACTTGTGTTATTGTAGAAACTTAAAACACTTTGCTCGCGGCCATACCGTATAAGATAAATGAAAAAAATCATTTTCATTTGAGGCCGGTCGTGGCGCAGTATGACTGAAAACGCAATCGGTTGTGGGTTCGATTCCCACTCGGGGGAGTGATTATATTAAAATTATTTTCAGTTCTTCGCTCTGGTAAGACAAGTGTCAAGAGCGAAGTGCAGAGTGTCTTGTCACTAGGTACTTTCTATCCACCCAGCTATACGGGATAAAAGCGTGAACAAACAAAAAACAAAAAAAGAATTTAATAATAAACCAAGTTTTATTGATTAATTCATTATATAAGTTTCACTGCAAGATCTATATATATTTATTTATATATATTTTAATTGAATTCTTTGTCCATATTTCATCTCATTCCAAATTAAATTAAATTTTCGTTCAAATTCAAAAATACAATGAGATCCTACAGTCAAAACGAAGTAGTGTCTGCACAAAAGAATTTTTAAGCATGATCATAATAGAAAATATCGTATTCCTGACAACTGAATGGCGATAGCCGCATACCATTTTTATGAGCGCCCCGGCGGCTCTGATGCCTATTTACGTGGACCGTGATTATGTAGATTAACTGATTTAGATAAAGGCCGCGAACACAACTGAAAACCCGTAATTTTACCTCAACGAGTAAATTATTATGTACTTTAGAAATTGAATAATGCCGAATGATAGAATAATATTTTAAATAGAAAATAATTAATTCAAAGAAAAGAGTTAAGTTAAGCTTATGAACCCAAATAAACAACTAAGACTAAAATATTTATTACTAACTTTAGCGAGAATAAAGAAAGTATCTGATTATCTAGAATAAATCACATTTCTATTATCTGCCACTTTCCTTTAATGCCTTTCAGAATATTTAAAAAGCGCAGATCCGGTGGTGTATATTTTATAATAATATAATGACAGTACACTATTACAGTTCTCACCACAGATAACTATACCGTGCACTTTATTATATCGAAATATTCAAAAAGTATAATTAATCTTTGAGTTTTTTATGCATATTTTTGAGAGGTATATTTTATAAGTGATTCGTGTGCTTGGAACGTTGATAGTGTGAGTTCAAATCTTGTAGTTTGTCTCATGGCACAGCCGTGCGTCGGGAGGTAGGGATAAAGATAATAAAGAGATAAACGCAGTTACAAAGTACTCGCGGGAAAAATGTAATAATGACATGGTATACTTTAATTAGAAGATGTAAAAAAACGAGATTAGCATTTCGTTGCAAATTATTCAAAAGGAAACCGGCTTGTTTGAGCACTCAAACACCCACTAATAAAATGACGAGCTCGCTTTGTGATGGCTTCCGTTCTTATTTCCTATTGCGTTTCGACGTCTCATTAAATAAAAATAGTTTTATAGAGTTACCTCCAATATTTGTTTTCTGTTTGTTTTGGTCGACACTTCTATAAGCGTCTGTTTAGACATCTTATGTCTATTAGCAACAATAGCTAATTTAATTCTTTTTTGATTATTTTTCAAGTTAAGGGGTATATTTTGTTCATCCAAGGTGTTGGGAGTAAGAGTCAATATATTTTGAAATAACGTAAAAAATTTGAACGCAGCGGGTATTCGAGCCCGCGCTTCTTGGATACCGTCCAAGCGCTCTGACCGCTGAGCCATGCGTTCTACTACCAGCTGCGTCGAAATTCTTATACGTTTGTTACAAATTGATTATGTTGTTAGCATCTCTTTAGAGAGATTTTTACAAATGTCTAGTAGAAATTACAAATTATCAAGAAATAATCCACACAGTTATTCCACAGTTAGTATTAGAAAACATTCTTGAAAAAAATAGCTTAGCGTTCAGAGCGCTTGAACGGTATCCAAGAGGCGCGGATTCGGATCCCGCTGCGTTCAAACTTTTATACGTTTCTTCAAAAATGTTTTCTATTCCTAAGTGTGGAATAACACTTTAAATACTAATAGAATAGACTTTAAAATAGTAAATAGCATTTTGTGTGAGAGGAGGGTGAGAGAAGATCTTTAGTAACATGAAATTACTTTTACCATTTAAGTGAAGAAAGAAAAAGAAGAAGTATCTAGTTAAAAATGTGTTTTTGCTACGGTCGAATAGTCTCGTTAATGTCAAAATCATATTAAAATTTGTAAAAGCTATTTTGTACAAGAAATTATAGTATATTTTTTTATTACTCGCATCTAATCTTTTTGTTTCCGGGATAGAAGTCTTTTGAAGATAGGAAACTCAAAGTCAAATATTTTATTCAAAATAAGAAGACATGCTTCATTTTTTAAATGTCAAATAATTTAAAGGCCTCGGACCTGAGAAGAACCGCCATAAGGAACTCAGCGAGATTTTCTCTTTTTTTTTACTTACTTGACACTATGCTATAATATAATTGGATATATTTTGTTTCAGGCTTCCGAAGCCAGTAGCAATGTCGTAGCGAGGGCGGAATGCCCCGTCCATGATGAAGCTCTATCCCAGCGGGCCCTCCGGGATCAATGGACTGTTTATGATGTACCTGTCCAAATGGAAACGAGTCACCGTCGTACTACTGCTGGTGTGGATCATTGTCACGTACCTGGTGATATCACCGCTGAGGTGAGTAATATGTATTATGGTAATTATATCGATTAAATATATAGTTTTTTCTTTTTTTTAGTTTCACATTTTTATCCCGTTTAGCATAGTAGACAGAAAGTACCTAGTGTCAAGACACTCCGTACTTTCCGCCGAATTCAAGATATTACATGTTGAGTGGCGGAACTCAACGCTGCACTTTGTCTTACCAGAGCGAGGAAGTGGAAATAATTTAACTCACTCCCTGAATGGAATTGAACTCACAACGCATTCAGATGCTGTCACACTCCACCACGACCGATTAAATATATCGATTAATTGATTACCAATGTTTGTATTGATAATATTTAGTAAGTAAACTTTAATTGGTGGTGTCATTGGTGATTGATCGGATTCAATGGTGTGTCAAGTGGTTGCGATGATACTCGAGGAAATGTTTATGTTTGAGTTATTTTCGGTTCCCGTCTTATAGTGTAGTGTTTAGCTACCTCATTTAACACGAAAATATTTATCTGTGAACGAATATATTTTGGTGCGTAAGAATGATCTTGTACTGGCTACTGTATTCACATCCATGTAAGGTATAAAATGCAGGACAGAGTAAAACGCAAGACGAGAAATATATATTTATTTATAAGTTTGTCATCATCTATGCTTTTGCGTGACGTAAAGATAATTTAAATACAACTTTGTCTTTTTAACATATTACGTCACGGAACTTAAGTCTGAATAAATAATGATCCTGCACTTACCTCCAGGTTAATGTTAGGTTTTAAGTTTGCGCACTATAAACTCTGAGACAGTAAAATAGTACTTAGGAATGTTGCGTGTTACATTATGACCTGCGATGCCGCATGGGGCAGGTCTTGTGGTTTACTACACTGGGTAGCGTGGCACATCCTGTCATATCTGTATGACATTCAGTCATTATTGTCCTTGTAATATCATCGTGCTTAGTGTCAATATGTCCGTCACGGCGACATTATAATGAAATTAAAACATAAACTGTATAAATATCGTGTCAATAGAAATCTAAAATATAATTATAATAAGATCTTAAGATTTTTGCGATTTTTACACATTTTAACTGAAACTATTTTAAATAGATTAATTTTAAGTATTGCGCTTATTATAGTATCCAAGAATACATTTTTGAGAACCCGAAGTGTAGAACACTTCACAGTTTGGATAACTAAGTCCAACCCTAAACGGACCACTGTTAAGTGTCTGTGTTTGAAACGTCAGGTTTTCAAAAATACAATTGAGCAGAAAACCCCAGACACAGTTTGCCTGACATGATCGAATAAACGAAAATATTTTAACACTTTGAACCTTACATATCTAATCTAGCCATTGCATGTAATACATACTTTATACTTTAATACTTAAAGTTAAACTATAATTTTTTTTAGTGCAATAGATACTTTAATCTAAAGTCTAATCCGTAATATTAGTTGTGCGGAAACTGTTCATGACATTAACATTCTTTATTCAGAATACTTTAATTACTTTAATTATCAGTAAATTTAACGTTTCCTTCGTAAATACATTACAATAGGCGGTAGTAAGTTGTGCTCGCTTCTGCAGCTCGTGCATAATTTGACTTGGCGTCGTCTTCTACTTAAGTGATGAAGCTACCCGTTGTTGGACCGATTCCAAAATGTATTTAAACTAATAATCGACGGTTTCTTGAATATGCGCATAATCAAGTGGGTGTTAGAGATATTTTTTCTAAATTCACACATCTCTCGCATTTAGTGGCTTAGGCAGAGAATATTTGGTATTATAACAATCTGTTCTTAACTGTGCCCCCTTATCAGATATTTGTAGGGTATCGCAACCCACTACCACGCCTTGTCTCAACAAACTGAGAAACGGAACGGCTAACTATTCTATTATTACGTCGTTAGGGATATGTTTTATAAATGTTCTAATACGTAACATAAATATTGTAATGAATAATCGCACTTGTAACAAAAGGGAATAAAAGGCTGTTCGCAACTTTTGTATGAGGTTTGAAGATTGGATGATGTCGTCGAAAATTAATACCGCTTTTAGCAGATGGAACTACTTTCGGCCTACGATATTATAGGTTGTACACGCGTTATGGCGCGTGAAAATAGCCACCACGCAGACCGCAGGTTATGATGCACTTAATTGCAAGGCTTAATTGATAACACAATGCTAGATGTTTCAGACCACTGTTAAAAAAAGGACATGTCACCTTAATCGACATGCGATGTATTTCCATTTTAATTTTTACATACTTAAAAATTTCGTAGAAAAATTAATACATATAAACGTTAGCAGAGTGCACGGTCAGGCAGGGCGCGGCCTGCCCTACCCTGCAGTCAACCCTTAGTCTTGAGTTATTTTTGGCTGAATACTTAGATGTGATAAACCTATATTAATCTTGTTTTAGCAAAATTGCTGTCCGTAACATTTTATACACTATAATAGGTCCAGAAGGTAAAATAGGTTCTTTAAAAAATTATTTTATACATTTTACCATTACTTACCAATGTCTTTCAGAAGACCAACCATATCAAGTAATTACTCCCATGAATATTTCATACATGAAATATGTGAGCTCGTCTATCGCAGTAGACTATAGCAAGTTTTTCATTTATGCAAATTTCCTCGATGAGTTTATTAGGAAGTGTTTAAAATTTAATTCGCAATATTGAATGTAACGAGTGTCGCGACGGCAGGCCGCGTATTGTTAGCGAACTCCGCGCGCCGCTCAGTGCCATTCAAAAATATTTTTCTCTATTAAACTTGTATTTCAGTATTCACCATGCGCTTTGTATTGGCGTGCACATCTTTCAGTTACTACGTTGATTAAAGTTTTGTAACTAAATTGTATATTATAAGTTTGTGAGTACATAGTAGATATTATTTTTAAATTTTAAACTAATGTATTTTTATATTTTTTGTCACAGTTATTCTCGTATCTATTTGCCACGTATTTGATGTGTTAGGATACAGGATCTCGATTAAATCTAAATAATACTTTATTCCATTCTCTACTTAGTATCTAATTTTCATTAATATCACAGATATATTTCGTTCAGCTATTGGTTACTGGTTACTTTAAAATATCAGTTTGACTGTCACGTTTATAAAATACGTCTTATATTTCCTTATAAATATAACGGAGGCATATTCTCTGAGTTAATGTCTCAGATTCACCACGACACTTTCGCTTCCTATTTTAGTGCTGTAGGGTTTTTCCTTTTTTATGATTAATCGATTAAAAAGAGAATTTGTTATATTATCATGATTATATATTCGTTCGAGTAAAGCAATTTATTTCCTTTCAATCTCTTAGCTACAATCAGCTTATCACCAACAAAGTTATAATAAATAATAACAACAATACAGTATGGCAGTAAAATAGTAATGGCCGCACTAATGAATTTACATTTTATGAAGCATTTAACATTTACACACCATATTCGTTTCGATTTCATGTTACATTACAGAGTATGCATTTTTATCTACATTATATCTAAATATGTTATTATATACGCGGTTATCGTGGGATATTATTGGTAAATAAATATAGGGTGACCTCTATTTGGGTAATTAATCGTTTCTGGTAATCAAAGACAAAACAAAATTAAATATGAACTTCCCCTAAGTGGGAATGGAACTCCTAATCATCTTAGTCGCAAGCATTCAGATACGTACCATATAGCTTCTGTAATAGCTCAGTAAAAAACTGTATGACCGTGTATTTCGATTAAAACAATAAAAATATATTCGCATCAGAAATTGGCTCCTCGATATTTGACTATAAAATGATGCAATGCAATAGAGCCCAATGTACGGGTAGACAGAGTACATCAGTAATACATATGTGAATAATTTTATAAATATTATTATTTTAATATATAAAGCATATAAATTTCAAATATTAGCGAATTTTCAACTTGCAACAATTATAAAAAAATTGAGAAAACTACAAGAGAGAAATAGAATGGTTAGGAGAGGAGGAGACGTTTTGATTAATCAACTAGACCGCGTGATGTTACCCGTGACTACATTTGAATTGTCACACGCTTATTAATCTTACGTTATTTTAAAAAACCACTTGAAAGTGTTACTTATACACTTAGTATAAGAAATTGGATAAATGCGCATAAAAACTAATGTAGCAGGATTTGAACTTGCGCTTCTTGGAATCCGTCCAGCGCTCTAGCCAATTAAGGTATACCTGCTCTCTGTGACTGTGACATTCAAACTCTGATCGGTCCATCGATACGACGTGCATTACAATGTTCAAATAAAAGAGTCAAATTTCTAATTCTGCTGTGCAAATCTCCTATATCTCCTTGTTCTTGCATTTAACATTTAACAATGGTAGGTTATAATAAAATCTTTGATTTTCGCGATTTCAAATGAAACTATTTAAAACGGAATACTCGCGTATATTTTGGTATTCGAAAATACATTTTTGAAAACCTGACGTTTCTAACATTTTACAGTAATTTGTGATCACAGGTAGATTGAGGTGGCATTTTGTCAGTTGATACAAAAATTAATTATATCAATCTACCGCCATCTCTTTCTTAATTGCCATTGATATATTATACGTGGGTTCGATCCTGACTAGGAGGAGTGATTATATTGAAATTATTTTCACTCGCTCTAATAAGACAAAGTACCACCACCACTCAACACGCAATGTCACGAATTCGGTGGAAAGTGAATTACGGAGTGTCTTGACACTAGGTACTTATAAAAGTGTAATGTTTGCACACGGACGAACAAATGTTATTATTTATGGTGGTGTTAAAATTAAAGCTTTTTCCAGATGCGAGGGCAGCTCGGAGGACGCGGCCGACTTTCAAGAGAGATTAAAAACCGTGTCGCAGCAGCTGGAGTCTCTGAAGCAACAGCACAGCAACCTCATATCGCAAATAAAGAAGTCCTCCGGGTACGTTTCGGTGCAAAACCTCTGGCTTAGTTTTTTTACTTTATTTTGAATTGGTTTAGATGAATTTTTGCTCAAAGAGTGTAGCTACGAGAACGACCTACAAATGTGTGTGTGTGGATTTGTGATTATTTTTACCACTTTTGTGTGTTATAATACTTTTTTATATAAACTTTTGTGTGTAGTTGGTGTTATAAAAATAACTTTTTTATTTGTAATTTATCAACTAAATAAATATGTTTGTCTAATCTAAGTGATTTAAACTTTTATTAAAAAAAATCATCATCAAAACGATGAAGTGTCTAACATTTGTAAATATTGTTGGGTGTAATAAAGCTTTTTTTTGTATATTTAGTGTAAACCTTAACGACATAGATACATCGGCGTTCCTCCACAACGGCGGCGGGCCCTCCGAGGAGTACGAGAACCTCCGGCGTCGCGTGTACTCCAACACGCAGGAGCTCTGGTACTTTGTGAACCACGAGCTCACTAAACTCATCAACGATGACGTACAGCCCGACAAGATTAAGTCCATTTTGGATCAAGTTGCGGACAGGAAAAGGTACTTTAGATAATTTTATAATGATTTCAATTATTTTAGTGTAGCTGGTGAGTATTGGATTTCACGAGATGGTTGTGGGATCAAATCCTGCTGCTGCTTTAGTAAGTCAGAGCCATGTTAGGATACGAGGCCATTGGAACATTTAATTTGGGGTGCTATTGAAAAGAAATTTAATAATAAATAATAACTGATCGCGTTTTATATCTTCGACCATTCGGGGCACCCGCGAGGTCCAGGCTTAGTAACGAATTAAGAATATTTTGTTCTTTTATGGAAAGACAGAACTATGTCATCAGAAACAAAAGTAACCAAGCACTAGGGTTGATTCTTAGTCATATTATTTCTTTTAGTTAAGTAAGTTTAATGTAAATATTTATTTAAAACAAATCAACATTTGAATCTTACAAACTTCATCATATAACTTGGTAATTATAAGTAAACATTTTGATATAATATCTAATTATTTTTGTAACTTCTGTCTGGCGAGCTCGCACTCCCATACAATACATATGACACTCTGTCAAGTCTAGTTATAAACAAAGTTGTTCTAACTTACCATTTCCAACGGTAATGAACCTTAATGCATGGCGAGAGAGTTGATTTTAGTTTATACGAGCGTTGTTCCGAGGTTCGCGTACTTTAATAATTTAATTCGGTTATAATAGGAAATACGTTACGGTTGACGATGTATATGACGTGAAATACATACATATTCTATAGCGAGTGGCGTCTCTACACGCGACGCTCTTGTACATGTGGGAGACTGGAGTTAACTTGGTGACAATCGATTTTATACTTGTAAGATATAGAATTTTGTTCTTAACATGTATATATATAAGTAAAACTCGAGCGTATAGCTGATGATGAACGCAGCCGGAGACGAAACAGACGAAGAAAGATAGTGAAATCAAAGTAAATGAAAATGATCGAAGTTGGACATGTTCCTAATATTCCTTTTGGAGTGTACAATGTAGGGCTAGGATATGATTATCGATATTCCTATGGGAACGTTAAATATTGAGATTTAACAGGTTAAAATCGACGCAAACGATGTCACGGGCTACAATTAGCTTAGAATACATAATTTATTGATTCATGCATTTTCCCTTAATGGATTTGGAACCTACGACCTTAGCGGTTATTGTTACCTTATCAATGATGTTTTCGTTGGGCGTTTGTAACTAACAAACACCTATTAATAATTTATTACTACTTTAGTACTGTATTAAAACGTCTGAAATAATTAGCGCTATAGATTAAAAGTAGTAATAAACTGTACGATATAACTGTATCCAACGACAAAGAGGCCGCCGTGGCGCAGTGGGACAGCGACTGATTGTAATACGATCGGTTGTGGGTTTGATCTCCACTCGGAGGAGTGATTGTATTTTAATTATTTTCACTTCCTCGCTCTGGTAAGACAAAGTGTGGCTTTAAGTTCCACCACTGAACACGCAATGTCTCAAAGTCACTGGAAAGCGAAGTACGGAGTGACTTGACACTAGGGGTCTTATGTCTACCCTGCTATGCGGGATAAAAAAACGTGAAGCTAAAAAAGAATTGCACAGAAGCCACTCAATTTATTCCATTTAAAATACAAATAACTGTTTAAAATCAATAATGAATCACACAGAGTGTCTTATGACCTGCCAAATAACGTAGACATCTTAAATTAAACAATTTTAAACTAATTAAGCGCGTATATATTGGTTTTGGAAAATAAATTTTTGAAAATGCAACATTTCAAACACACGAGCACACAGGTATTTTTACAGTTGTCCGTAGTCGTAGGCTAACTGTAACCACGGATTACTTTAAAACCAAACCAAAACAACATTCAAAATGAGTAGAAATCGCGTAAATGACAAAGAACTTATAACGTAGACGTTTCTCCCTTTTCACGGATTATCTGCATTTTGTGTGTGTTTATTAAATAACTTAAGCATGTGGTGAAATTAAAGTCCTTTGAGATATTATTTATTATGTGTATCATTTTTATAATCTATAGTTTTTTTTTTAAGTTGGACTGGTGTTAAAGCGATGTTTGCCGGTTCAAATCTTACTCGAGGGATATATTAATTACGTTTGAGTAGATCTGTTAGAACAGTATAATTATTATCAATAAATACTAAAATAGGCACAATTAATATAAACGTGCGCATTGTTCGTAGATCTTTATTATCGGACCAAGAGAAGTTACCCGAACTTGACGGCTACCACGAATGGCGGAATACGGAAGCTGCCAATGTTAGCGATCTGGTGCAAAGGAGGCTGAAGTACCTGCAGAACCCACCCGACTGCAAGGACGCGAGGAAAGTCATATGTAATTTAAATAAGGTTAGTTCTTGTAACTATTAACACATAGTTATTTAAGTTAATTGAATAAATGAATGAAACTAAATTTATATATAAAAATATCTGTACATAAATACGTGAAACAAAACTTTTGTACCCCTTTTTACGGAAGTAACTTGGACTGACGAGTATGAAATTAGGCACAGTTATAGTTTATATAAAAATACACACTACCATGTGTTTGACATACACGTTGTTAAGGCAACGCGTTGTTAACGCGTAAAGGGGGTATCTAAACTTGTATAGAAATGGAATGTTAAGTTTAATTTATATACTAATAATGTATTAAAAGTCTATAATTCTAAATTGAAAGTAGCCCAAGTGACTCTTTATTACATCGACTCTCTGCCAGTAAAAAACCCTTACAAAATTGCTCCACCCGTTCCAGGGATTAGTCAGAACAAACAAACAGGTAAACAGACAAAAATTGAAAAAAAAAATTTTTATACGTTTTTTCTAAAATGTTCAAAAAATAAATGTTATTTTGGTGCTTGTACCATTCATACATAGATATGTATTTAGCAAAAAGCTATCTTAATATAACCAACATATATCCAATATTATTTATTTATATAGGTAACATGGCTTTTTTTAAGAAGAATTTTCTATGCAATATAGATAATTATGCATACTAAAAGGTATATATTTGACATTTTTTAAATAAAGCGCACACTCACGACGCGGTCATAATAAAACAACTATTAACGAAAATGTTTATAATTAAGTAATATGTCGCTGTCGCGTACATAAGCTGTATGCTGTTAAATTATTCTGCGAAAAAATACGATACGTACCGACGTCTGTGTATGCAAATGTTTTTTATATATATTTAAGGTGTCACTTAGAAACGTCAAAGATAGGACAATTATTTAGTTATTTATATAAAAGTTAAAGTAGAAAGTGAGCTTTGCAGTAAAAGAGTATCGCTTAATTGATTAGAGCGCAATTCAGTTTGCGCATCTTGGATGCCGTCCAAGTAATCAGAAAACAGGGATTAAAACTCTGCTGTGTTGAAATTTTTATATATTTTATTAATATATATTAATTAATTTCGTCAAGGGTTGCATTGAAACCTTACCTGATTCATGAAACATGAAAAATTAATATTTCGAGTCGACAACATATGTAGGAAAAAATCGAATTGTCAAGTATTTTGTTATATTCTAATGATCCTGAACGATCAATCGTAGTCACAAATGTCTTCTTCAGTTTCGTTAAGGTCGATACACATTATCGGTAAAGTCAAAATTTTGGCACTGGGCCGTGATAATTATTTTTTCATACATTATATAAAAATATATATGTATAAAAACCGCGAAAATCAAAGGTCTTATTATACATTATACCTGTCGGTGTCATTGATTGCATTTATTTAAGCAAAACTAAACATTTTACGAAGCCGCGAGCAGATGTAAAAAATATTTAGTAGGTAGAAATATGCCAGTCCCTCCATACTCCAATCTACGCTTATATTAAATACATTGCATTTTAAGTGGCGTAACTTAACGCAAAATACACTTTTGTCTGAGTAAATAAAAAAAATTAACGAAAATATTATAAATATAAAGAATCCACGACCGTCACGTGTACATTCAATTAGTTATTAATGGCGCCACGATACCATAAGTCGGTTGGAGTTTAAAATTAGTGGAAATTCAAACGATACACTGGAAGGGTTGCGACAGTTGTTCAGTTTGGGGGGTTTCTTCACTTCACGTCACGTCACGCGTGAATATTTGATGCTGGAGTCGTGCGACGGACGGAAACTGTTCTATAGCTAGATGCATATACATACCTAGCTACATATAGCTAGCTACTCTCTCATCTAGATAGCAATCTAGCAAATAAAGAACTTTAATTAAAATATGCTGATTACATTTAAATTATTTGTACTCGATTTTGTGAAAATGTTTAAAAAGTGCCCAACTAGTGTACCGTCAGATAGTGTTCCGTTCCACGCAGATGACGTTGTATACATATTTGCAAATTTTTTTTTTATTTAATATTACCATATTAAAATATTTCTCTAATATATTTTCAGCACGTTATATATAGTTAGTTAGTGGGAGATAGTGATATTTTAAAGTAATTATTATTGACATTTATTGTTTACTCAAATGAAATATGAAGTAGCGTAAAGGTCTTCAGCCTGCTCGGTTCTTCGGCTAGCCTGATCGTCTTGATGCCGTCCATAAACTACCTAAGTACAATACGTTGCGATAGTTTTATTATCCTTTTTCCGCTAAATCTATTATATAATTATATAATAGATTTATTATATTATTACATCTCAAGGTGATAAGTATTAGAATAATGTGATATACATTCTTGTAATGATTTAGCTTTACGTCATTTACCTAGCGTATGCCGTTTAGTTTTATTCTATAAGAAGAAATCTGCACTTTATCCCGCGTAGTAGGAGCCAAAACGAACATAGTGTTGAGACACTCTGTTGACTGTTTTACACCCGAAATCGTTTTATTTGATCTGGTTATATGGACATTGCCGTGTATTGCACACGGCGCACCTTCAGACGAGATGTTATCTAGTTAAGACATTTAACATGTTGTCACTTTTTTGAGTGACGATCAAACCCAGAACCGATCGCATTTACAGTCAGACGCTGTCCCACTGTGCCATGACGATGATATATATATATACATATAATTATTATTATATGGTGGAAGTGAATTTATGTACTTGGTGATAACAACTCAAGGCTACGTAATTATTTTAGTTTAAAACCAAATTTTTATCTTTCTATTTGTAGGTATCGCCTATCTATAGTAAACGGTAAAACATGTGTCTGTACGTTGAATATATTTACGAATAAATATTTAAGGAAAGCCCGGGCGTGGCGGAATGCAACCTCGTCTGAGAATAAACACGACCGGTTGTGGGTTCGATTCCCACTCGCTTGAATGACAATACTTTTATTATTTTCATATCCTAGCTCTGATAAAACAAACAGCGGCGTTGATTTCCGCTATTCAATTAGCAATGTCTCAAATTCGGCGGAAAGCGAAGTACAGAGTGTCTTGACATTAGGTGCTTCTTACCCTTAAAAAAATATCTGTTTGTCGGATTGTTACTGTCGTCATTTGGCAACTTTTTAGACTAAGGAACTACTAAACTTCTTTGTGATATAGCCAGTGGTCTACTGGTCGTAACATAAGATCTAATTAAGCTTAAATACTAACACT
This sequence comes from Dryadula phaetusa, assembly GCA_032432895.1. Lineage (NCBI taxonomy): Eukaryota > Metazoa > Arthropoda > Insecta > Lepidoptera > Nymphalidae > Dryadula > Dryadula phaetusa. Next base: position 5,239,831 of record JAOYRS010000017.1, on the reverse strand, counting down.
TCTTATGTGAAACTGTAATAGATCAGTTAAAATATTTAAAATAAAAACGGTGGTGTGCGATACACACGATAGGAGTGAAATGACAAGAATCACCAAGTCCACACAAACGGAGTTGCGTGCATCAATCAGTTTACTTGCTATAAATGTAATAAGTATAAGAGCTGAGTGTATTTATATCATTTTCGCAATAATTTTATCAATTATTTAGTACTAGTTTTAAAAGTAATAATTCAATCATACGCGATAACGATGTTAACTTTAACGTTATTTAATGAAATTACATCCGTTGAAGCCTGTTATAATAATTATTAAATTTTGCCTAAATCACCTTCGTTTAAATAATTCTTCTCATTTTTATTTTGATATATTGATAAACTTTTTACTCAACATGGTCTATGATTTAGTATATGTATGTATGTATTTTGCTATTTTTTAAGGATTATTCCACATTTGCAATTAGAAATCATTTTTGAAATAACGAATATTTTTTTAGTATTTTGTTTTTATATGCTTCACGCTTTTATCCTGTATATAGCAGGATAGTCAGGAAGTACCTAGTGTTAAGACATCCTGTACTTCGCTTTCCACCGAATTTGAGACATTGCGTGTTGAGTGGTGGAACTCAACTCCACACTTTGTCTTTACCAGAGAGAGGAAGTGAAAATAATTTAAATATAATCACTCCCCTGAGTGGGGATCGAACGCACAACCCATCGCGTTTACAGTCAGACTGTCCTAATGCGCCACGATCGGTTTTTTATAAAATAGTAATTATATATTTTAATACATACCGCGTATGTAGTTGAGAAATTATGCATATGTGTTTAAGACTAATAAGGAGAGAATTTAAACTTTGAGTATAATGCATGTTCCAAGTGTATCACAAACATTTAAATATATATAATTTTTTTGAATTATATTATTTTTAATGAAGACAAAACGCGGCGTTGAGTTACGCCTGCTAACACTCAATGTCTTGTAAATGAATGCGGGTAGATACCGGGAAACTTAGGGTCTTGACAATATGCTCACGCTGACTATCTTTCTGCTGGTGCTGCTGATTAAAATATACTTAGTATTAGTATTGTTAAAAATCTTTTTGAATGTAATTTCTCCCCTATCATATATAAAATGACTAGTACAAACCTCTGTCTACCTGTGACCGCGGGCCACTGTAAAGTGTTCCAAACGTCAGGTGTCCAAAATGTATTTTCGAATACCAAAATATACGCGATTAATCCGGTTTAAAATAGTTTCATTTAACGTGTATAAAAATCGCGAAAATCAAAGATCTTATTTTACGCCATGGGTGTTAGCTTAATTTATTTATACATAGGTTCATTGGACATAAGTCCCAACATATTATTTGAATAAAAATATAATTACAAAACACCCATCATCCTTTTCAACTGTGATTTGGCTTCCTTAGTTCAACGCCTTTTTCTCGTTGACTTTCTAAATTATTTTACTAATATTGTCATTATTATAATTTCAACCCTATAACTCTTGCGTATTGTAACAAGTGTACGCTGTACTATCCATACGACACAGTTGACGCGGTCGCGACCGCGCGTCGCGCAGTTAGTTGCCAGTGATTGCAGGAAGAACGCTATTGACACGTCCCCTTATCGAGATCGCTATTCCATACGGGCTTAGAAATGTTTGACCTCTGTTCAAGATAAAACGGCTATGCCTAATTTGAACGTTATTTCTTATACGAATAAAATGCGTATTATGTAGGTGATTCTACTTTTTTTCGATATAACCAACATTTTGATAAAGAAAAAGAAATATCACCCGCGGCCCTGTGAACATTTTTCATACTACACATACTAATTCCAGTCGTAGTTTTTATTGTTTTCCTATATAAAATTCTATAAACTCTCAAGGCTTCCCAACATCTGATTAGCCAAAATTCAGCTATTTCACCCAGAATAGAATTCAGCTCTCCGTGGTCTGTCAGTGACGAAAGAGTTTAATATGTATAGATTATTATACTATTCTGACATATATATTTTAATTATTTAATAAATACTATGTAAATAATGTTATACATATAACAAAATGGAGCACAATATTTAACTAATTGTCTGAAGGTTTGACACACACCGGATATGTAAATTTAAAATTTGTTATAAACGATTTTACTTTGTTTGTTCAAAACAAATGTTTCAAATAATGATAATGTATCCGTACTGTGTGCTGTCTGACTACTGTAATATGTGAATAGGAAAAAAATATTGTGCATGTTCATGTGTATATATTTTATTAGAAAAAGAGGCCGGTCGTGGCGTAGTGGGACAGCGTGTGACTGTAAACGCGACTGGTTGTGGCTTTGATTCTCACTCGGGGTAATGATTATATTCAAATTATTTCCGTTTCCTATTATCACTAGGTACTTCCTGCCTATCCCGCTATGCGGGAAAAAGCGTCAAGCTAAAGAAAACAAACAAACAAATATTACATAACATTTGAATATGTGCGTAGTTATTTTTGTTACTTTATCAATAAACCGAGGAAGCTACATCTTTGGATCAAGTACTCAAGTTTTGCTTTGGACGGTACCTCAAAGATAATATCATTGACTTTAATACCTATCACAAAGTACACAATTATCAACTAATTTAACTGATAACAAGCAAATAGAGGAACATAAATTACGTCGGCGGTGATATCAACACCACACTCTTATTATTTTTATCTGTCGCTGACAAACTAAACACACGCTAATTAAAGCAACTGAGTAAACGTTCACATTATCTCGTTATCACGATATACGTCATCACACCACGCTACTGATAACGGACATAATTTGTTAAAATTATAGATTTTATATATGTTATACACATCTTAGGGGTGTGGTGGCACAGTGAGTGGGACAGCGTCTGCTGTACATGCGATGTTTCTAAATTATTTTCATTTCTGTATTTAAATAAGGTAAAGCGTGGCGTTAAGCTCCGTTAATTGACGCACAATGTCTTGAATTCTGTCTGTCTTGTTATTGGAATGTATATGTCTAAACTGCTATGCTGAAGAATCTAAAAAAAATATTATGATAGGTCAACTTGTTAGATTTGGTTCATTTGCAATGTATTCGATACTTGAGGTCCATTGTGGCGCAGTCGAACAGCGTCTGACTGCAAACGCGATTGTGACTCCCATTTGGGGTGATTATATTTACAATTATTTTCATTTCCTACAAACAAAGCGCGGCGATGAGATCCATCAATTAACAGGCAATGTTTCAAATTCGGCGGAAAGCCGAGGTGAAGCTAAAAAAAGACTGTTAATAAATGGTAAGGAGTTCATGTCGTTTAGTTTCTTGATCTGTTTAGTTGAACAAGTGTGAGGTTGGATTTTGTTGCACTGTAACGTAAAATCTGAAGTAAATGATAAGAGGATATCAAATAGTTATCTATAATTAAGTACTTTCTGCGGAATTTGAGATTAAGGATCTATGGATCTATCTAAAAAATAAATCTAGGATATTAAAAATAATCTGATTCTAATAAAAAATAAATGATGTTGAACTTTTAAATCTTAAGTGACATTTAAGATAAACGTTTCTTTTTAATTACAAGCTTTTAATTATTTAGTTACCTGTCCGAATTCCCTACCTCCTTTAAATGTAATACGTTAACAAGTGATAAAAAAGATGTTTTTCTTTTGATTTTATTAATAAATGTATATTGCTGGCTGTGCATTAGATATAACAAAATATATCATTTGATATTGGTTGACTTCATCTCGCTGTGCAGCAAGTATGAACTTCGCGTATAGGTCGCACCGGTCGTGATAACTATCTTTACGAGATTACTCTGTGTCGTAAATTTTTACGTGATGCGTCTACGTAAATAGCTCCAGAGCACAGTGTTTTATAAATGCACTACTTATTTATGTGACTCCTCGGAGTTTATTTGTATTTTTCTTGTTACTTTTATTAAGTAGTTGTTAAGACCCAATTCATTTAATTAACAATAGTACCGTTTAGTTGGTAGGTTAATATGAAATTTTAATAAGAGGCTTACGAAATCGCATTTATTATAATTATATTTCTTTTATATTGGAATTTCAAAAACGCGATCGGTTCTGGGTTCGATCCCCACGCGGGGGTGCGATTATATTTAAATTATTTTCACTTCCTCGCTTTGGTAAGACTGAAAGTACCTACTGTCCAGACATTCCGTACTTCGATTTTCACCAAATTCAAGACATTGCGTGTTGAGTGGTGAAACTCAAAGCCGCACTTTGTCTTATTAGAACGAGGAAGTGAAAATAATTTAAAATATGTGTGTGTTTATGTGTTAAAGTGAAAATAATTTAAAATATACACAACCGATCGCGTTTACAATCAGACGCAGTCCCACGTGCCACGACCGGCATCAACTTTCAACTTGTATATAAACGATTTTCATATAAAAGATATGATATCCGATAGAATTAAGTTTCATATCATGCTATTTGTTTTGGACACTTACGAGTTTTTGTTTATTTTTATTTTGACTTACTTGTCATATAAAGTAGTATAGGCTACCTATGTACCCACCTACTGTTGCGCTCGTGAGATGTATGTAGTCATTGTTTGCTGGCTGGCGGAATGGTGCAATGTGTGTTAGTAGTGGCAAATGAAAAACTAAATACATGTAAGCATTGAGAGAGTAATTAGCACGAATATGAATACGTTTTGACATTATTTTGATAATCATATGTTGAACATTGGAATTTGTGGAGAAATCACGAGTTGTTGATATCATTGTTAAATAAATAAATATATATTTAATTTTTGCGTTTTTTGCACATTTTAAATGAAACTATTTTAAATGGATTAATTGCGTATATTTTGGTATTCGAAAATATATATTTTAAATAGCCTGTCGTTTTGAATATTTTACAGTAAATAAATTTATCTAGACGTCATCGTAACGCAGCTGAGAAAGGTGACCTATAAAACATGAAGCTACGGTTCTGAGTTCCATTTTCAGTCAGTTAGTGCACTCTCCGATCTCAACACTACATAAAATTAAACCATATTTATATACTCAAAGTATTCATAATAGAACGCATAAGCACTGAAAGCGATCCAGCTAAGATATTACTCCCATAAAACCGTCGTGAAGCCGTCCGTCCGTCCGTCTGTCGTGGTATAATTAGCTATACAAACAAATGCACCGTTTACAATAACACTGTGGCAGGTCGATCACCTCAATCTGATTTTTTGTATACTTGCTTGTCTCTCTAGGTTTATTGAACGGTTATTGTAGTGTGGATATATTTGAATTGTAAGTGATATATCTAAATGTTGTTAGTATTGGCATACTGATTAAGGGAAGCGTCTACTTTCTCCCTCTCTTTTTTGTATTGGCCTGTTAAGTAATGTATAGAACGATATTGATAATGTTATGGCTATTAAACATTTTGTTTTAACTAATATTTTTTTTCATTATATATTTTTTTTAACGTCTTAATTATGTACAAAAATGTTTAGCCACGATGTTGACCTTTTATGTAATTAAAGAATTTTTTTTAATTGCTATTAGAATTTGTACGGTTGTACAAGGTTATGCCTATATTGGATTTAAAATTACATTGAAATTAAAAAAAAATCTTACGACTTTTTTGACACCTTCATAGATGTCACAGTAATCATTTACTTAATTTGTCGAACCAGAACTGGTGTACACTTTTAATTTTAGTCCACGTTGGGTTAGTTAGTTAGTGGAGTTGGGTTTGTTATCACGTTTCTCACTCTAGCATAAAATTCTTACCAGTATCTGTGATTATAATTGTTTGTATTAACATACTACATATAACGAGATACACGCACAATACTAACTACAATGTTAGTATTTATTATAATAAACGAATACTGATTTTTGATTTTCACGAGCACTCTATTTAATTATGTTACGATTTAGATTTGTGGCCGGTCGTTGCGCAGTGGAACAGCGAGTCTGACTGTAAACGCGATCGGTTATGAGTTCGATTCTCACTCGGGGAAATGATTATATTTCAATGTGGATGTGTGATATGTGGAATAAGAGTGTGAGCTTATTTTTTTTTTAATTAAGCTTGTTACAAAAGTAACGCGTAAATTTAAAGCTCGGGTATTTACCACTTGTATTCTATAGATAAGTGCCCCTGATAGTCAAACCATGGGATCGAATCCTATTAAGTGGACATATTATGTATATTTAAAAATAAATATTTTTATATTAATTGATATAGTTTGAATTAACTAAAGAAAATTTTTTGATAGCCTTTTTTAAAGTCTGGAGTTCAAATTTCTCTGTTATTGAAATCTGGACATGATTTCTAAATTGTTATAATTATTCTAATAACATATTAATTATAAAACTTCCCAGGGCTGTGGATTCGGCTGCCAGCTCCACCACATAGTGTACTGTCTGATATTCGCGTACGCCACGGAGAGGACCCTCATCCTCAACTCCAAGGGTTGGCGGTACAACAACAAGGGGTGGGAGTACGTGTTCCATCCCATATCCGACACCTGCGTCTCCGTGTACGATGATAAAGTCGTACAGTGGCCAGGTATTGTTCTTTGATGGATAGTTTTTTCTTTTGTTTTAACTTGTCTCTTCCGTGCGCGCTGCTTTAATGATGGTTGTTTAAAGAGGAGATATTTAATGGTAGTTGTGCGGGATTACAAGTTGTATGGGTGTGTTGTATTGTATTTGTGGTTTTTTGTTATCAGATATTTATTACTACGAAATAGTCATACTTTCTGCTATATTATACATATTAATATTTATTATGAGTAATGCTGGTTTTCAAGAGGTTTTATTATTATTATTTTTTTAATTTATAAAGGCAACTAATTGGTACAAGTAAACAATTCACAAATGCGGCGCCACAGAGAGTTCCATATTTTTGATATATATATTATATTTTTAATGTAATAGTCAAATTCAACAGTCTGATAGCTCCCGGCTAAGTTGCACGAGCGTGCATGTTTACATATAATTGCTCAATTCATATCTAAACAACATAATGATAAAAATTACGACCCACCTATTACTATGGCTGAGTGTTGCGTAAATTATGCAATTATAATCAATAATATTGAGTTTTGTTAATGCTTTGTGCCTCGCAGAGGGTTTACATTTAAATGACAGTGTATATTTTTCCCAATTTTTTCCGCATTATGTGACCTATTTAACGAGATTTTGTAAAGGGGTTCTCTAATTTTCGCTCCATTATTATCTGTCTGTGGGTATCGATAATGAATAGGTCATAGGTATCGAGACTAAAATATTGGAATGGTATTGTATTGGTACATATATATCCATATAGGAAATATTCGGATGGATTCACTCAGTGTAGATATATGGTGTAATTTTTCGAATGTTTTATTGAAGAAAATAATTAAATTTTATAATAAAATGTATTATTACTTTTGTAATCAAACAAATGTAATAAAAATAAAATTAATAAACATTTATTTTATTTCATTTTATTGTCCGAACGTTAACACATGTTGTTTCTGATATAGTCTCTATACGTTTCAAAAGCAAAGATTCCTGCGTTAACTACGTCCCCTACTTCTCTGCCATAGGGTCATGTTTATTAAAGTTATACACATAACATCCATATAATATTAAATTAACGTAATATAATATCGTCTATAGCCATATATGTATATAACGTATCGAATAATCTTTTTCAAACATATCCCGATAGCAAAATAAGCAAAGAGGTAGCTTTTTCAATTGGAAGTTTTGGGGCCGTCGCGAAGTTGCTGTACATTGCAGCGGACTGCATATTTTCAATTCGAACATATCAGACGGTTTTTTTTAGTTTTAAACTTTACTGCACTCCCTGATGGGGCTTTTAAAGTCACTATTTTAGTGTTATCTGTTTCCGGACATAGCAATGTGTCGAATATATCTCGCTCAGAGCAAATATAATTTATTTTTCTTAACTTTTTTGAAAGAATTTACTTTTTTGTACAAAGTGATTATGGAATAAATTCTCAAAGCATATAAAATATATCGATATCTGTGAATAACTAAATATTCCTTTCATATACTTAGAGAATTAGGAATACATTTGTATTGCGATTATAAGTTGCAATTGTTGATTATTATAAAAGACTAATTGTATATTTGTATGCTTTCAGCTTCCTACGACGCGAAGGTCGTGTCTTTGCCCTTCATCGACTCCATATCTCAGAAACCTAAGTTCTTGCCGCTGGCCGTACCGTCAGACTTGGCGCACAGGTTTGTAAAAAATATATATTTAATATTATAAAGAAATAGGCTATATTTAGTACAGTAAAAACTCGATTATTTGGCCGCCAGTTAGAGTACGATAATCATTCGCGGCTATCCGGACTATCTACTCCAAACACATAACTACATATATACATACATACAATTTTTTTAGCTCCACGCTTTTATCCCGCATAGCAGGGTAGACAGAAAGTACCTAGTGTCAATACACTTTGCTTTCCACCGAATTCGAAACATTGCGTGTTGATTGGTGGAACTCAACGCCGCTCTTTGTCTGTTATACAATTATACATACAATACATACAATTATATTATATGTTATATTTACATACAATTATAGTTGCAATATTTAAGTAATTTAAGAAAATATGTCTTCTCTTAATCCTATTTTACTAAAAAAATTGTTGAGCATTACTTAACCCGATTACATAGTAAATATTACGATTTTATTGTATTTCACAAGACACGACCTCGCGTTAGTAAGCTCGCAAAGGATTCAAAGCTTTGAGACGTTGCGTGTTGAGTAGTGGAATACAACGCCGCACTCGGTCTTATTATTGCGAGGAAGGGAAAGTGATAATTGAAGACTGTCCCGAAATCGAACTCGCAACCCATCGCGCTGGCAGTCGGACGCGATTCCACTGCGCCACCGCGATATTTAAAAGTGAGGTGTGAGTGCGTCCCACAGGATAGTGCGCTTCAACGGCGACCCGGCGTCCTGGTGGATCGGGCAGATGCTCAAGTACGTGCTGAAGCCCAAGGAGGACACGCAGCGCGCCATCAACGACACTATTGCTAAGCTTGACTTCAAACATCCTATTGTTGGGTGAGTGTGGCCATATTTGTTTTCACATACTGAACAGGACACAGTGCCTTACAGAGTTTGCCTGTTTTTATGTTGTTTGAGGTGTCATTTTATATTCGTTTGTAGCAGTTTTAAAAAATGATAAAACTTTATATGGCCTATTTAGAATGAATTGAAAGTTTATTAATTTAAAATATAAACACACAGGTACAGGGATATCCAATATGCATAATAATAACATTAATTTCTCTTAAAATAATTTTTGTAAATATTTATTTTTACTTTAAATGTCTTTAATTAATTTTACTCGGTCAGTCGGAATGTAGTTATCAATTAAAAATGAGGGATGATTGTAATTTTAGTCTTAAAATTAAACGTCGTTAGTCGAGTAACGTGTTTATTATAATGAAGAAATGAAGCGTAACATCCATATTTCCTTTTGAACTGATACCGGTTTGTCTGTAAAAATTCTCGAGGAATTACTGGTACTCCTTTCTTAGTCTCTCCCGTACTCTGTGTAAGTACAAAGGGATCTGTTACGTAATTGTCACAATGCGGCCCGCAGCGTGCACGTGCGGCGCACGGACAAGGTGGGCACGGAGGCGGCGTTCCACCACGTGCGCGAGTACATGGCGCACGTGCACGACTACTACGAGACGCTGCAGCTCGCGCAACCCGACGCCGCGCTCACCAGGCGGGTGTACCTGGCCACCGACGACGCCGCGGTGAGTGCCGATTGCTGTAAATTTACTTAGGTTTATTTTCAATTTTTTTTATTTTATTTTATAGGACAGACGAGAAGTATCCAGTGTCGAGACACACTCGTAGTTTGCTATCGTCGAGTTCGAGACACTAGATTCGATTGTTTTTGATTCGGTAAAATAAAGGAGGAATCCAACGGCAGGTGCTGGAGGAGGCGCGCGCGCAGTGGCCGGCGTACCGCTTCCTGGGCGACGCGGGCGTGGCGCGCGCGGCCGCCACGCACCGCCGCTACTCGCCCGCGTCGCTGCGCGGCCTGCTGCGCGACCTGCACCTGCTGGCGCGCTGCGACGCGCTCGTGGCCACGCTCAGCAGCCAGGTGGCGCGCGCCGCCTACGAGATGATGCAGGCCAACCGGCCCGACGCGTCGCGCCGCGTGGTGTCGCTGGACGACATCTACTACTTCGGCGGCCAGAACGCGCACGACCGGCGCGCGGTGCTGCCGCACGCCGCGCGCGACCGCCGCGAGCTGGAGCTGCGCGTGGGCGACCTCGTGGGCGTCGCCGGCAACCACTGGAACGGCTTCGGGCGAGGCACCAACAGGCGGACCAACTTGGTGACACTTCATATTTTATATTTATATTTAATAAGATATTTACTTTCTTTTAAAAGCTGAATTCCCTATAAATATATGTACATACTTCAATTGCAGTCGAATAATCTAAAAATACTTGTTTGTGTTCATTCAACACATGTTAGTGGATTCAATTCTTTTATTTTCATATCACTTAGCGCGGTGTTAGGTTCCGCTGCTGAACGATGTGAAACAAATGCGTGTAAAGTAATATTTTTTATAACAATTATATCAACATTCATTTTCATCAATCATTCAATCAATTTATAACATTTTCAGAACGGACTGATCCCGTGGTACAAAACGGCAGACCACCTCGTGTTGTACCCGTTCCCCGAGTACCGGCACGCCGACACCGACTTGTAGATTACTTGCTGTATGGATGCACGTGTTGCTGGCCCTTTCTTTACACTAGCAACTGAAAGAGACAACCAGTCTGTCACTTTCATATTTTACATAGCGACGATTTCTTAACTGTTTCACTTTTTCCTGAAATATCTACTACTGATTTTCCTGCTAATTTCTTATACTCATGTATGTACTGCTATCCCTCTCTTCTACTAACATCTGTAAGGGATAGCATTATATGTATTCGAGTAGGAATTTATTTAACAAATGAATTTGTAAAGTGGTTTAATATTATAAAGTAACATTTGAACGGTACATAATTTGTTTTTAAAAGGAAAATATTTTTCTTTTTGTAATATTTTCATATTATTGGACCATTTTGAGTATATATTAAAAAACGTGCAACATATAAGAAACATTTTAGTATACTTACATTTTTTAGTTATTTGTGTAAACCCGAATTATAACGCTAGTTTAAATAAAATAAGACTTTGTCACTATGGTATTAGGATGTAATTTCGTTTGACAAATGAAAATTAACTTATGGGTCAAAAGACTTTTTTTATAAAGATCTAAAAAATATACACAATTTAATCCAATTTTAGCCATGTGGTAATATTTTTTAAATTATAATGGGATGTATATATTTATGAAGTTTTAAATTAAATTGAATGATATAATGTTTTCACACAATCTCCTCTGTGTATTTTCCTCTCAATGTGACATTGGTGAAGATATTTCTGTTCGATATTTCAATATATGTCAAAAACTTATAAGCGATACATAAATTACGTCACACGAATTTCATGACATTTTGACCTCTCCCCACGTCCTTGTCACAGCTGGCCCCTTTTGTGAGATCACCGATGTAAAGCAATGTCTCACTTTGTGGACCCCCGCCCTCTCCCTTGACGTGTGACGTAATTTATATGTGACGCCTAACGGTTGTGTCACCACTATGACGACCTGTCAAGGACGGGGAGGGGTCAAAAAACCATGACATTCATGTGACGTCATTTGCGGATGGCATATATGTTTTCTTGTCTTTAATTAGATCTTTGATTTTAGCGATTCTTACACTTTTTAAATGAAACAATTTTAACAAAAATAATCACGTATATTTTGGTATTTGGTAAAATTTTTAGACACGGTGACCATGTGTGACCACGGACTAATGTCAAGTGTTTGAAACGTCAAGTGTTTCATAATTTATTAAGTATTTTTTTTGTTTTTTTTTTATTTTAAAAAAAATATCGCGTTTCAGTAGATGCTAACACATCTTGACGGTGAAATTATGATTATATATTATAAAGAATGACATGTGAGAAATATGATTTCTTTAATTGAATAATAATTATATATTAATTTTATTATGATAAGGTTTTTAAAATGATTTTTAAAAATCTCATTACAATAGATAATTTAGTTAATTTTTTTCTGTAATGGCTGTATTTAAAGACACGCTTCAGTGAAAATGTTGCATTTAGTTTATGCACAAAATGTACGCCAAATTATACAACATTTTATATGGAAAGGATATTTTTAACTCTGACTCAAAACCCATAGTGCCAATAACTTCTAATTGTTGACGATTTTTTTTTAATAATTTTTTTTAATAGTTAAATGGGCAATAAATAGTTAAATATATATATTTTTTTTTCAAATTATGTCTTAGTAATAAATAATAATAATAATACTGCTTTTTTTTTAGTCACTTAGTTTACTTATGATGTTTTTTTTTTATTTATACATTTTGAATTTATATTTTTAATATTTTAATGGAATTCATAATAAAGTTTTGAAATTGGTTATTTTCAGTTCTGTGTATAATTGGGACATGTGTTATATCATGAATTGGATGTGAATTTCTTTGTGTATGTAGTTGTGTGTATGTTTATATTTAAATAATTATTTCACTGTACATCTGTGCGTCGCGTGATGATTATATGAATATTTTAACATTAATAACATTTTAAGCAATCTTCTTGTAATGAATAAAAAATAATTCTATTTTACTATATTATTATTATTATTCCAATTGAAATAAAAAAATCCTTACTTAATATTTTATGTGTGACATATGGACAGACTATTTATTTTGTATGTAAGATAATTATTTTATACATATATAGCAAAAAATGAACATAATTTGAGATTATAGTGGTATGTTTATGTTTGTATCAACATTTAGTGCCTAATATTGTGTAATATATTCTTACTTATCATATATATAACGTGTTCTCAATATTATATTCTCAATAAAAATTGTAACATACAAAATGGACAGACAGGCGGAATCTGTTGGTATAGAACATATAATATAAGTTTTTAAATAATTAAATAATTATTTGGTTAATTATCTATATTGTAATTCATGAATTATTGTTACATGTTATTATAATATTAAATAATATGTGTACTGAGTGGATTTGAACCCACGACTCGATCATAGTCGCAGTCAACAAACGCTTCACCTTAAGTGTTGTTGAGTTGTGTTGTTCTTGAACATTTATGTTGTTGTCATTTACAAATAATTGAATTTCGATGTTTAAGTTGTCAAAAATTGGTACATTTTTTAGATAAAACATTAAGGACTATAATAATTCATATTAATATTATTATTATTATGTTAATATTTTTTTAATCAGTGAATACATCTTCAGATTCATAGTAGAGGCCTTCGTGGCATAGTGGAACAATGTCGGACTGCAAAACGCGATTGGTTGTGGGTTCGATTCCGGCTCGGAGGAAATATTATTAATATTTTAAATTTATATTCTTTCACGCTCTGGTTAGATAAAGCTCTACGTTTAGTTCACCACCGAACGAGCAATATTTTAATTTCGTGCGCAAAGCAGTCAGCGGAGTGTCTCGACACTAGATTGTCTATGACTATCCTGCTATACGGGATAAAACATAAAACTTTTTTTATTAATATATATATATATATATATATATATATATATATATTAATATATATATATATATATATATATATATATATATATATATATATATATATATATATATATATGTTTATTAATTGAAAAATCTAACTAAATGTTTTTAGAAAACATTTTTGAAAAAACGTATAAAAATTTTGAATGCAGCGGCAAAAAATTTTTATACGTTTTTTCAAAAATGTTTTCTAATCCTAAGTGTGGAATAACACTTTAAAAATAGTAAATATTAAATGTTTTTAATATATGAATTTGTTCACAACTTAATTTAATAAAATATTATATGCATATATAAGAGTTTCAAGCTGTGTTGTGCGTGAGTATTTAAACTGCACTAAGGCCTATCGTTTACACTTGTAACTACTGTTTTATAAATATTTATACCATTCTAATGTAATTTGATGGTTATAGCATAGCGGCAACATGAACTGAGGAACAGGTTCGATGATCGATTAGAGCATATAAATTGTAATAACGTGAAAATTGTAGTAAAAATAGCCATTTTCAGTTTTTTAATATATTTATTATTATTATATTGACAATGCTATATTTGATTACATATGATTTTTTAATTAATTTGAATTATTTTATGTATTCACTGACCTCGTCCTCACAATAGTGATGTGTTTTATACTGCCTAAATGATGTACTGATTTAAATCCACAAAACGTCTTTTATAAAGTAGAGAGCATAGTGATGTGCCCCCTTGAAACAAGTTATTCAACTATTTTACAAATATTGTATAATGGTAAATTACCATTTATATTGTTGTGTTATTAATTGATTTTCATTATAAAATACACATTAAAACATTCCGCATACATTCATTCATTCATTTTGAATGACAGCAATAGTCGCTAGATGCCTTGTTACTTCATTAGTATAAGAATACTGTTTTGAAAAATATTTTTATAACTATTTAAAATATTATTTAAAGTGTTGTTCACGCACTATGGCCGGTTAAGTTGACGTTATAAGGTGAAGAAAAGCAAGTAAGAAGTTGTTATGAACACTGAGTTTAATATAAGGCCTAACTAGTAGTTTTGGACTTTAAATCAAATATATATATATATATATATATATATATATATATATATATATATATATATATATATATATATATATATATATATATATCTCTCTCAAGGAATTATTATTTCTTTCTATTCATCATTTTAGTGTGAGAATAACACTTTAAAATACAATAATACTATTATGATTATTTAACAAGAAAAAATAATAATATGCTTTTTCTTTGTAATCGTATAGTGACTCTATTAAAAAATAAGGTTGGGAGATACATTCAATATAAAATTTCTCTAAAATAACTATATTATGACATATTCATGACATATTTCGGTTTTTTTAGATTAATTCAGTGTTTTCTTACTCTGTTCTTGTTTTCTGCCTTTATAATTGTGTTTTTATTGGAGACCAACCTCCCAGCCGCCACTGTGTTTTGTATGTAACTACTGTTAGTATTGGACGCTTCGAAATGTATAATATGATATGGACCTAAACTGTGTGTATATAGCTTTAGTGTACATAATAAAGTAATATAAAATAAATAAATAATTTTAAATAATATATATTTGTTGTTTTTCTTCTTGTTTTATGTTATAGATTATAAGTACATTTTTAGCAAATTTTTCAAATATTTGTGTTGAAGTTGGTTCACAATCAATCGTCAATATCAGACATGAGTGCAACATATTGTAAAATTATAAGATTTTTTTTAATATTTTTTTGTGTGTCTTAGACTTTTATTATGATGGTATATTTTTTTTGAGTTTACTTTGCCTGACATTCTGAGATAAACTCAGTTACGAAGTATTTACTTGTTTCTTCAATTGGTAAGTTAAGAGTGATACTTTTTAATATAAAATGTATTTACCACAGACAATGTAAATATTAATATATTATCAAATAAGGCAGGTATGTACATATTTATTTTTTGATTAAAATTACAGTTTCAATTAGCTATACTTTAGCTATATATAAGAGGAACCCATGAATCAAGTATACTATACTATACTATACTGTACAATCAAGAAGTCAGTGTAAGACTATGACATATTATTTCTTTAGGAGATTGTAGTAAAGTTAAGTGCCTAGTGGTATTGCTCTACGTTCTCCATTTTCTCGCCCAATTGATTCTATTGAATTACATTGTAGAATTCATGCGTAAGTCTCCTAATTGAGTGTCAAATGAAAGACAAAAATATGTTTCACCAAGGTGTCTGTTTGATAGTTCGTTGCCTTGATCAGTCGACAATAATACAAGACTTTATATATATTTGTATAGAGGTCATCGTAGCGCAGTGGGAAAGCGTCTGACTGGAATTGCGATTGGTTGTAGGTTCGATACACTTGAAGGGTAATTATCTTCATAACAGATCTCTGCTCTGGTAAAATTAAGCGCGTCGTGGAATTCGTTTCAACACGCAATCTCTCGATTTCGGCTCCTGTTTTGACGCAGTGGAACAGCGTCTGACTGTAAGCGCGACTGGTTGTGGGTTCGAGGGAGTGATTATATTTCATATTATTTTCACTTTCTCGCTCGGGTAAGACAAAATGCGGCGTTGAGGTTCACCACTCAACACGCAATGTCTCTAATTCGGTGGAAAGCAAAGTACGGAGTGTCTTGACACTAAGTACTTTTCGTCTACCCTGCTATGCGGGATAAAAAGCGTGAAGCTAAAAAGTATATACTCGTGTAAAGATCGAACCCATAATCATTTGCATTATTGCTAGCTGCTTCTCAATTGTGTTACCATGGTAACTGGAAATAATAACAAGACAATTCTGCATACAATTCGATGAGGCTAATCCGCCATTAATGCACATCCTGGTACGAAGTAGGTTGAAATAACACTTAAAATAACAAAGAAAGTATTAAAGAATACAGTTAGTATAATGGCGTGCGAGGTACATTGTAAGCGCTGAAATACATCGTTTTATCTTTTTGCGATCACCTAGTTTTGAGATGTGTATCGAGATTCGAGCTCGCCTCGTGTTAGTTCACATCTTTAGTTCATCTAAGTTAAGGCCATTAGAACAGCGGGGGCTGCAGCTTCATTCGCGAAATATACTTATAAATAAGCATGCTTATATATGTATGTATGCTTTTGTAATGATTCTTTTTTGTTTTGTAGGGTAATCGTAAAGGGCCCCTCGAGCCTACATTGCTAATCTTAATGCATCTATCCCTCCTACCTTTCTATTATATTATTTTTGTACTTAGTGTCAAACCTTCTTCTTCCTTACGTGTTATTAGACACCTATTAAACCATGTCACCGCTTCTCTTATTTATTTATAACAAAACATATGAGTACATATTTTCTTCATTACGCTTGCTTATGCTTATATATATATATATATATATATATATATATATATATATATATATATATATATATATATATATATATATATATATATATATATATTAACTTATTTATAGTATACTGCAATGTACACAATGGTTTTGTTTATAGAAAAAATAAAAATTTTATAACCTACTCTATATCATCCTTGTGAAATCACACATTCAAAGAATGATAAATAAATGTCGATCTTAATTAACATTACGACGTTTATCCTCAAAGTAATCTTCAAGGAAAAAAGTTTCTAAAATTGCCAAAAGAAATGCAAACGTAGTTTAGTAGCCTGAGCCGGCGAAAGTCGCCTCTCTCGTCAAGTTCAATAACACGCCTAACAGTATAGCGGGCGTACTCGTCTCACGCGCATCGTCCAAGCCTACCACCTATCACCGCCAGTCAATCTCAACGGTATCTCAGCTTTACATATTTCGACTTCATATCTAGGATGGTTTAAGACTTTTTAGAATTTTAACTATATTTCTTGAAAATGAAAAGCCTTATATTAATATTGGTTATATACTGTGCGACCCCGGAGGTTCTGCCGGCCAAGTACTCACTACCAAAATGGAAGAAACAGGTGAGGCTATTGTTTAATTATTTACACAAATAGCAAATATCCCGTCTGGAACGTATTCAGAAAGCGATCGTTTTTCCTTTCAATACTTTCATTTAGTACAACAAACGATATTTGTCTGACTTCCTTTTTTTTCAACTATTTTCCGTATTAAAGAGTAAACATAGTCACAATTTATTCCCGGTTTTATAATCTTATGATTATCCTAAGAAAGTTGACCCACGATGACCTCATTCTCCTCAGGCCTCGTGGATAAAGTAATCTGAGAATCAACCTGTACCTCATGTTCAGCGAACCTTTTAACATGAAGCTCTACGGTGTGATAATCTATTTCGTACAAATTAAAATATATAATTGTAACATTTAATATGGATGGTAAATATTCTTTATTTTGCCCTAATTTCATACTAGTCTGTGTTTATTTCTTATACTTAGCTGCTAAAGTGTTGCAAGACACACTAATGTATTCACATTGAGCGTATCGTAACTTTACGAAGTCGCTTTTTCGGTAAATAATTAGAATTTCATTAGCATTTCCGTACATGGCCGATATCCTCAGAAACTACTTGTTTCTGTCTAATGCTCACTCTATATAACTGGTAGTTGCAAATATGCACTTAAATCTATTTAAATTTATATTTTACATATTCCTCTCTCATATTTATAAGTAAAAAGTATCAATAAGAAACTTGTTTGTACGTCCTATTAATTTATTTGTAAATATATTTTGTTAATATATATTCATATTATAATATGATGGTACAATTTCTTAAATGAAATTAAGTATGTAAACTTCAAAGTATGTCCGTTCGTCGTGGCGCAGTGGGACAACGTCTGACTGTAAACGCGATCGGTTGTGAGTTTGGTACCCATTTGGGGGAGTAATTATGTTTAAAATTATTATCACTTCGTCGCTCTGGTAAGACAAAGTACGATGTTGAGTTCCACTGCTCAACTCTGTGTCGCGTCTCGAATTTGGTGGAAAGTGAAATACAGAGTGTCTTGACACTAACTACTTTCTGACTACCCTGCAATGCGGGATCAAAGAGTGAATCTAAAGAAAGAAATAATTTCACAGTGTCTAACAAAGCGGAGAGCAGAATGTCTTAAAATTGCCTTTAACATCATTTCTAGTCATATGCAAAAAAAAATACATTTTTAAGATCATATCGCATTTTTTTCGATTTACACATTTTAAATAAAACTATTTTAAACGGATTAATCGCGTATATTTTGGTATTCGAAAATGTATTTTAGAGACCTGACGTTTCGAACACTTTACAGTAGTCCGTGGTCACAGGTAGACTCTGTCCTGTTTCATTTAAAACTACATTTTTATTTTTACATCAATAAGAAACTGTAAAAATTTATTTAGGATTCGTTTGCTCTGCGGAAGACCTTATTTCGAATTATTCTTTTGTGATTCGAGATCTGTTTTGATTTTTTGAAATAGAGCTACTTTTATGTAATAAAAATCAATATTTGCAAATGGAATTTGATTATCATAGTCGAAAAAAGTAAGGTTAGCATATTTTTTCGAATTATTTCTTTTAACGTTAATTTTTTTTATAAAATAAAAGAGATTGTTTAATCGAGCAGTTGTTTTACTGTACACGACTCGTTCATTTAATGTAAAGATCTTTGATTTTCACGATTTCTACACATTTTAAATGAAACCATTTTAAATGTATTCATTCCGGATGTTTTGGTATTTGAATATAAATTTTTGGAAAATCCGACACATTTCGAACATTTTACAGTGGTCCGTGGTCAGACTGTGACTAGTCTATTTAACAACTACTGTATATATTTTTAGATAAATAAATAACACAAGATTAAATATATTTGTGTTTTTTATTTAGGGCTCTATATTTGTTTAGTCTTTTCTCTATTTAGTTTCGTTTCCAAAATGTCATATTATTTCATTATATATAAGGATTGAATTGATATACAAGGATTACTGTGTCATGTTGAAATTAACCAAATACCTTATTTAAATATTTCATCAAGAAATTGTCAGATTTTCTTTGTCTTTTTTATAATTATATTCTTAGTAAAAATGAAAATATTATTTGTAAGTAAAAATGTATAATACTATAATTATATTCTCCTATTAATCTATATATTCTAGAATATAAATGTTAGTTACATACATCACCCATACATCACCCATATTTAATCACTATACAATGAAATCATGTGGATTTTTTTAGCTTCACACTTTTAGCCCGCACAGCAGGGTAGACACTCCGTACTCTGCAGAACTCAACGCCCAATTTTGTCTTACCAAAGCGATGGAATGATGATAATTTGAATATAATAATGAATATAATCATTCCGCCGAGTAGGAATCGAACCCAAAACAGATCGCGTTTACAGTCAGACGCTGTTCCACTGCGCCTCTATCGGCCTCTATTAGTATCAGTTATGTGTACATATTAAACTAGATAAAGATTTCGTTATCATAGCCACGTAACTGATAGATGAACTATCAATTTCATATCCTCTAGCTCCTCATCTCCGTACCTGATTGAAAGAAAAAAGTATATTTTTCTTAAATTTTTAAGCTTTACAATCTTGTTTACTTGAGGGTAGAAATTAAGAATTTAATATTTGGATATTACGTTCCAGACTTTCCTTTTTATATTGAGTTATTAGTGGTTCAATCAGGGAAGTGGGCTCTATGTGCCCGCTAAGAGGATCCAATACTTTGTGATATTTTAATTGCCTTTTTATAAAACTGCGGCGTTGAGCAATGACAATTCAATGGAAAGTGAAGTACGGAGTGTCTTGACACTACTTACTAAAACTTAAAAAAACCTAAAAAAAAAACTACTAAACTTAAAAAAAAATGAATTAATGTCATGGATCTACAAGAAATTAGCAAGTAAGTATAAGTATATTAATATAATATGTTCGTGTGTAAACATTTATTTTGTGCGCGGTTTCTCGCGACACACTTTCACGTTGCTTTCACGTTGCTAGAAAGTCCCCGACTGACTCACCGGGCGCGTCGGCGTCCTGCGGTCCAAGGAACATTTTGATTATTCTCATATTCACGTACTTCCTGCGGCTTTTGAAAGAAAGAATCTGATTATAGGCCATCGATTTCTTCACTTGACGGATGTTTTCCTCCAGTTTCTTTTAGTTTAAAGTCTTTCCGTTGTTGACAACGCAACAGTAACACAGTAATTTGAAATATCTCAAGTTCATGACTATTTATTATAACACTAAAAATCAAGTATTTAGGAATAGTTCTTCACCAAACTTGTGGATAGTAGTCTTGTATTATTAGTATCAGTTTAATTAACTATTTAACGATATATTTAATATATAATATTACGAGGCCGGTCGTGGCGCGGTAAGATAGCGTCTGACTGTAAACGTGATCGGTTATGGGTTCGATCCCCACTCGAGGGAGAGATTATATTTAAATTATTTCACGTCCTCGCTCTGGTAATTACAAAGTGCGGCGTTGAGCTTCACCACTCAACACGCAATGTCTCGAATTTGGTGACAAGTGAAGTACGGAGTGTCTTGACACTAGTTATTTTCCGTCTACTGTGCTATGCGTGAGTAGCTAAAAAAATATAAATAAATAAATATATAATATTACTAATTTATAAAAAGAAACATATACATTAAACTTTAATATTTTATTCTTAATCAAATTAACAGCGTTTGTGATTTTAATTTACATAATTAAGTATTTTAAATATAGAAATGAGCAGATATATGATACTTAAGACAAATATCTAGAGCGGCACCACGAAAATATCAATAAGTAATTAAGATGTATATATTGATAACATCTAGGTAAAGCATTGAAACTTTATTTTGCTTATTTAAGTATGTTTTGTAGAAGATTTATTCCAAAACAAAGACAAATAACAATAATAAATGTTAAGAGATCGTTTGTCTGAATGTTTTCGCACCCTATTATAGTAGTAACATGAAGTTACGATACTTTATGTAGGGGTCATCGGTATTATACTGGAAAGAAATTGGCAAATGATGACAGAAGCGATATATTTTAAGCAAATGTTTTCAACTATTTAATTGTTACTGTACATTGCGCGATCAACTTGCATGTACGTAGGTACTTATGTATTTAACACACGACAATGTAACTCATCAACGACAGCAACATAACTATTATAGTTAGATTATTATTTCCGCACTTGGAGACGTCAATTAGTGTTTAACTAACTTGAAATATTTAGAATAAGTCTATTAATTTAACAACAAATAAAGGGGGTGTTCCGTGTGTAAGCATAATATACCTAATATCAATTTGTCCTTTTCACATTATGCCATATATATTTTTTGAAATTTATATTTGTTATCTAATCAAAATATACTGTTTATTTTAACACGTGTCACTAACATCCCCTCCCCCGTACACCTGCATATGCATGCGCATGTTACCTGTCGCACGTTCACGTTCACAAAGCATGTGGCTGTCCCTTGTAGAGTGGTCTATATCAGAAGAGTGTCCAGGCGTGCGAGTTGCCGGCGGTGCAGAGCGAGCACAGCCACTACGTGTGCGACGACAAGGGCGAGCCCAAGTGCCTGCCCGGCTGGCAGGGGGACCTCTGCGACGTGCCGATATGCAAGCGAGGATGCGATCCCATGCAAGGTTTGCTTGTCACATCATTTCGATAGAGAAAATTGAATGCTTTTAACTTTGTACACAAATAATACATCTCTTTGAACGTCTTTTATTGTGGTAAAGTATATGAATACTATGTTAATTTTGGCTCTTTCTTATCCAAATTTTGCCTATTTTCGAGACATGCAATGTGTGTATCTGTCTGAATGTGGGTTGTATAATATTATGTGGGTCTTAATATATTTTGCAGGTGAAAACTTATTATTTTAACTCTATGATAATTAGTACACATCACGAGAGTACCTATTAAAATAAAATAATTTATATTTTTATGTTTACTATATTATACCTATTTACATCACTCACATACTTCTAACTATTTTTAAGCCTGTTCAGTTTCATAGTTATTTACTTGCAGGTTATTGCAAGAGGCCGGGAGAGTGTAGATGCAAGCTCGGCTTCTACGGCGAGCGCTGCAACAAGTGCATACCGCTGCCGGGCTGCCAGCACGGGTACTGCAACGTGTCCTTTGAGTGCATCTGCAGAGATGGATGGGATGGCATCTTCTGTTCGGAGCGTAAGTAACATAGTAAATTATACATTACTTGTATCATTTTATTTAAAAAGTTAGTTGTCTCAATTGCTGAATTGAGAATGAATAAATTCCATTCAAAAAAACCAAACGCCATTTCAAAGCTAGCGGAAAGTGGAAAATCTTCATTTCCCATTCACTTTTAGCCTTTTTTAAAGAGTTTATTTGTTATACGTACAAAATGTAATATTTCTTGATATTCCATTAGCAATTTGCCGGTCGGACTGTCACGCGACGCGCGGCTTCTGCGAGTCGCCCGGCGAGTGCCGCTGCAAGCTGGGCTGGGCGGGCCCCACGTGCCGCGCGTGCCAGCCGCTGCCGGGCTGCCAGCACGGGTACTGCGACAAGCCGCTGGAGTGCAAGTGCCTGCCGGGGTACACGGGCCTGCTGTGCCAGACGCGTGAGATTATTATTTCTTTCTAATTTGAGAAGTAAATATAGTAATTTTAATTAAGTTTTAATACAATTCACTTGCGCTATGTCCAATTTACAAAATCAATTATTTGGTATAATTTTTATATTGTTATTGTAACATCATAAAGTAGTAACAATATACTTCAAGCATACTAAAACTGTAAATGCAAAAATTTGTCAGGATGGATGTCTGAATGTTGTTACAACATCTGGAACAGCTTAGGAAAGAAATTTACAGTGATATAAATATGGCGAGACATGAGAATGAATAAACATAGTCTATATTTTATAATAATTTGATCATATTATAACAATACATTTCAAGTACTATAAAGCTTCTATTTCTTACGGCACAGCGCGCTGGCGAGGCCGTAAGGGGAATTTAGTTTATAGTAAAATGAGCTCACTATGAAGTACAACATTTATGTAATTCCAGCAATCTGTGCCCCCGGGTGCCACGGCGAGCGCGGCTACTGCCGGCGTCCCGGGGAGTGTCGCTGTAAGGTGGGCTGGACGGGGCGCACCTGCGCGCAGTGCCACCGCTACCCGGGGTGCGTGCACGGCACATGCAACCGACCCTGGGAGTGCATCTGCAAGAGCGGCTGGGGCAGGATGCTGTGCGATGAAGGTAAGTTATCATTTATAAATTCATTATTTCAAATAATAATATTTTTAAATGGTCAAAAATAATATATATTTTATTAGATGAACTAAACTTTTTAATCTTATTAAACTCGCACGCGGACCTACTGGAAACCGCAAGCACTCTGACCACTAAGTCATGAGCGCGTAGCTTATAGCATACATTTTCTATACAAAATATTACAATTTTATTATAAATTCAAAAACTAATTGACATATATAATTTCAGAACTAAACTACTGTGAAAAGAACCAAGACACATGCAGGAATGGCGGAAAATGTCAGTCGTTGGAATCAGCCGATGGCTCGTTCAGATGCCAATGTCCGCCCGGCATCAGCGGGAAGCATTGCGAGAACCTCCCCGAGAGCATGACCACACCCGCGACGAACTCCACAGAGGTACCTGAGGAGGTGGAGGGGAACGGTGAAATAGATGGAGTCGAAGAAGTGGAGACGACTACAGTAAACTTGGATACAGTGGAACCGAGCGAAGGCGACAATGAGACTGAATGATTTACTTAGCTATCCTGTCAAAATTTGTAAGGCTGTTAGATGTAGAACATTGTGAATTATAAATAGTTTTATGTCAAATTAATTTTAACAAATCATCGACCAATCAAATCACCCATTACAACATATCATTTCATGTCATATTTAAGTCATAACTTTTCACTATTTAGATATCATTTTCATACCACTTTTACAGCTCACTCCATAGTATAGAAAGCAACGTCATAAATATGTCAGCAAACTGCTGCCAATTATTATTTCATATGTCATTATCATTTTTATCATCATTGGATCATTACAAATTATTTCCGTGTCGTGAATGTCATGTACTTCAAGTGTGCTTACAATCACCTACATATTATAGTATTTCGGTATATCCTTGGTCTGTATGCAATTTTCCACATGCTGTACGAGAACTCTTCTGGTTATGGTCTTATTTGGGGTCGTGCGTTTTGTGTTGAAGCATCTAACATGATGTAGGTACATATGTATGTATGTTTGTGTCTTGTTATAACATCAAAACACGAAAATCATAAAAACATGTCATCCATATTGATAAGTGCATTCATTTAATGGTTTCATTAATTGCATTAGCCGTGTCGCGTACCAGCAGGTACCCCATGTATGTATGTACGTACATTCCTTTAGGCTAAGTATTTATTTTAGATGTAAGATAATAAATTATTTTAAGCTTATTTTTTTTTATTTCATAAAAACAGTTTTAATGTAACTTTTTTCAAGCAATGCACCAATTTCGAAGGTCTTGTATGGAGATTTCGCGCCACGTTTGTGTTGTGATTTAAAAAGGCAGAAATAGTTATCAGTATTTTAAAATTATATATGAAGTATCATCCAATGTATACAGAGACAGCGGAAATAATATCAGCAGTGTCTCAAGAAAACAAAATATTACCTAACATTTTTGAAGATTTAAACGCAGCGGGATTCAAACCCGCGCCTCTTGGAAACGTCTAGGCGCTCTAACCGCTAAGCAATACGTTCTACTTCCGTCGAAATTTCTAAAAGTTTGCAGTTTTGTCTATTCAGTTTTGCAGATGAGGACGGATAAAGTATAAAAAAAATCTTAATAATTCTTAAAACTTCGCAATTAACTAAATATTAGAACATACAATTTTGATGATTATAACATAAATATTTAGTTTTTATATCAGTTTAAAGCATGCGACGTTGCGGCTCAGTAATTAGCGGAGTGCACTGCGGAGTGCCTGGTGCTTGTATGTATCTACAGGTATGTCCGTCTGTACCTGCAAGTGCGGGAGGAATGCCGGCCGTTTATGGAAAAATTAAAATCATCGTGCAATCGTGACCTACAAATTATGCTTAAAAATCTAACACTCAATAACGAGGCAGGCCACTGCGCGCCACAGCCAGCCCTACGTACACTCGTATACAGACTTATAAGTACTAGCTGGTAATGCTCATGGGATTTATTATTAAAATATTTGACGTTACATAAGTACATATGTATTTAGAGTTATGTTTGATAAAAGAAACATTTCATAAAATAGATTTTGCCAGACACCATCGTGGTGCAGTGCAACATCCGTTTATTCCAAGCACGATTGTCATGAATTCGATACCCTCTCTATGGAATGATTTAATTATGATGAAATGATTTATTTCCATTTCCCCACTGTGATGGGAATAAAGCACGGTGATTGATCCTGCTTTAGGGCAAAGAGCAGACAACGGGGAGTTTTGAGTGTTCAATAAAGAGTTATTGTTGCTATAAAAATTAACATGTTCCTGATGATAAGGTTGAGTCTTAGATTCCAGCATTCATTAAATATATTTTGTTGCACTTTTCTAGTTTCTGTTCATTTGTATGGTCACGCTTACTTTGAGGTTAAATACACGCCATCCTCTTTAGTCGAAGAATCTTAATTAAAAGTGAAAAAAGTGGCTTCTATATAGTTTTTTTATCAGATCGGCAGAACTAGACCGATTATGCGTTTGAATCGTGAAATTTTAAATACTATGTATGGAAGGTATAAAAGTCAAACTGGATTTGAGGCGACGCATACATTAGTGCAACGGCGGCTTAGTTAGGCGAAGTGACCAAAAGGAGCAAATCGAAGCTCGCCTTCGCATGACCGAAATAATCGGAGATGGAAACTTAGTTCTACAAAGAATTTGGAGCATCTAAGTATGTGGCAGATGCAGGCTGCTGATAGTTTTTATATACCAATACTGTCTAATAAACCGCAGTACACATTCCAAGCACGATTGTCATGAATTCGATACCCTCTCTATGGAATGATTTAATTATGATGAAATGATTTATTTCCATTTCCCCACTGTGATGGGAATAAAGCACGGTGATTGATCCTGCTTTAGGGCAAAGAGCAGACAACGGGGAGTTTTGAGTGT
The DNA here is from genome assembly GCA_032432895.1 of Dryadula phaetusa. Taxonomy (NCBI): domain Eukaryota; kingdom Metazoa; phylum Arthropoda; class Insecta; order Lepidoptera; family Nymphalidae; genus Dryadula; species Dryadula phaetusa. The sequence continues at coordinate 5,213,017 of JAOYRS010000017.1, read as the reverse complement.
TCAATAAAGAGTTATTGTTGCTATAAAAATTAACATGTTCCTGATGATAAGGTTGAGTCTTAGATTCCAGCATTCATTAAATATATTTTGTTGCACTTTTCTAGTTTCTGTTCATTTGTATGGTCACGCTTACTTTGAGGTTAAATACACGCCATCCTCTTTAGTCGAAGAATCTTAATTAAAAGTGAAAAAAGTGGCTTCTATATAGTTTTTTTATCAGATCGGCAGAACTAGACCGATTATGCGTTTGAATCGTGAAATTTTAAATACTATGTATGGAAGGTATAAAAGTCAAACTGGATTTGAGGCGACGCATACATTAGTGCAACGGCGGCTTAGTTAGGCGAAGTGACCAAAAGGAGCAAATCGAAGCTCGCCTTCGCATGACCGAAATAATCGGAGATGGAAACTTAGTTCTACAAAGAATTTGGAGCATCTAAGTATGTGGCAGATGCAGGCTGCTGATAGTTTTTATATACCAATACTGTCTAATAAACCGCAGTACACACTCTACTTGTAATAATAATAAATGTAGTATTTTGACATTGGTCATATAATGATGTACCCAATGAAAACTTATGATATTTCAGGATAACATTAAGGTAGATCGTTCACATTCTTTTAAGATCCGTAAACCACTTGTCCTCATGAAGCAAAGCGACCTCTCAATATTCTTGATATCTTCGATTTTGTAATTTTAATTTTGCTACTTGCAACACTTCTACTTGTATGTGATTACTTTACATTTTTTTATATTAATGTTAGTCTATAGTGATTCTATGGTGAACATGGAAGGTGGTTGATGTCCCTTCCCTTGTCGGCTTAGTCTATAAAAAATTTAAATAAAATATCTAATAATTTAATTATACCATTACACATATACATATGATATATCTGTATTGTAAGTACTGTAGTAGTTTTAGAATTCGAATCAATAACTTCTAGAATTGAAAATCATTCTAAAATGTATTTCCACTGCGCTATGACCATATCACTTGTTAATATATAATCTAAAAAAGCCACTTCTATATTGACGACGTGATTTCGAGCGTGTTCAGTTTTTGCAAGTTGTTATCGCATTAATTACAAATGCCTACCTAGCTAGCTACTAGCCGGGTGCCTTAGTTACCAGCCAGCGACATGTTGTGTTTACCGCACGTCACTTAGACTTATGGGTTCCTTCCGTCAAAGTACATCTAGGCTATGTTTTTATGTTATAAAAGTACAAATATATTCAATGAAATAGTTTTTACTCATTTATAGTTACATGATATGTGATTTATCTAAGGAGATTTGTCTTGTATTGGTGATATAATTGAAGCCTGTAAAGTCAAAAATCAGAATATAATGTTTCATTCATTATATGTCCCTTCTAATATTGATATTGAAATCACATCTCTATTTATAATTTAGGCCTAAAAACTATTTTCAAAAATTCTTGTAACGGTTTCTCGTTACATGGTTTTTTTGTACATTTTTTTCGATAAAAAGAGAAAATTTAGTTTAGTTTAGTTTAGTTTATTTAGTTACTCCGTATATGAAAGTGTATTGTTGGAGGACAAGTGTCAGTCACACTTAGTGTAATTTAACTAAGAAATCACTTTATAATTGAAATATTATATTACAATTAATATTCTCCTGCATAGGACTCGAAGCCAAAACTGTTGAGCTCATGAAGTACATGCATACACTTGTATAATATTAGGCGATTGCAATCTTAATATTATATATTAAGATAAATAAAGAAATATTCACTTTATATTCATAATCTAAGTGACTGGTGACGATTAAATCCGTACATGGACTTATTCAGTTTAGTTAGAATGAGTTCAAAGTTGCTCAAGTTTGCTGAGACTCGCTTATTTGGTTAATGGCGTCCGAGCGCACATAAATAATGAATATACTTGATAGTACTAAGTGGTAAATGAATCTGAGGCGCTGACGGCAAGGCGTAGATCACAGGATCGAATCATGTTTGGATAAATTTTAATATGTCTATATTATGTATTATGTGTTTGAGGCCAGTCGTGGTGCAGTGGTATAGCGTCTACTGTAAACACGATGGGTTTTGGGTTCAATCCCTACTCGGAGGAGTAATTATATTTAAATTATTTTCACTTTTTCGCTCTGGTAATACAAATCGCGGCGTTGAGTTCCACTACTTAACACGCATTGTCTCAAATTAGGTGGAAAGCGAAATAAGGAGTGTCTTGACACTAGATACTTTCTGTCTACCCTGCTTTGCGGGATAAAAAGCGAGAAGCTAAAAAAGTATTATGTATATTATCTTTTATACGTTATACAGTCCAAATTGTTACAAAATCTACTGAATATTATACAGCTATACGTGTACACATACTTACCAAGAGGACAATCCATTTATATCTTTTAAATATCTATTTAAAAATATTATTATCTAAACCAGTTATTATTTTTAAATACAAAACACATGTCTTATCCATGGCGTTGTAAATGCAAGACTGGTTTAAATGAGACTGCTATAAGACACGTAAAGTTAAATACATATTTCACTTTATATTTAATAACAAATAATAAATATTCAAGTCCCCTATTCCTGGTGTTATGAGGAATATTCCTTCCAATATATCAATCATAGTCTAGTCTAGACTTTAGACTTTCCTAAGAACTACAAAAAGTTCTATAAAGCAGTTGACATTCCAGCCCAGCTCGCAAAACATCTAACATTTTTACGTTACATTTCTTCACAGGATACGGCGCTATATTTAGTAGAAGCAATAAAATTACAATTTACATTCGTCATACTCAGTCATATATAGATTTTATGAATCTCATATTTTTTTATCTGAATTTGAGATAAATTACATAACAAAAAGTTCACTCGAGCTAGCTGGTGGTAACTTGTAGGTGGAAGGTCCCGTACTAAATCTAAAATGTAGAGTTAAAATTTGTTCATAGTACTTTAAAAATCATGTTAGAAAATAAAAAAATAAAATAAAAATAAATCTCAAGGGAACGTGTAAAGGGTTTTCTCGTTATACTAGGAACGCTTGGAAAAATATCAATTACAATACTTACAGTTAAAATATATATGGAATACATTTTTTTTCGAATTTTTATATCTAATACAAATGGCTCAAAATAGCGTCGAAAAATTTTCATAAATTAATCGAGATTTAAATGAATTTATTTCATGTATTTTCACCCTTTTTACACACATATCATGTCAGTTAGGCATTCAAGAGAATTTACCGCTGCGCTTTGTCTGACCAAAATCCCAGTCAGATCTCCGAGTGGAGATTGAACCCAACCGCGTTTAACCGCGCAACCAACTGCGTTTACAGTCCGTTTCAATAGTGTTCTACTGTGTCACCATGGTTTAGTTACAGATTTGTGATTCTTTAGTCTTTAAATTGGAAATTCAGATTTTTTTACTATGCACTGTTAATATGTATGTAGCTATATGTTAATGGAGTCGAATGCTGAGGGTTCAAATTTCAAAGTAAACAAACAAGAAAAAAAATTAAACTTCTCAACACTACAGATATTGTATAAAGTGATATTTGCACTATGTTTTGGATATAAATATCGGTGTGTCCCATCCCTAAATCTATGTTTTTGTTTATTCTGTAGAAAATTATGAATCGTAAATAATAAATCTAGTGATGTACTACTGCCTCCTTTTGGTGATGGCTTCTTGTAACGAAGAAATTTATTCAAAAAATAAACAATTTAAAGAAGATCATAAAATGTAAAGACATTCTGTACTCTGCTTTTCGCCAAATTCGAGACATTGCGTGTTGATTGGTGAAACTCAACGCCGCGTTTTGTCTTACTACTTTTACAGTATTTTAACTACTTTTAAGAAAAACAAACATCACTGCTGAATAATATTGAAATACTGCGTAATAATTTCACATATACTAGGAATTGTAACGCCCTTGTTTAAATATATTCAAAATTAGGCAATAGCGTCATTATAATTTTTCAATATTTTGAAACCTTCACGAGCTTACGTCTGGTCTTACATGAGATTCACAGTCGACGCGCATTCATTTCATTCCACAATCCGCAGAGGTGACATAACGAGAGCTGGAAAAGGTAATTTTAAGCAGAACACATAGACCGACGAGCAGTTTTGTATGAAAAAGTAAACTCAAGGCGTAATTAGCTTGAGATTTGTGCACATTTAGTTGATTACATAGCCAGTACCTGAAGGATCCCTAAGTACGTGTGCATAGAGTTGCTTGTTGCATGATTTTCTTCGACAGCCCACCCTTCGACGATGAGATATTGAAAAGTGGTTTCCATGCATATGTTAGTCGGTGGCTCTGGTGCTGGTAGTATATAAGGCTGGCTCAGGGCTGAGGACTCACAGAACATAGCTAGTCGATCGGTCGACTGAACTCAAATCGGTTAAAAGTAATGTGATTTGGTGACGGGATACAGGAGCTCTCTACATAAAATGGCGGCGATACACTTTTTTATGGTACGTTGGTTTCAAATTTATACGTAATGGTGTATTATGTTTTAATTTTAAAAAATAACAGGGGAAAGTCCCGACTCTATCCACACAGAGAGAGTTTTTGGGGTAGTTTAATTTTAGATCCACTATTGCGGATTTGATATAAAAATATGTAGCAGTAGTATCGGTATTATCCTTCAAAATTTTTTTACACGTAACAGATAATAAATTAACGATATACAATATTTTTAGAGAAAGTTTTTGATTTAAAGTAAAAAAAAACATTTTTAAAAACGGAAATGATGAAGCTTAGTACAAAACATTTTTTTTTATTTTGAATCCAAAATACCAAAAAAATATCCCAAATGTAAATTGTTACAAAGAATATATTGGATAAATTTTTTGATATATAGTGACTTATAGAATTTTTATTAATTTTAATTTGGAAAAATTTAACAAGACTGATCCTGTGGCAATTAAGGAAGTGGGCCACGGCAAGCGCGGCTACCTTTCTGTGTCCATGAATTCGAAAACATAACTTAATCTATTCATGTAATTGTCTTGTAATGTTATTTATAAAATCGATTTATTACAGAATCGATATCATGTAATAATTATCCATCGTTTTATAGGTTCAATTACTTTAAAAATTAATATAACGCATGTATTACTAGATGATAGATAGAGAGAACCTTACTATAACTAGATATGGTTTCCATACATTGGGTTTATATGTGGCAGAATCCAATTCATATATTTGTTATTTAAGAAGGCTATTTATAATAAGCACTTTAGAATCGCCATTTAACATACAAATACCAGTGTTGTAAGTCCTATGGGAAGCACTATCGGCTCGGGGACAAAACAATAATTGCTTTTTAAAGCACAAGTAGCATTGTTTATAATTCAGGTTTCTTAGTGAATATCGAAAATATTTAATTCCATTTATTAAGATCAATATATATATATATATATATATATATATATATATATATATATATATATATATATATATATATATATATATAATATTCTTGAATAGAAGATTATACTTTCTGAATAATATGTTTTTACTACTGTCTTTAAATTTAAATGGAATATCATTTAATCTGAAACCATAGACAATGAAAAAGAGAGAGAGAGTCGACGGAGAGCGTTAACGATCAATCACGGTATCGAATTTTATTGAAAAATGAATATATTTTTAATCTAAATAAGGAACTGGGAAAATTCCTTCTCCTACTATTTTAAAATTGTTATTCCACACTTAGATTAGAAACTATTGTGATATTTGATATTGAAATGGCTATCACTAGCATCGTTCTTATACCATACTGTGTAACAAAACCGTGTATGACTGTAAACCGATTATTGTGAGTTCGATTTCCGTTCATGTCAATATTTATATTCAAATTATTTATTTTTCGATTCTAGCAAGATTAAATGCATATATTGAGTTAGACATTGGGTAAAGAAAAGCCGGGTGTACTAACTATGTTAACCCTGCAGTGAGAAGCGTCGGTCTATTTTTCCTATGAGTGTAGTATGCAATATGTGTACAATTCAGCCCATTATTGAAGACTAACACCGCCGCTCGTAATCAAATGCAATATATTTGTTTCAATGGCCCGTAACGCACGTCTTCCTACAAATCTTACGTACTGTAGTTAAATTAGCTCTTAAGTAATACAATGTTGTGAGTTACAGTGGCTTTAAATATTTTAGAACACGCAGAGCTCGATGAAGTATATAGCGTCAAAAATATGCATCTATTTTTTTATATTTTGTCCCGTACAAGGGTTTTGGTCAGAGAAAAGAATCCAATTTATCAGGCAAAGAAAATTCGTTCTTTCTTTCAGTTTGTTAATAAAAGAATTAAAAATATCTCTTTTTTAATTGTTTTCAAGGATCTTTTACCTTCACTATACTATAGATCAGAACCGAAAATACTGTAGAGACATCATATAACACCTCGTGCCTCCAAATTATGTAACTTACATATAAAATTAATTTGTTTTATATATATTTCAAGAGTTCAGTACAAATTCAGTTAATCTTAATTTTTTTCAATTTTCATTAAAACCTATACGATTTATATAATAAAAATATCTTAGATAAAGTCTCTTTTACACTAAAAGAAGCAAGATATATATTAATATAGGAATATAATCTTATATAAATTTTAAATACTACTTCTAGAAAATACTAGAATTCATGTAAAATAATGAAGTAAATATCACTTTTTCATGTAGCGTAAGACTGTAGTTGTGTTGTCCTTGAATTTTGAAACTTTGAAGATTTCTCTGTGGTACATTTTTTTAGCTTCACACTTTTATCCCGCATAGCAGGGTAGACAGAGTACCTAGGGTCAATATACTACGTATTTCGCTCTCCACCGAAATCGAGATATTGCGTATCGAGTGGCTGAACTCAACGCCGCAAATTGCCTTACCAAAGCGAGGAAATGAAAATAATTAAAATATAATCCCTCTCCCGAGTGGGGATGGAACCTACAACCGATCGCGTTTACAGTCAGACGCTGTCCCACTGCGCCACGACCGATCTCAAAATTGGTATAATTAGTTACTATAAAGTGTAATTTGTCTGTAAAATAAAAGAAATGATTGTGTACAATACGTGTACAAAATATTTATAATAAAATAATATATTTAGTGAAAATAATATAAAGGAAACCAAATAAACCAAGACACCGTAGTTACCACTTTGTTCATAGTCTTCTCTAAAACACCACTAAGTGGGTAGATTAGTGATTAAAAAATATTTTCTCGATCGTAATTGTTTTTTTTTCTTTGAAATACTACAACTAACAGTTTTCTTATATAAATATAAATATTAAGATAATGTATTATGTAAATGAAGTTTAGGTACCTTAATAATTATTTTAAGTAAATAACAAAAAATATTTCAACTAAATATATCGAAAAAGAAATTATACTAAAAACGATCACTAATTTTAAAAGCCAAACTAATTAGACAAAGACTAATTAGAAAGAAACATAATCTTCCATTACCTTACTATCTCCTAACACACCGCACTCAATTAGGAAGTCAGTCTCTTTTTTCATTTTCGCCAATTTAATTCTTGCTTTAAAAAATGCTTTATACATTTTAAACCATAGCGGTTACCTAATTACGTTGTTATGAAGAAAGAAATTGTGGCCGGTCGTGGCGCAGTTGGACAACGTCTGACTGTAAACGCGATCATTTGTAGGTTCAATTCCCACTTGGGGAAGTGATTATATTGAAATTATTTTCTCTCTCTGGCAGTGGTAAGACAAAGTGCAGCGTTGAGTACAAGTACAATAAAAATAAAATTCTAGGTAGAGAAACTTGAACCCATAATGAAAAGCATTTACAGTCAGAAGTTAGACACTTGGCAACAGACTATAACATGATATTTGTTAGTATTAAAATATTTGCGTAATCCAGATAATATATAGTTGTACGCTAAAGCCGCCTGTACTGGTTGCTATGACAGATCTAGCACACACTCGCGCCTCGTATGAGCAGACTTCCGTGTTCCAGGGCTTGGAATCTAAAGTAGCTTGCAAAAGTCCGCCTTCGGACGTAACGCGCCGCAATCGAAATGATTTCGATAATTATTGTAATTATCTACACTTGAGTTTTTGCAGTTCACGTAAGTTGGGAAATTTGTGTTATAACATTTGTATGAAAGAACTAAAATGTAAGGAAAGGACAGGAAAGGAGGTAATTACTTGGAGGTTTAATTTAAAAGCAGAAGTAAAATTATTTTAGAATAGTTTTGTAATTTCTGTCCGAACTTTCCAACGGTTGTGACACGAACGAGCTAGAACTAGTGGCTAGTGTTTGGTGTTTTCAGAAAATTGTTTGTTTATTTTTGTAGTTTAACGCTTTTCCTCCCCGCAATTTAATACAGCCGACATTAAATACGGTGCCGACTTTCAGATCTCAACGCCGCCCTCTATAGTTTAAAACAAATTAATATTCATGAAGTATTCTATTTATATTGTTAGGATATAAATGACATTTTTTTTCTATCTGAAATCTTTCTTTATCACTTTGAAGAGTAGAGAAGGGTAGAAATAGAGACTTTAGAAGTGATTACTATAAGGCATTTTTGCATTTGTTGTTTATTGAAAAGCAATGCGTACTGGATGAGTAAACACTGGGCCTTATATAACCACTGGATACATTTTTGCTCTAAAAAATTGGGCCCACAAAACAAAAAGTCGTTTTTATACAAAATTCACCGATTCACAACAATTAATCATTTTACCCATTAATTTTTTATGTGTGGTTACTATTTTATCACTCGTAGATCGCCTGAATATAATAAATCCTATTTTCAGGTGTAAAAATGTCCATGATTTGTACAGTTTCACATTCACATGTACTCATATAATAAAATAGTATCGATATATGTAAAGCGTTATCGGTATAACCGGACTTTGCCTTGACCCAACACACGAGTAGACATTGATCTACAACACTGCATAGCTCTGTTACGTATCACGTACTTTAGCCAACTTTACTTTACGCTTAGTAAAAATAACTTTAATAAATTTTTTGTTGTTCTCTATTTCTAATAAAAATATTATTTCTACATGTACCTAGTGTCAAGACACTCCGTACTTCGCTTTCCACCGAATTCGAAACATTGCGTGTTGAGTGGTGGAACTTAACACCGCTCTTTGTCTTTACCAGAGCGAGGAAGTGAAAATAATTTAAATATAATCACTCCTCCGAGTGGGGATCGAACCCACAACCGATCGCGTTTACAGTCAGACGCTGTCACACTGCGCCACGACCGGCCTCGTTTATTTTTAAGTTATATTTTGAAATAATCTATTTTTGCATCAATAAATGTCAACATTGTTGTATTTTAATTTTACTCTTATAATTTCGATGCAAATAATGTAAAAAATTCTTTGAAGTGCTTTGAGTTTATTGAGTGACTCATAGTTACCAACATAAAGCTCAAACTGATACTGTAAATAATCATTTGTATTAGATTAGCTTGGTCTACTTTATAAAACGTAATTTAACGATTTTTTTCCTTAATACATTTTTTTAATAATACTCTTTACACACACAGCTCAAAGCAAAGTTTGGTATTATTATTAAGCAATTGACTAAAACAACTTAGAAAGATATTTTTTCATACATTTGTTATTATATCGATATACAGATATATAGACATATGCAAGCTCACAAAAAAGTGTATAAACGTACTTATAGCTGTAAATAGCTACCTAGCCAAAGGTCGCTTTATTGTTTTTTTTAATTGGTTTTTTTTAATCAAATTGATTATTTCGTTAAAACGTAATTAAAAAATTATAATTCTTCTTAAGATTATTTAGGACGTGCAATATATGAGTATGAGTTAAGTTGAAGTATTTTTTAGAATTTGTCAATTTCACTTATTAATTTCTAATAGTGTGTAAGTTTCCTTATAGATTAAAAGAGGTACCTCTTTTGCGTTATTGGCGTACTAGAAAGATTTTTCATCGATAGAAAAAAATTACGCATCAACTATATAAATCAATACTTAATTGCAACTTCACGAAGCTTATGGTTAGCTTTATTTTTTTCTGACTTATATTGTCTTTTTCAGATCCTGCTTGTGGCAAGTAGTTTATCAGCAAAGGAGGTTGAACAAAAATCTAAAGTCTCCGAGCTCCTCGAGAATGGAATAAAGGATCAGCCATCAGGAAAGTTGGCCAAGAGAGGTATCATCTCATCTGGTCTGTCACATGGCATCGGTTTGTCGCCTAGCATCGGCTTGTCCCATGGTATCGGTGTCTCCCACGGCATCGGCATTGGCTCCGGGGTTGGCATCGGTTCAGGAATCGGCATCGGTTCAGGGATTGGTATTGGTTCAGGAATCGGACTTGGTTCAGGGATTGGACTTGGTTCTGGGATCGGCATTGGGGGTGGCGCAATAGGTATCGGAGGAGGAGGCGTTGCTGTCGGCGGAGGTGTGGGCCTCGCTGCTGGTCCGGCAGTGGCTGTCGCTGCCGCTCCCGTCGCAGTAGCGGCCCCTGCGGTCGCCGTCGCGCCAGCTCAAGTTCAAACTTCTGTATCAGTTCAACCAAATCCAGTTATCCTCCGTCAAGAAGTACCCAGATTCATCACTAGAACTATCACCAGGGATGTCCAAGTTCCCGTACAAGTCCCAGTCCCGGTGCCAGTCGACCGCCAAATACCAGTACCAGTTAGAGTGCCAGTCCCGGTACCCGTGGACAGACCCGTGCCAGTCATTCACAAAGTACCTGTTGAAGTTACTAGACAAGTACCCGTGTACTATGAGAGGAAGGTGCCATACCCAGTGAAAGTACCAGTATCGGTGCCTGTGCCTTACCCAGTAACGGTCGAGAAGCAAGTCCCAGTAGACCGTCCTGTATATGTTGATCGTCAAGTGCCCGTGCCATACCCTGTGCACGTAGAACGCCCCGTAAGTGTACCTGTTCCCGTACAGGTCGACAGGCCTGTACCTGTACCCCACCCCGTCGTTGTGGACAGACCCGTAGCCGTACCTCAGCCAGTAGTCGTCGACAGGCCTGTAGCTGTTGCTGCTGCGGCCGTGCCAGTAGCATCCGCTGGCATAAGCATTGGTAGCTCTCTTGGTGGCTCCCTAGGTGGCTCTCTCGGTGGCATATCATACGGAGGAGGCTACGGATACGGCGGTGGATACTCATCCGGGATCATTTCATCTGGTATTGGTCACGGCCTGTCCACTGGCATCGCGGCCGGTTACGGTCACGGCCTGTCCGCTGGCATCGCGACCGGTTACGGTCACGGACTGTCCGGCGGTTACTCCAAGATCATCAGTAGCCACTAAACTTAATATTATAAGAGCAAAATGTGCAAGTTCATTTATAATGGATATTATTTTTGAAATAAATTTATAAAAAATTTAGTCTTTATTTTATGTATATTTGGTTTATACAACACACACTTACTTCACACAAACTTACTTATTCACAATACTTATGAAGAGTGACAGAGCTACTGTCCTTTTGTCTATATCAAATCTCTTTATTGCTACATATTGTTTTCTATAAAGTTATTACACGCTATTTGTTAATACTGATAAGATTTATATTAATTTATTCTTCTAATATATGAAGGTAAATTAAAGAGACAGTACTTACTTGTGTTTAAATAGGAACTATATATAATATACTATGTACGTATGTATGTATTACTATTTTACATTTTATAATTACTTTATTGTCTTTTCGTTGTTTATAATAAAATGAATGAGTTCAATAATCGATTTATTTATAACGATTAAAAATCCCTTATTAAAGCTTTCCAAACTCTAATATATTTATATACATTTTTGAAAGAAATAACGGGTAAAGATAAAAATATAAAATACTCGAAGAAACGGTCGCGTGTTCATTAAAATATGATACACTTTTTACTGGGGTTCATGGGAGACCCTGGTGGGCAGCGCCACGCCTTGGCGAAATCTTTGTTATTCTGAAGAGCACCTCGAGCTCTAAACTGTTGGGGCGAGTGCTCGTCTTCTAAATCCAATTTTAAATTATCTTTTGTTGAAACTCCACACCAAAGCTGAAAGGATTAAATATGTATACATGAATTTAAAAAATAACTATATAATAAAGTTTGTTGCGGCGTTGAGTTCCACCACTTAACACGTAATATCAAATATTCGGTAGTAAGGGAAGTACGGAGTGTCTTGGCACTAGGTACTTTCTGTCTACGCTTCTATGTGGGATAAAAGCGTAAAGCTATATAAATATAACGTTTGTGTCATCAACATTTTTTAGTAAATGAAAAGAAGTCATTAAAATACAAATATATTATAATATAAGTAATTGGAAATACCAATACATACGTTTCCATAAGACAAGAAGAACAGTTGCTCTGACGTCATCTCTTCGAAACCTGGTAATTTAGCTTCTGGACCATGTTTTCGAAGGTGCTTCCTTAGAGCTTCTAAAGCTTCTCGCACACCACCGTTATCGGCTATGTTCTCTCCTAAGGTTTTCTTACCATCAACCTATGTTACATTAAACTTGCTTAATTAAATTTGTTATATTTTTTTTGTATTCATAGCTTGCAGTAATGCTTACATGTTCGCCCAATTCTGGTACGTAGTAGTTGGAGTACTGATCGACGAAGCATTTTGTCATATTGACAAATGACTCTATGGTACCATTAGTCCACCACGGTAACAAATTGCCATTTTTGTCGAACAGGCGACCTAAATAAATAATGTAGGCGTTGTAATTCTGTTCTAAATGATTTATATATAAGTTAAAAATATGCTATAAATAATTTTTATTTCTTCGCTCTGTATAGAAAAAACGCGTAGTTTACTTCTGCCTATGTCCTGAATGTCCTGAATGTGGCGGAAAGTGGAGACTGGGATGTCATTGTCGCTGGATTCTCTTTGAATATCCTGCTATGGCGGGATAAAGCATAAACATATACAAGTATCTCACCGAAATTATCAAATCCATGGGTAATTTCATGTCCAAGTACGGATCCTAGTGACCCGTAATTCAATGAGCTGCATGTAAAATAAAAACATAATAATATGAAAACATAATAATTCAATAGACTTTTTTCACAATATTGAATTTTAGTTTTTGTAAAAAAAAACATACTCAAGTCCCAAGTCGAAGAAAGGGTGTTGTAACATCACTAGGGGCACAGCTGCGTCCAGAGTTAAGGAAAGAAAACAGGAGATGTGTTAAATGTTGGTGTAAACTAAATATTGTTATTTTCAAATAGTTATATTTAGTTATATTTTCAAATATAACAGTTATTTAAGGAACCTCTTTTGACTAGATTAACAATAGTAATTGCTGTTAACTTTCAAATTAAAGGTTATAAAGCAAAAAATGTAACTTTAATAGTACATACTAATAGTGTTTTCTTGAAACGTGTGATATGCGTTTACTTCAGTAGGATCAGTTGCCCAAGATCCGTTGTTGCCAACTCTGAATTTGTTTAGAGCGTTTTTAATTTTAACCTGTATTATATTTATCATGTTCTCCAAATGTGTCTTTGTGTCAACCACAATGCCTTGGTAGTACTCCTCTAATTTTCTTGAATCAAGCAGCCAGTCAGGGAATCCAACTAACGTTTTCATTTTAATGATTTTTTCGTAGGTCGCTAGTTTAGTATCGTCATCCATCCACTTCACTTGGCCCACGAGATGTGCTAGTGCATTTTTTATATCGTTAAGCATAATCTCGATCTTAAATTAATTTAAATATTAAAGTTAGAATTGAATACTTTGTTTTTTGAGCTGTGAAATTTTAATACTCAGTACAAATGCATATAATGTGAATTATAATAATTCTTATTGTATGTAATATGAACATGTTTATTCAGAAAACTTACTTTTGGTTTTGTTACTCTCAGAAATCGTGAATCTGCGATTGCATACGAGACTGCCATACCGAGCATATCGTTCACCGCACTTGCACAAAGCTGGCTCCTCGGAGGTGAATATGAATTGTGTTTTCCCAAAGCTTCATAAGATCTCTGCAGTAGAATTCGAAGTTCTGTCGTTGTATGAGCTGCCATCACTTCTACCACCTTCCAATGTAAAAATTACAAACGTAAAGAAATAAAAAAAAAAAAACAAAAAAATGGTTATTTAATTATGTCACCTTTATCCAAACATAAAGCTCAATAAGTATTGGAGAAGCTTTTGCTATATAAGCGGCCATGAGCGACATATACACTAAATCGGGATCAGAAACTAGAATTTTATCTTTATCAAAATCTAGTTTCACATTGCTTATACTAAATACACCTTCCAAATATTTCTTCCAAATGGGAAATGCAGTTCCATTGTTATCTTTAACGATCATGTCTGTGTGAGTTTGAATTTCAGCTACTGTGTATTCAGGTATATCAATGTACTCGTCCTCATCACTGGAGGTGTCATTGTCAGCTTCTAACTAAAAATAAAATCATTATTTTTGTATAGATAACTGTATTGTATTTTACTATAAAATTATTAATTTTAATTTTATATTGAATAAATGAATTATACCGTATTTCACTATACCTGATACATATCATCGTTAATTTTATAATATTCTTCAGCAGATAAAAAAATATTCTGATCCAATTCAATTTCAGTTAAATTCGAATCCTTCAAATCAACTTCGATTACAAATAATTTCATAAGCTCTGCGTAATACAACTTGTATATGTGAGCAATTTTTTCGTCAGCGTCTTTATCTATATCGACTTGTCGAGCCTCTCTGTGTCCATTAAATATATGACTATTATCATCTCTGTACTGTTCTACTTTATTTCTTGCTATATGTCTATGGTTCGTATGTCGTTTTTTTTCATTGCGCATACTGAAAGATAAAATAAGTAAAATAAATCAGTTTATTCATCATTTTCTTTATATTATACAAATATCTGTATGTATATTTTTTACTAATGGGTATACCTTGGAAATGGATTGGTTGTTTCAGGGGCTCCCATAATTAATCTATATACTGATGAGTTCTTGGGATCAGTAAATATGTCAAAACCAATCAGCACGTCCATACCTAATTTTATTTTTATCTTGATAACAGTCTCTAACCAATCAAAGGCAAATGATGAATAATCTACATTTGTAGCATTTATTATTGTAGGATATGGAGGTAGGCCGAGCGATTCTAATACTTTCAATACCGGTTTGATACCTTGTTTGTCCAAAGTCTCTGAAATGAAAACATCCTATAAAATACGATAAGACATCGTAATGCATCCTCTTTTGATATTATTATGCTTGATAAAGATAGTTATTTTTTAATGCTGTTTTTTTTAATTTCTACTTATATACAAAAATTAAAAGTAATCAATAAAGGAATTATTCACCTGTGTCCATGCAACCAGTATAAAGATCTTTAGCTTGTTTCACTGGACGTGGAAGATCAGATACATTTTTAGTGAGAAAATCTCGAACACTTGCATACACTTTGGTCTGCTTGTCTCGGAACCAATCATATGACCGAAATGCATCAGGTCTTGGATGTTCTTTTGCCCAATTACCACAAGAATACTAAATCAAAATTAAAAATTAAAATATTTTTTTATAAATTAGGCTGTAAAACGAACATTCGAATTGTTAATACACTTTTTTTAGCTTCACGCTTTTATCCCGCATAGTAGGGTAGACAGAAATTATCGAGTGTCAAGACACTCCGTACTTCGCTTTTTACCGAATTTGAGACATTGCGGGTTGAGTGGTGGAACTCAACGCAGCATTTTGTCTTACAAGAGGGAAAAAGTGAAAATAATTTAAATATAATCATTTCCTCGATTGGGGATCGAACCCACCACGTTACAGTCAGACGTTGTCCCACTGCGTCACGACCGGCCTCATTATAAACACCGGCCTCAATATACACATAAAATGTTTAAAAACAGTATTGTCAGTTCTACAAGAAGCTACTCGGCTCGGAAGGTAGTTTTGCTCAGAAGAGTCGGTATCAAATTTAACAGTTCTCTTCAAGTAGAATTTTACAATGAGTTCATGACATTATTTGGCTTCCGGGGTGACCATAAACAACATTTAATTCCACACAATAACATCATTATTCTTAAAAATAATAAGTTATTAATATTGATTTTCAATTACTTAAGTGCATTTTTCCACCTTTTTCATTTATATTTCCCATTTCGTGGTACCAAATAGTGTGAAGGACGAGTGGGAAAAGTAATCGTGTATTTCAATAATGTTATTAATACACTTAAACCAATTGTATATAATTGGATCTTTTATAAAAGATCGATGAAATATTTAACAGTAAAAGTTTTAAAAATAGTACAAACACGTTTATTGCTTTGCTACCGAGCAATAAAAGGTATATGGAGCGAATTCATATTTTACTACAGTGATAATTTTTTTCAGAATTTTAATGAAGATATTAAAGCTTTTTTCCCGAACTTATTTCATACGAATGCTATTTTAATATAAATAACAAAGATAATAATAGGACCTTGTAGAAGTCGTTGCACGGATCAACTGACGTGTCCATTGAGAGCGCTAAATTTGCAGCTGACCTCAGACACTCTTTACTCTCACAGACTCTGATTGGCTTCTTGTTTTTCAATTTTGCATCTAGAAATTTTTTCAATACTTTATTCGCTCGAAATATATTCGATTATCTAGTTATATTTAATCTGAACAGTATTTAGAAGATGTATTGTGCTGAAGTGTGGTAAGTAATATTAAATTGCATATAAAGTCTAAGATATCTTAAGAAAATGGACTGTGAAAGCATTTAGCGTTAATTTCTCTGCCAATAATATTAGTATGTGTAAATTTAAGAAAAAAAAAATAAAAAATGATATTCAGCAATGTCAACTCGTGCCTGAACAGTGTTCCTCTACTGGCAACAGTAACAATACCAACTTACACAATACTGTCATTGTTACAGCTAAAATGAATAATGTTACAAGTACTATTAAAAAGACTATATATGAAATTTTATTTTTATGTTTTCTCCTAAATCTGAAACATAAAATAACAAATTAATTGTACAAAAAAAAGCATCTTCATGTTCTATTCCACATATCGGGGTAGTCAGAGGCAACCAACCGTCAAGTGTTGACGACACTCCGTTGGCTGTTTCAGCCCAAAATTGAAATGGCGAATTAAACAAAGCGCTTATTGTTTACACAAAGACTAGAAATTATAAATTATTTTAAATTAAAAAAAAAAAGTAAATTTTATTATATCATTTAAAATATAAGTAAGGGATTATTTAATGCACCATTGAGAAGAAAATATTTTCGACTTGGCAGACAAAGCGCGGCGTTGTGTTCCAGTATTTATTATTGAACACATATCAAAAACGAGAGATTAGTGAGGAGCAGTATGATGTTCATTATAGAATAATAAACTTTGATTTATTAGTACCTAGCTGTTCTGGAGCCGACATCAATTAAATATCCAGATTGACGTAAATCATTGCCATTTTTTAATGGTGGTAACGTGGAGTTAGCACTTGCTGTTCCTAAAAATACATTATGATTCTCAACTACTTATAAATTATTCTCATTCTACTTATAAATTGAGAAAATTTTATATATCGAAGACTTGAAAAGCATGGGTTTGAATTCCTATAATTATTAAGTTTATTTCAATATTAAATAGAATCTGATTTAAATGGAAAGCATTTTTGAGTGTTACATGGTACAGTTATAGAGATAATATTGTTTAAACGAGATATTTTACTCATGGAAAACTTAATATCTAAGATACAGTGTTTCCTTGGTCCTAAGGCCTTATAAGCCACGTGTTCTGATAATTTACTTATGAATACCAACAGAAGTCATTTACTACTAGTGAAGAATTCCACCAAAATTTATTGTTTGTATATGTTTATTTTCCTATTTTCTCCTTTCTTCCATTCCTGTGCAGATCCTGATGTCGTCATCAATTTATTACTGTGCTAAATCAATTTAAAGAACATTTAACCTTTGTTATAACCCTATTGAATGGTCTAATACCATTACATTACGTTAGTGTACGCTAGGCATATTTTCCATATTCGTTCTTTAGAAATAAGGCTTTGATCCTTATCGCTACGTAATTGGTGATGCGGTGACTGACCTTCGATAATATGGAATCGATTTTGTACTAAACTTTGTACAATTAACTTTCATGATAAATGAAATAGTAAGCCTCGGCTGCAACTAGAAGGTCGAAGAAGGTCAGTTCTAATATCTATTTAAACGGCACAGCGCTGCGTTTGGTTTTTATCGTCGTCTTTGTCGATAAGAACGTGGAAGATATGAAGTTCGTCGGGTCGAACCTCGTTCAGGGGGAGACAGAGAGTGAGGCTATGATTTGATATGTTGTACGAACTGTAATTTATGAGAAATTAGAAATTCCCTTATTATTATTATTTCTACCTCAATTTTATCTTCATCTCTTAACTCTATCTTATCTCATAATAGAATTGTTATCCTTTAAAAAAATTTCAACTTTTAGTTTAAGAGTGCAAATTATTTTTGTTTATAAAATAATAATAAGTTAAAAGAGGGGAATAGCTTGATCCCTCACTTCTCTGAGAATGTGGGAGACACATGAGTCTTCATACTAGTTCATATTACTAGTACCACTCCTGGTTCGGCCGACGTTTCTCTGTTTACATTTGCACGTGATTTCAGAAACTGTCTAGTGTTTATGCAAAGATAAGGGACTGTAAATACCGTTTGGTATGGTATGTCCCATTTAAAAATGCGATCTGAGGACTGCATCTGTTGTTATATTTTGTGCAACGATCTGACATTCAGTTTCATTGCAGCTCACAAAAATTAGATTATAAATGGAGAAAAAAATATATTTAGCGCGCTTGACAAAATAAACATATTGTTGATTCTGTTTGACATGAACCTTTTATAAATTAGAACTTACGGGTAACCGTTGTGTCACCATCCTCTTCTGACCACGCGTTCATTATTTAGTCACTGGAGACACTAAGGCTACAAGTAGTTAAGTCACTACCCCCTCGTCATAACGACTGCTGGTCGAGAGTGACGAGCGTAAAGCTTTGTGTACGGTTTCGAGGTATTTGACTTACTGAAAGCTTGCTACGAAACGCTGAAACGTTTCTACCTGCCTGTACGGTTACCATAAAATTAAGTTTTATGTGGACATTTTTATTACAATTTTGTATGGTACGGAAATTAAAGAGCTATTTACGTTATATGTTTTTTCATACGTATTATGTCAATGTGAATCATTGTAATAGAGATTATTACACATTTTAAATGAAATTATTTTAAACCAATTTGTCTAGGTAGACTGTCTAAAGGCACAGACTACTGTAAAGTGTCCGACACGTAGGGTTTACAAAAATGTATTTTCGAATACTAAAATATACGCGTTTCAAAGAGTTTCATTTAAAATTATATATGGCTTTTCAATTTGACAGAAGCGTTTGGTCACTCTACTTTCAGAGTCAGTCACAGGACAGTGTGCCGCACGCGACTGCTAGTGATGTGCCGCGATATCGATTCAACAATACATTACTATGATTTACGGTCGAAGCCTCTCTGTTTACATTTGCGCGTGATTTCAGCAATTGTATAGTGTTTATGCAAACATAAAGGATTGTAAATACCTTTAGGTATGTTATGGCAAATTTAAAAATGATTTATGTGGATTTTTTTAGTTTTACGCTTTTATCCCGCATAAGGGTATACAGGAAGTAACCAGTGTCAAAACACCCCATATTCTGTTTTTCGTTTAATTAGAGACATTGCGTGTTGAATAATGGGACTCGACGCCGCGCTTTGTCTTAACATAGCATAGAGATGCAAATAATTGAAATATAATCAATTCCCCGAGTCAGACGCTGTCTCACTGCGCCACCGACCTCATCTTAAACGAGAACTTAGTGTAATAATATATTTTTTTAAACTTCCGCCATATTGAGATAATAATGATTGATAAAGGAGAAATTTAATGTCTGTATGAAAAGAATATTGCCACGCCGTTATTAACTTATTCATATATAAATAAATTCAGCATTTACTATTCTGTGGTAAACCATCTGCAATGATAAGCGGGTATCTTGAACTCTTTATGCTAATTTTGACCTAATTGAGAATAGTAGTATCTACTAACTTCATTATTTCTATTATATAATTTATTAATACGTAAATTTCACAATAAAACAATTGTGTTTATTTTTTTTATTTTAATGCGTCTTCCAGAACTTTTAACATATAGAATAGAATATATCTACAAGTCACCCTGATCTACCAATTTCAGTGGAACATAGTGTGTTTGTCGGATTTATCGGATCAGCGTAAGGAAATGTAAGCAATTGAAATATATATAAATCTCGAATGGGGATTGAACCTACAACTATTGCCTTTGCAACGAGACACTCCCAAGTGCACCACTACTAAATGATTTCTTTAAATGATAAAATTAATTTCTTTATTCAAATTAGAATACTTTTTTATCTTCAGTAGAATTCGTTCAGTCCAGTCATTCATTCATTTTTTAATACGTACATAATGACGTATGCACATCACTAGAGTAATCGATACATTTCAGTCATCTAGTATTTTAATGAATTATTAAATATAATCCACTGACACGGTTTACTTTTGCTGGTCAAAGAAAACTCATCATTTACAGGACATGTCATACAATTACAATAATCACCCTGTATTTGGGTTGCCCTGAATAGAACATTTGGTTTACGTAATTATGTATATAATGTTTGTCTTTAATATAAATAGTTGGAAATATTTCATCTTTCTCGTAACGTTACTAAATAAACATAATAAATTAGTTTGAAAATAGAACTAAAAGCTATAAATTTATTTTCTAGTTCTCTTTTTCACCCGTCAAAAGATTTTTTTTTATAACTTCACGCTTTTATTCTGTATAGCAGGGTAGACAGGAAGTAAAGTGTCAAGCAAAGTGTCTAGAACTTCATACTTCGCTTTCAACCGATTTCGATCTTTGCGTGTTGAGTGATAGGGTTATAAAAGTTATAAGGCTTATTGTATGAAAAAATTGTATTGACGACTGATTTGGTAACATATGCAATTTTCAAATAAATCCAATGCCGAGAAATGGGTGAAAATAGGAGTGCAAGAATTTCTTACATTGGCTATGCATGTACAAATATGAAAATGATGTATTATAAAATGTTATTTCTTTTTTTATTTTAGCTTCACGCTTCTTATCCCGCATAGCAGGGTAGGCAGAAAGTACCTAGTGTTCAAGACATTATTCCCACTCAAGGGAGTGATTATCACTCCCCCGAGTGGGGATCGAATCCACAACCGATCGCGTTACAGTCAGACCATGTCCTACTGCCTCAATAAGTGAATGTCTAAAAGGTTTGCCGTTTGTAAATAAAATAAGCAGTTACAAATACTGATATAAATATTTATTTGCACCACCCCGACAAATCGGGCATGATCTCAACGCGCTAACGAACATTAATTAATTACGATTAAGTTAACTACCAGCCATGGCCCAAGCTGCCGATGGAGCCATGCGAGATGATGGGCTGGGCCACGGTTTGGATCACGGGGGCATGGACCACAGGGGCGTGGACCACGGGCTGGGCCACGACCTGGTGGGCTACTGGATGGATGACCTGAAAACAATAGGGCTTTATTAATATTCATTCAGGGCAAAAATCAGTCACTTAAAGTGTGATAGTAGTAGATAGCATCTCTTGGAAAATTTTTCTGTGAAAAAGTTAAAGCCAGAAAAAATGTATTTTAAAGTTTTAGGTAAATATGTTCACGCTGTTTTTACTTATAAGAAATACATTTGGATTACACTGGTAGAGACAATGTAAAAAATTTAGACAATGTATGTGATTTTAGTGGTAAGTGAGCCACGTTATAGACTAGACTAGGCTTTCCGGCCATTTACAAATATTTGGTATTTAGCAGTTAGTTTTTATCTAGAGTTTTGTTAAGAAACCATCTACTCTATCACATAAGACGGGAAATTAAAATATAGAGAAAAAAGGATTCAAGTCGCGTAGTCATTACGGTCGTTGCTGATCATCTCTTTTTACAGGTATGATATTATTTTACCCTCTGGAAGGAGGAGTAGCTGGTGGCCGCCTTGGCGATAGCAACGGGCGCGGCTTGCAGGACCGGCGCGGCGTGGATAACGGGCGCGGCCTGGATGACTGGTGCCGCCTGGATCAGCGGGGCGTGCTGTAGCGCGAGAGAGCCGTGCCCGATGTCTAGCTGTAGACCAAAATGACAATTACACTAGATTTTTTTTTTGTGTGAAATATAAAACATTCAACAGCTCCACGCTTTTGTCCCGCATAGCAGCGCTTTCCGCCGAAATCGAGAAATGTCGTGTTGAGTAGAGGAACTCAACGCTGCACTTTCTCTTACCGGAGAAAAAAAATAAAAACCAGAGCGAGGAATTGAAAACAATTTAAATATAATCACTCCCCCAAGTGGGGATCAACAGTTATTTATAAGAAACCATTGACTTGAATATGTTGAATATTAACATAACAAATGACAATAAGGAGAAAAAGGATATGGATCAAGTGGCCGTAGTGCGATTACTGATAACGCGCTCCCTTAGCAACGTGTACGTCACTTTATGTAAACGTGTGTCTGAAACACATGGTAGTGTGTGTTACATTTATTTTATTAACTTAATATATTTTTATGCATTATTATTAAACAATATTATCATTCTGCACTCCCTCTCTATATAATCTATTACTATGCCAAATTTCATACTCCTCAGTTCGCGTTATTTTCTTAAACAGGAAAGCAAAGATGTATTTATGTATAGTTAAAAAAATAAAAATTTTTTTTTTGTTTGCCTAAGATATATAATTACTTTTATAATATTTCCTTATTAAATTATTTATTTATTATATTTTCCCTTGAATTCTGAATATAGTCAGCTTTATTGTTATATTTATATTTTGTATTATTTAAATATGAATCAAGAAAAAACAAACTAGTTATCGAAAATTGTGTCAAGTTAAAGAAAATATATAAATATGTAAATAGTAAACATTTTTGAAAAAACGTATAAAAATTTTGAACGCAGCGGGATTCGAACCCGCGCCTCTTGGATACCGTCCAAGCGCTCCGACCGCTAAGCCATGCGTTCTACTACCAGCTGCGTCAAAATTCTTATACGTTTTGTTACAACTTATTTATGTTGTTAGCAACTCTGTAGAGAGATTTTTACAAATTTCTGCTACTTAAAGATTATTAATAAATAATAGTTTAACAAGAGAACTTTAAAACTTTTACTTTAAAAATAGTAAATATGTAAATAGTAGTAACTATATATAGCTATGTATGTCCATTTACTTACACCGCCACCCCATCCACCAAGAAGACCGGGCGCAGGCTTGGCCGCGGCCAAAGAAAGGAGAGCGAAGAGAACCTGAAAAAAGACTTAAATATTACACCCATATGGCATAGGGGTGGAGGGCAGAGAGAACCTAATATCAAAACATTCCTTCTTAGAAGTAAATTGTAACTCTTATTCGTTAACAGGTAGAGGTGGCTTTGAAGTTGTACCCGCGAGTGTTATTATATTTCTTATGGAAAAGGCAAGTCAAACGAGCATGCGGGTGGCGTGATGGTAAGTGATCACCGCCGCTGACGGCTCCGTGTAACATCAGAGGAGTTACAGGTCGCTAGCCTCTGAGATGGGAGTAAGGGCGCTTTTTGAAGGTACGTAAGAGATATATTTCCATAGAGCAGGATAAGAATTCGCGATTCTTTCTCTACGTCTCGTTAGAATTTGACATCGGTGATGATTTTGTAATGTTAAGTTAATTAGGTTAATAAGGCACAGTTTCAGAAGAGTATTTGGAAAACCGAATTTAAAAAATATGTTTATTGTAATTTTGAAAGCAATTTTAGTAAAGTAGGTACTCTTACTTAATTATCAATTTACAGCACATTTTGGAATATACTGTTTTTTTTTTCATTACATTTTTCTTATGTTTTGATTTTAACTTGGTGAAACGTGGCCGTATCAGTTCGAAGGAATATACATAATATGTACACGATAACCTTTATTATACAAACAAATATATATATATATATATATATATATATATATATATATATATATATATATATATATATATCTGTGGTTTCTCGTTATCCTGGGGCCGTTCTAGCAACGGCAGAAAATATTACAAGCCAATCAGACTGCAGGAGTTAGGTCCGTTGCAAGATTTTCTTACATAGAGATACATATAATAGTAAAACTGTATTTAAAGATAATAAATTATTTTCCAAGTCGGATTAGGATGACCGTTATTTTAAGTCAGACAAGACCCAGTGACGAGAAGTATTGCAAAAAATAAAAAAAAAATACTGTATTGTTTTTCCAATGCAGTTTTCGGGACCTACCCCCTGTTAGGGGTAGATATATAAATGAAAAAAATATACAAAATCATTTAACATTTTAGTTACTTCTAAAAAATAAATTCAAAACATAATATGTAGCGAAAAAAAAGTTTATATATTTTTAAAGCATTACTCACAAGGGAACGCATGTTGACCGTTGCTACCGAAGTAAAAATGTAGTCTGACCAATTAATGCGCATGCGCACCTTATATACCTAAGTGGATATTTCAAATCGATCTAGATCACAGGGCTAGGCGACAGTAGACATCGTAGGTCACAGGTTTCAGTACTTGCCTACGGTATGTGTAAGGGCGGTTGCTATGTGAGACGTTTCACTAATACTATTTCATTACAAACATATATTGGATGTACGTCTGTTTGATTGTAATTTATTTTTATCTTAATATATATTTTCGTAGACCCTCGTTGTTAAAATTGGTTATTTACTAAGTCTTAAAGTTTCTGGTTTAGAATCTTGTATACGTAGCGGTACTTAACATCGCAATAAGTTATACTAATAAAAGTCTTAAATATAAACATTACGTTAAGTTGAATTCATAACCATTCTGTGCGGTCGGACACATCACCACTGCGCATATATGTGTATTACGTAAATTAACATTAACATACTTTATCTACAAGGATAATTTTAGCTCCAATTATTTATATCCTTTGCATATGAAAGGTATGAATTAAAGTAAGTCGTGGCCATTAATACATTACTTAGACGAGATATTTATTTATATTTTACACTCGGTTACAATTTCTTCTTTTCTGGGTTATAAGTTAAACTTATAATAGAAGTATATATATATATACATATATATGCATATCATTACCGCGTTTTGCGTTATTAAATACTATTTCTAAAAATTGTCATGTGCTTAAGACGAATTAGATTAGAATTAAAAATACATTTTCTGAATTACTAAAAAATATCTTGTGTGAATTAAATTAAATTAAAAAATAAATATTAATTCGGGAAGTGGGAGAGCGTCCGACTGTAATCGCTTGTGGGTTCAGTTTCCACTCGGAGTGATTATAAAAATTATAATTTTTTTTTTCACTTCCTCGAGCTAGACAGCTAGGATTATATATAAATTATTTTCACGTCCTCGCTCTGGTAAGTCAAAGTGCGGCGTTGAGCTCCACCATTCAACACGTAATTCTCGAATTCTGTGGAAAGCGGAGTGTCTTAACACTACGCACTTCTTAGGTGCTATGCGTTATAAAAAGTGTGAAGCTAAACAAAAATGAAAAATAACGTATTTTGTTATTGGAAAAAAACATTTTTAGAAATCCGACGTTTCGATAACTTTTTGATTTCTGTAAAGTATTCGTAACGTCAAGTTTCCAAAAATATATTTTCTTATACCAAAATATACGCCATTAATCTGTTTTAAAAGAGATCCCCGCAGGGGGCGTCATTGCGGTCGTCGAATTCCTCTCAAGCAGCCCATAATTTTCGCAAGGTTAGAGCACCCTCTTCCCTCCTCCTCCCGGTGTCGCTGTAAAGACCAACAAGGTCAACAACATTTTACTCATTTGACAGAAAAAAAACCTTTAAAATAGTTTTATTTAAAATAAATATTAAATACGTACATTGAATTAATCTAAATAAACGATTATTCAGTAAATACAATGCTGAACACGCAATCTCTGGATATCAGGCAAAGAGTGAGAACGAAGAGTGACTGCATCTTAGCGTTGCGTCGACAAGCGTGAAATTGATTGGTGAATGTTATTAAACTTGTTAATTTTCCTGCTTTTTATTTATTTTCTATCGAGTAAAATGTAAACTAAAATATATTCCGGATAAAACATTAGTTATATATTTAACCATACTATATTTTTGTCAACACAAGGATCACAAGGGTAATGATTTCTCATCATGTTATTTGCTACAGGCCAGAGCCGTCATAATTTGTTAGTTCAAAACAAGGAAACTCTAATATTTTAATTATAAATAATCCCTTGAAATTGATTCGTGCCCTTAACCTTCGTAGATACTTAGGAAGTCTAAAATACCGTCCCTACCATCTGGATACGTGGCGTTCTGCTTCTGTGCGATTTTTTAGGGATTTCCTTCTATGTGCCACATAACTGTGGAACGGCCTAACTGCGGCAGTGTTTGCAGGTCGTTACGACATAAAAATTTTCAAAACAACGTACTTGCAGCTCCTCTGGTGTTACACGAGACCGTGGGCAGTGGTGATCACTTACCATCAGGGGACCCGCACGCCGACATGCCTTGTCTGTGCCATAAAAAGAAAGTCAACTACGCTACGAAGGCGTTTTGTAATATTTGTTAAAATAGTACGTATAAATAATGTATTTCGCCTCAATATTAACTATTTACAGAATTTTTAATTGCGTAAAATCCTATTTCAATATTAGTACGTACAAGGAAGCTTGCGAAATGCAATAAGCTCACACTCAGCGCCTTTATGAATAATGGAAACTACATTTCTTTTGAAAGTGGCAAC
Source organism: Dryadula phaetusa (assembly GCA_032432895.1). Taxonomy (NCBI): domain Eukaryota; kingdom Metazoa; phylum Arthropoda; class Insecta; order Lepidoptera; family Nymphalidae; genus Dryadula; species Dryadula phaetusa. The sequence goes on along the minus strand of JAOYRS010000017.1, from coordinate 5,186,178 downwards.
TTGTACAAATGTGAACAATTTCTTGTGCGTGTGTTTCGGTATTATTTTGCAAGTACTGTGTAACTGTTTTAAATTTTACTTATTTACTTATAAACTTGCTTTAAAACTCCAAAGCTTTTTCATTTAATATTATTTTAATTTTTTTTTATAAATAGTGAAAACTGAATGTTGATCTTGTATATATAAGAGTTGGTCTATGCTTTTCTAGTTAACCTTATAGACACCAAAGGAGATAATCTTTAACCTTGTGGCTAGAATAATTCATTGAAATTATATAAATATAACTTTAACTAGAGGTCACAGTGGCGCAGTGCCGCCACTATGGTAAGACAAAGCGCAGTGTTAATTTCGCCACTCAACACCACAATTTCTTGAATTACGCGGAAAGCGAAGTACGGAGTGTCTTGACAGTAGGTTGTCTCAGACTACCCTGCTATGCAGGTTTATCCCGAATAGCAGGGTGAAGCTCCTTTTTCTAATCTAATTTATCTTAACTTGTAAAATTAAAGCTTGTTTGTCACGTTGTGATAAATAAAGCGTGTCAGTCAAAAATAAAAATTAAGTATAATAATGTGGTTGTACACATGTTTACAAGCAGTACATACTCGCATAGCAGGGTAGACAGAAAGTACTTAGTGTCAAGACACTCCGTAATTCACTTTCCACCGTATTCGAGACAGTGCGTGTTGTGTGGTGGAACTCAACGTCGCACTGTCTTACCAGAGCGAGGAAATGAAAATAATTTAAATAAAATCGCTCTCCCGAGTGGGAATCGTATTCACAACCGATCGCGTTTACAGTCAGACGCTGTCCCACTGCGCCACGACCGGCGTATAATTGATCATAATCAATATATACATTTAATTGATTCCATACAAACAAGCAACACCGTCGACCTCACTACTTGCCTTAAACAAACAAAAATATTTATAATTTTATTACAACAACATTTCGTAGTTAATAAAGACATCATTTTTGATACTCTAATTAAATTCCGATAAATTAATTATAGTAGAACGCGGTTATGGCGATGTTTTCTCTATAAATATTACTAAAATGGTCTGAATATGTTCTTAGGTTTTTCTGTACCTTGTTATGGGGTTGTAATGGAATTAATGTTGTATAAATGTTGTGGCTAAATGTCGTGGCGCAGTGGGAAAGCGACTGACTGTAACGCGATAGGGTTGTGGGTTCGATCCCCAATCGGGGGAGTGATTATATTTAAATTATTTTCATTTCCTCGCTCTGGTAAGACAAAGTGCTGTGTTGAGTTCCACTACTCAAACCAACGCAATGTTTCGAATTCGGTGGAAAGCGAAATATAGAGTGTCTTGACACTAACTACTTTCTGTTTAAAAAAATATTAATAATTAAATATTAAGTAGAAATAAAATAAAAGCTGCAATCAATCAATAATACATGGTTTTAATAGTTTTTATAAATTATAAAAAAACCTTTTTAATTTTGTTCGTAATTTATCAACAGATATATTGATTTCACTATACATATTGTATTTGTTGCGAGTAAAACCACTTAAAATGAAATGAACACAACAATAAAAAAACCGGCGTTGTGTTCCGCTATTATTATCAATACGTATCTAACATGTATGAATAAGAAAGTGAAGATAGTGGGGTAGGGCAGTGACTTCGTTTTTTCTTGAGTTGAGGACAAAATGTAACAAAAAAGCTTTTCGTTAAGTTTTCCATTTCCACTAAATACTAAAAATCAATTAAATATGATATATTTTAAATTTAGATGAATATTTATTTATTTTATAAAGAAAGTTTTGAATTATTATTAAATTGATTATTAATAACATAGTTGAAGCATCAGAATAACACACAGGCTATAAAATATATAACATTTATATAATATTATATATTTATATAATATTAATTTATATAATTTATATAATATTTATTTTATTTTATATATATAATTTTTTAAATTTAAATATATTATTATTATTTATTTAAATAATTATTAAATTTAGTTTATTTTTATATATAAAATGGTAAGTACAGCTGTAGGCAACAGTCTAACTATATCAAGCATTAATCACGTATACGAGGCAAAGGCTCGTGACATGCTTAGAGCATTTTTCTATTAAAATTATGGCTCGACACAGTATTTTATAATTTCCTCTCAATTCACACGACGCTAGGAATTTTAATATGAATCCAGTATCAAATGGCCACGCCTTTTTTAACGTTTAAGATAGATTAAACTGATCACGACCACAATATATTGTATTTTTTTATTATTTTGAATATTATTGTTTCTGCTTGTCTAAGTGCTCCTTAGACAAACAGAGTCTAGATACCAAAATAAGTGTTTCAGGCAGCTAACATTTGATACCAAAAGTAAGTCATAAGAACCAAAGTTGACGTCTGTTTGTTTATCTTTTCACTGAACATATGTATGTATGTACGAGTAAAGTGCGGAGAACTGAATTACATTATTTTTTTATATAGTCATGTCAATACCTCAAAGAATCACTCTGAACTGTTTGTGAAAATTATGCATGCGGAGAAGTATGAGATTTGCCGTATTTAATAATAAATTATACATAAATTATTACTAATTATACATTAATAATAATATTTAATAGTAAATTATACATTTAATTATACATTTATAAATTAAATAAATAGAGGCCAGTCGTGGCGTCGTTTGACAGTGGTTAATGTCAGCGCGATTGTTTGAGGGTTCTATTCCCATTCGGGGGAATGATTACATTTTAATTATTATTATTTCTAGCTCTGGTATGACAAAGCGCGGCGTTCAGTTCCGCCACTTAACACGCAATATCTCGGATTCGGCGGGAAGTGGACTACAAAAAGTCTTGACACGCTCTTATGAGTATGAGTATGAGTATGAGTTGGACGTAAAATAGTAAAAAAAAACTAATAAATATCATAATTTTCACGTCAACGCCGCCGCTATTTCAAATAATCATATAGAATAAATGTCAATTATTAATTAAACACAAAGTTAGGGCCGATGGAAGCAATACCAGAAATGTGGAACATTTTCATACAAACATTGGGCAACTCCCGGTCGTTAGTTCAGATTTATGCGGCCATTTCGTGCCTCGACTTATATGAGCCTGTGATCGATTTCGCAAATCTTTGCAAAATGCATCCGCCCTATTTATTAGTTCACTTGCTATTACTTGGTAGGTTGGCTAATCATGTTTAACATAAAATTTTGTACCTTTTGGATCATTGGTGATGGTGGTTATGGGTGGGAGCGGCTTCGATACTTTCATTGGTTATGTTTTTTATAATATAAGCTGTGCAAGAATCTTGTTAAACAGAAACTTTTAAACAGATAAGCGGTTTAAATATTTTAGAAGTGTTACGATAGTCATATGATTTGGATACGAATCATATTTACACAACATTAAAAAAATAAAATGAGTTTTAAAGTACGCAAAAAAATCTAATATGTGTATTTCGATAATTACACATTACTTGACTAACTAAAGCGTTTATGATGGACAATGAAGCGTAGGTTTGAATCTTGCCATTTTAGAGTAAATAAAAATAGATAAAACGTTTTATAAAAATAAAATTCACTTCACGTTCCAACGAATTTGAGACATTACGTGTTGAGTGGTGGAAGTCAACGCCACACTTTGTCTTAGCAGAGTGAAGAAGTGAAATTAATTTAAATACAATCACTCCCCCGAGAGGGGATGGAACCCACAACCGTTTGCGTTTACATTCAGAAGCTATCCCACTGCGCCACGACCGGCCTAAAGTGAAGTACGGAGTGTCTTGACACTAGGTCCTAAAACTTTGTGTCAAATTAACATAAAGGAAAATGAAAGAAAATGGTTTTAAAATATAACCAAGCATAGCAAGCATGACGTGGCTTACATCAGCGTTTGTGGGTTTTACAAATTAAAAAAAATCGGTTGTAAAACTTTTAATATTTTTTTCTTTTTTCCGTTCTAACTTCGACAAAGCCTCATTCTGTATTCTCGTCACGCCAAAAATTTACTTTTCTTTGGTTAGCCGTTTCAGTTGCGAGTTGCATGTCAGTGATATAGTGTTTTTTTTTAGGTTACGCAACACTGCAGAGGGAGGGAAGAGGGTGCTTTGTTCCTGCGAAAAATGCAAGCACTACGTGGCTGCCTAAGAGGGTGTCGACGAAGGCCACCCCTAACATGCACTGAACACAGTAGTTATAGAAGACTTTTATATATACACATCTATATCTGTTTAATGTAAATTTATTTGAAATTAACAGATCATTAGCGCGTATCTGGTCTCCAATTCGCCATTCATATGCTCCATGTCTATACTGGCGGGTGATTTGAATTTGTAATGGCTCGCGTGTATTTAGCTACGATCAATCGGATATTGAAAGCAAAAAATATGCCTATTTAGGACTATCTAGTTGATTTTTTGCATGATATCACGAAAGACATATAGGCTGAGGTAAAGTTAATAATATAAACCTATAATTAGCATTCATGGCCACGTGTTTATAGTGTTGATATGTAGTTTTGTTTGAAGTATATTTTATAGAAATTTATTTTTTATAAAATTATATTATATTTTATAGAAATGCATGAAAAAATGAACATGGCAGGACATGAACCCGCGCCTCTAGAAGCCGTCCAAGCTTTCTATGTATCGTCTTCTATTATTCCCTGCATAAGCCAGAAGCCAGAAGAATAGATGGGGTTAGGGTAGGGTTAGGGATAGGGTTTTAGGAGAGGATATCCTAATAAGGGTCAGCCCATTCTCTCTCATTATTTTGTGATATTCTTGATATATATTTCGAATATAATTCAAAAATTCTACATTTTAGTCAATATTAGCACATGATTCCGATTTTAAACGCAATCCTCGTGAAGGGACGGGTTAGAATACAATTCCTGCTCGCTGCTGAGTAGCGTCCCGTAAGAGGCGGGTGTTCCAGTTATTTGCTGGTAGAAGGTTAATCCTCCGACTGGCTCGCAACCGATTTCAACGCCGGCAACGCCTCTACAACTCTAATATTATAGATGTCCATGAACGAAGATGATCACTTACCATCAGTTGGCCTTTCTGCTCGTTTGCCTCCAAATGATATAAAAAAACAATTGCTTGAAGATTCGATTCCTATTCGGGGAATCATAATATTTAAAATTTATTTTCATTTCTCCGCTCTGGTAAGACAAAGCGCAGCGTTTAATTCGCCACTTAACACGTAATGGCGCTATCTCGGGCAGAAAGTAGTCAATGGAATGTTTTGACACTAGATATCCTGTTATGAGGGATAAAGCGTAAAGCTGAAAAAAAATGAATTATTTACGTCAATATATTTTATAATAAAAGTAAACTAAAATAGTAGTGAATATATAGAGCGCACCCATTTCTACATAACTACATGTATTGATTATAATTTTCTAAGTAAATCAACCAAATGCAATTTAAAAAAAAAACACCTCCATAAAACCGAGCGTGCAGTAAGTGATATTTAATAATGACCACTCGTACGTAGTTAGAGATATGATCACATAATTTGATATTAATAACATATTGATAGAACTGTTTATTAAAGCTCTGCAGAGTTTACCATTTGCAGGTAAAAACCAACGCTATATCGAGGTCGGTCGATATACATAAAAAATGCAGGCGTATCGACCAGACAGACGTGTGATGTGTTAGGTTACGTGTTACTAACACGTTATAGTAAAACAATATGTCTATAGGAAAGTTTTTATTGAATTTTCACATGAGAGTTTATTTAAAGGCATATTTAAATTAGACATTGTATATTGAATGGCGGAATTTAACTCTGTGATTTGTTTTCTCAGAGCGGAGGAATGAAATTCAAATATAACCATTCCTTTAAGTAGGGATCGAACCCGCAGTCAATCATGTATGCAGTCAGTCGCTGTTACGACGTGCCGTGATGGCTTCTTTTTATATAAGGGATAACTATTATACATTTCTTCTACTCATAAATTGAAAATATAGTAAATTTGACTATAACAACGTTGAAATCATTGCACTAGCGACATCCATGTGGCTTACCTGGAACTAGAAAGATAACTAACAGAGCTAAGTCATATATCTACTTTCACCTAAGTAATCTAGCTTTTGATCTAATACCTTATAATTCCGCAAGATCTGTTTCGAGTTACAGAGCTTTTTAAACGTTTTTTAACGATTTTTAAAGAATATTATTATGAAAACAAGCTCTTATGTACCAAATATATAAGTAAATATTGTACATACATTAAGTATATTAAAAAATTATAATATTACTTATCTATCAGCTATATTCGCAATTAGTTAATTTAAAAATTTCTTATGAAAAAATATATAGAATTCAGAAAGCTTTTCTAATTCTACAGGTGGATAGAAAATCTGAAACGTAAAATATCTAGTTGACACTACTTTCTCATACTATCTACACATTGAAAGGTATTGCGTGTTTAATATTGGAGTCTCCTCCTCTACTATCAGATGGTAAATAGATAAATAATAGAATTATTTAAATACTATCCCCCGAGTGGGATTTGAACCAAATACTATCGCAAGTAGAGACTTGTTATATGCGCCATAGCGACTGAGACATATATACATGAGAGATCTGTTATTTAAAAAGAAGCAATAATCAGCATAAAATGACAGTGCTATAAAAGTTCCTTCATGGACGATTTAAGTTTTTAGTATAAAAATAGAATTATAATTTTTTTTACTTTCTTTCTTGGTTGTGAGTTAGAATTGTTATTTTAAAACAATAAAATACGGCGTTGAAGTCCGAAAATCAACACGAAATGTCCTGATTTTAGTGAAAAGTGTAGAACGGAGAGTTTTAAGATAAAATTTCTAACTGGTCTGCTATGAGGAAATGAAATATGAAGCTGCTTGATGTATAAAAGGTTTGTATTTGTTGGCAATTATTTGTACTAAAAAAGTGGTATCTTTTTTTTATAAATTGAATGACATATGAATTTAAAAGTTTTTTATAAATTGAATGACATATGAATTTAAATTAAACACACAAATGTGAAATGTGAGCAAATAGGGATTGTACCCGTAGGGGTGCCCACAACGATGTCAGGTTTAACACATCACAACTTGCTTACGAATGTACAGACAGAAATATTGTTTTTTGAATATTTTTTATGCTACTATATCATATTATTAATTTATAATTTATCTTTTATAATTAAAGATGGTGAGATACATAGCTAACTTCGTACCTGCTAAAAGTAAGCAAGCGTTCCGGCCTAATCTATTAAACTACGTAATGGTACTCCTTTCAGACTGTGGAGAGCATGGAATTATGATATACTTATGTACTTAGTTATCCTTATATATGATTGAAAAGAAAAACAATATTTTTTCATTGTACCTAATATATATTATTATAACAGTGTGTTAGTTAATTAATATATGTTAATTAATATATACAGTATGTTAGTTACATTAATATAAAACCATTAATAATATATAAAGCTTATTCCGAGTAGTGTTGGCGAGTAAGAGAGTTTAAAGGTCTGTAAAGTTCTTAGCTCCTTTAAACTTTTTTGCCACTCTTTTTGTGGGAGATGGTTCATTGCCAATCAATGTATGTATTATTTTAGGGATTTCAAATTGATTGTGTTTAGAATAAGCCTTACTTTCTAAGCCTGGCAAATTATAATACAGTGAATTAAGATAAACATTAGATGACAGTCAGTCTTCATCTCTGATGAAATCTGGAGCACACCTTTCTTATCCTGATTAGGTGGATCGAGCTTCATGACCGGCACCGAGTCTTGTTGAAGGGAACATTCTTAGTTATTGGTTAGAACACAGGGAACAGGCAAGGCAAATGTGCGTCAGGGTCACATAATGGTGAGTCGTCACCACTACTCACGGTCCCGTGTAACACCAGAGGAGCCACAGGTGCGTTGTCGGCCTTTAAGGTGGGTTTTTGTTAAATGTTGAATTGTAGAAAAACATCTTTTCTGTATGTGTTATCTGTGACATCTCCTTGCGTATCGCTTAAGTAATTGTTTTTTTTTTAAATATCCTGCAAGCATCAACTCATATTATAAAATGCGTAACATGGTTCTAATCTATCTTCGTTTCCTGAGTAAATAAAAAAAATTGCTTTCAGACAGGACTTTTTCAAAATCTTTTCCTAATGTTTTGCTCGTCTTTTTGCATTAACACTGCGTAGTCGGCCAGATCTTTTTCTGGTTCAAATATGGGAGATATGATTCTCTGTCTGCTGCCTATCAATGGCCCAGTACACATACATTTGACTAGTACAAAGTGTATGAAACATATAAGAAAATATACCTATTGTATTAGAAAATGTACCTATGCAATCACAGCGATTTCGTTCTCTTTATCACTCCACTCCATTTTTTATATAACAATATATTTTGCAATATGTTGGCGCGAAAATAAGAGCAATATATAATCATATACAAATGACAATTCCAAATTCAAAAGTAAACAATTTATTATCTTTATTTGTTACAGTAATTAAAAACAGACTAATTGTAAAGTACTTTGTTACACAGATTATTATTTTTTTTTATTTTCGAAATATTTGAAAATTAAGAACAATTAAGATTTAATTTATTTCTAAATTAAATTTTTGCTCCAAAAAACTGTGTCGCTCGGCTGTGATCACTACCGTGGTATTAATACAATACAATATAGGTAAATTATATATTTGTATTGTTATGCAAATCCTGTTTCCGTATCGTTCGCCTTTCGTGGACACCCACTAGTCACGTGCGATACGTAAATACACTTATCATTATGGTTACGATATATCAGTATACCAGGTTACCTCAAGCAGAACGCAGTGGTCTTATTGTTAGAGGTTTGTATAATATACTGTGACCCACAGCATAAGAGTTGGCTGAGATAACCTATTTCATACGTATTTCACCCATTTACGAATATTCTACATTAGTTGCAGAATACAATGTCACATTTTGCCTAATAAAGCTAAAAAAAATAACCATAGATAATATATAAATATTATTTAAATATTAATAAGCATCTTTTTCTTGAAATAACTTAATTCAGTTTTAGTGCTAAAATATATAGATAAATATCTACTGTTCAAATAAAACATTTTCACCCCATACCAAATTGTTATAAAACGTGTATTGCATGATAAGATGAAAGACACGATTTCGTATACGCCCAGAAGCTTCGAAACATTGCGTGTTAAGTGGGACGACTTAAAGCTACAATGTGGTTTAAAGGGAAAATAAAAAAATTGAAATATAATATATTAAAAAAAATTAGACGCGACCGCCGGACCACCGGACATATTTAAAGTAACGTATTTAAAGTAACGTTGTGGTACTGGGTCGCAATTAATAGGCGGGAAAGTAACTCCCTGAAAAGAAAAGAAAAACCTGCATTGTGGGATAGTCAGATACAATCTGTTGTCGAAATGGTCCGTTGAAATATTTGTACAAGTAGATAGAATGTTTATAGGTGAGAAATTATTTAAATATATAAAGGAAAATATTTAAGCCTAAAAATTTAATTTAGAATTTAATTTAATTATATTTGAGGCCGGTCATAGCGCAGTGTGATAGCGTCTGACTGTAAACGCGATCGGTTGTGGGTTCGATCCCCACTCGGGGGAGTGATAATATTTAAATTATTTTCACTTACTCGCTTCGGTAAAAGACAAAGTGCAGCGTTGAGTTCCACCACTCAACACGCAATGTCTCGAATTCGATGGAAAGCAAAGTACGGAGTGTCTTGACACTAGGTATTTTCTGTCTACCCTGCTATGCGGGATAAAAGCGTGAAGATGAAAACAAAATTTAAAGACTCAATCAGATTTTTTCATACAAGCTGTTCATGCCTATGAAAGTAGGGTACGTTTAGAAACTAATTAATTAAGTGGGAAATGGCTTAGAATTAAAAAATCTGAATTATATTAAATTAACGATTCAGGATGTTTTTGGATATTGTTTCGATTTCTTAAACAAGTAAAACAACATACTAAATGTTTATCTATAATGGCAAAAAATAAAATTTATTTATCATATTGATTATAAATGAAATTATTTTAAACGGATTAAACGCGTATATTTTGGTATTCGAAAATACATTTTTGGAAACCTGACGTTTCGAACACTGCAGTAGTCCGTCTCACAGGTCATCAACGGAAACGTCAGGTTTCTGATAACGTATTTTCAAAAACCAAAATATACTCGATTAATCCGTTTAAAATAATTTCATTTATAATGTATAAAAGTCGCGAAAAACAAAGATCTTATTATCATATTGATTGTTTAATATTTTAAAATATGCCCTATATTACATACTCAGCATCACGTAGATGGTTTTTTTGTTTTATATATTAAAAAAAATATATTAATATTTATGTTTAAATTCAAATGATATCTGGAAGTAAATTCGATGAACGTATCTACGAGGGAGTGAGGATAAACGTCACGAACAAAATAACTAAAAATACTATATTTTCCAAGTACATTTTATTGCAAAAGTTCCATTAACAATAGTGTTTAGTCGACTGCGGGCGAAATAAACTTAGTTGATCAGAACTACACTAAGGAGCTATGTACAAAAGTATGAAAAACCAGGTACATACATAAGGAGCCTTGCCTCCATGCGTATACAGGGGAGATCAAGAACGACCTAATATATACAGCATAAGCACGTATATAAAGACATATACATATTTCAGAACACCCTGAACCTAATATAGCGATGCATAATATAAAAAAAATACAATTCAGCCTTTTTCTTGGAAACTTCGTTCAAAAGCAATTTTATAGTTCATTTTTTTAGTATAAAAAATAACATAAAAACGTATAAAATTTATTATAATTAGTAGCTTCTATTTGGCAATGGCGCATACTGTCTCCAACTTTGTTCCAAAACATACATTAAAACTAAACTATGCTAAATCACAAGATACCAACCGTGACTAAATAAATCCTTATACAAAATGCCATTACATCTTTGACATTCGGTTGCTAGAAAGTATGTTTTTCTTCTTCTTTGGGGAAATGTCTAAAGACCTTCCTCTATCATAGTCTTGCAACTCAAACGATGATACATCCTCATCATATTTCATTTGCAAGGGTATTTAATGTATGACTTTCTATTAATTGTTCCCAAAAACCGAATGTCTCCTCTATACGATTTTACCAGATTTTAGAGTGAATATGTCCATGAAGGCCATCGTGGAGTCCACCTCCATAGTATCCTGAAGCGATGCCTCCTCCAAGTCCAATTCCAGAAGCAATTCCACCGCCGATTATAGACTTGACGACTGGAACAGCCACTGGTTGTGCTACCGGTACTGCTACTGGTCTGGCCACTGGTACTGGGTAAGGTGCGGGTACGGGTACACCAACCTTTAACGCGAAACCGTGATATAGGAATAATGAATTGAAAACAACAGAAGGTCGGTTGCTATTTTTAGTGTCAATTAACTAAAGTTTATTCGACATATTTGGGTTCTTTTCTACGGGTAAACTAACTTACCTGTTTAACAATTGGCACAGGAACAGCATGAGGCACTGGGACAGGGACTGGTCTATCCACTGGCACCGCCACTGCCTTCTCAACTGCAACCGGGTATGGCCTTGGTACTGCCACGGCATAAGGACGGTCTACTGGTACGGGGACGGCTACCTGAAATATTTTGAAATGAGATATTATAGGAAATGAATAGTCGTTAATGCCTTGAACGCATTTTAATATAATGATCATTTATTGTTATTAATTTCTAAGAATAACAGAAATGTATACCATAAAAACTATATAGTACCTTCACTGGGACAGGATAAGGTCTGTCAACAGCCACCGGGTAAGGTGCTGGCACTGGGACCCCTATGTGTTTTGTGACCGTAGTGTGTACGTCAGCACCCACGATAGCTCCTGAAGACAAGCCCAGACCTCCAGCAAGACCAATAGCAGGTCCTATGCCATATCCAGAAGCTAATGCTCCACTGTAACCGTAGCCGCCACCGTAGCCGCCGCCATAACCGCCACCATAACCGCCATATCCATGGGAGATTAACGATCCTCCCAGATGACCCACCAGGCCACTACGTTTTTGGACGACTTTGCTAGGTTCAGCAAGAACCGTAGCAGTCATAAAGAGGATTGCGACCTGAAATATATTAGAATCTTATTGATTAAAATTGTATGGGCTAAGCAACTTTTATAGTGCAAGTTTTCATAATTTTAAAGGTACTTTAAGTGCACACAGATGATACGGATCGCGAAAGTTCGATGCATAATATCAGAATCTAGATGATGATGATTACTTTACTTTTTTCTAGCTTCACGCTTTTATCCCGTAGAGCAGTGTAGATAGAACGTACCTAGTGTCAAGATATTCCATACATCGTTTTCCACCAAATTCGAGACGGTACTCCACGTGTAACCTACCTTTGTCTTACGACAGCGGGGAAGTGAAAATAATTTAAATATAATTACTCCCCCGAATTGGGATCGAACTTACAACCGATCGTTCCACTGCGCCACGACCGGCCTCATTACCTTACTTAATTAAATATAAAACCAAAATTAAAAATATTTTTTCATGAATAATTAATGATTTAATTTTAATTGCCTTGCTCTGGTAAAACAAAGCGCGGCGTTGAGTTAAGTCACTCAATTTGCAATGTTTTGAATTCGGTGGAAAGTGGAGTACGGAGTGTCTTGACACTGGGTACTTCCAGTCTACGTTGCTATGCGGATAAAAGCGTGAAGATAATTGGGGTCTAGTTATCATTAGACCCCAATTATCTCGATCCATCCAAAACCCATCCACAAAAAATGTCGAAATGAGGAGAAAATTGAAACAAAAGTATGCATAATTGCATATAAAGTGCAAGAAATACGTGAAGATAAGCAGAAAAAATCGTATGAATTAATTATTATCGAACAATCGAAATCACTTTTACCCGTTACGTGATGACTTCACGTCGCTTATAAATCAGACATGCTTTAAACATACATTGACGAAATTGAGCGCGTGTGTGCCATACTAATGGGGTTATGGGGCAAATTATGGCGGTTTATGCAAGTGTCGTAATATTTTGTTATTGTTTTTACTTTCAATATATGAATTATTGATTAACTTCCGTTCCTCCGATAGCCAACATTTGTTGAATTATAGGCACGTGATATCATATAATGTATCGTATAGCTACTTAGTTCTTTTAGAAAGGTTTATAAGTCATGAGTATGTTTGTCAAGCAAAAACAATGTATAAATATTATTTCTTAAGTACTGAAACAGAGAAAATCTATATGGTAGTATTTCGAACTCCATTTTAATATTTGATGCCAAATTACTTTTCAATAGAAGAAGAGAATAGAGTTTTACATAATTTCTCACTATACATATATCATAATTGTTCGTTGGAAGCAAATTTATATCAGAAATTATCAATCCTATTTATTTCAGCATAATTAAATAAATAATTAAAAAAAGGATGTATTCATAAAATTTTAGGAAAAAATACGAACAAATTTTCTCGAATGATCAAATAATTTTAATATAATTATTAATCCTAGCAGTTTCTTTTTGTTTAGGAATAACTAACTAGAATACTAGGTTTTAAAAGTATTAAATTATAATTTTTTTAACAAAAGCTGATTTCTTGTAACTGCCTATACATGTGGCACAGGTCACTTATTTACAATTTCAATTCTTGCTTGGTAAATTAAGTATTTTGCATCACCATGTTTAATACATATAATTTATTAGGTTCAAAATGATAATGAAATTTACCACTTGAAGATGTAAAAATGTACCATTAGATAAACAGCCAAAAACTTGTTACTATGACTAATATCTTTTTTTAAATTTCCAACCCCTTTACATTATGTAGGGCTATACCAAGTACTTATATACTCTGCTTATATACTCTCTTATTTTTTAAATTTTATATTTCAAAAACGTAAAAACTATCGTTACGATAATAAAAATAATTTCAAAGATTGCAAATCCTTAAATATAAAACAAATATATAAATTCGGTCAGATATTGAGTGATCGCTTTAAAGACATTTAATACAATAATCAGTATATAGGAATAACCTGCTGTACCTGCGACTTTACGTGTCAATATTTGGATTTTAACGTTTCTTAATATCAATTTTATAATAAAATAAAAAAAATCTAAGATAAAAGTAGCCCGAGTCAATCCTTTCAAATATCCGCCAGTGAATATCTCGTGTAAATCAGTTAGCCGTTTCAGAGATTAATCGTAACGAACAAACAAGCTAAAGTAGTATAAAATATTATCTTTTTATATGTACAGTGTAATATTACAAACCGAAACTCTAATTGTATTTATTTCGACTCGATATAACGAAAACAATTTTTTGTTAATAAAAATACCTGCTTTTAACTGTTTTATATGTGCATCGTCTCAATTGACTATACAAGATTGATATACATAGTTTTCCTAAAGACGTAGGTTCAAATCTCACTACTTTTAAAATTCATGTACGGTTTTTAATTTATAGACTCAATTACAACTAAAATTGATGTTTTAGCAAAGTCTTTTAGAAAACTGTCAGGCCATATAAACACGTTAATAAAATATATATTTTTTAATATCTATATATATAAAGTCTCCTTGTTTCTCCGTCTTTACAACTCGGGTAAGACTAAGAGTGAGCTTCAAACACCTCGCTCTGTTCTATATTTTTTTATTTTATACTTCTTAGTTGACATTTTGCACGTTATGGTTTGAAGTGACGCTTATTGGTATAAATTAGGGTATTTATTATTTGAACAATGACGAGCACGTAGACCTGGGGTTGTATATAGAACTGTTATGATGTTTTAAATTTATTTCTTTATTTATATAAAATAAGTTACTATCGAAATATTTTTTTATAACAAAAAATCAATAATCCATATAATTAATAATAAATGTTATATTTGTAGCAATTATATTTATTAATAAATAATACCTAAATATATTTCAAATTATAAAAAAAATGCATTTCCAATTAAAATTTGAAAAAGGAAAATTCTACCAAATCGTTTATAAACAAAGTAAGTTAACAAAAACTTACGAAAGCCTTCATTTTCACAACACTACACTGTACAAGTGACACTGTACTGAAGCACTCCCGCCCGGGACTTATATACTGACTAAACACCCCACTCGCTGTTTGTGATCGCAAGCGAATGCAATTGCTATGACGTTATCGATGTTTGTCCTTTGTCATGTGAAAAAATCGATTTATTATTATTTATTTTATTTAGGAGAGAAACCAGTGTCTCGTCGCTAGATTTTTTCTCTATCTACCCTCTAGATGTGACGTCTAGATAAACATTTGACAATAGGTACCTTCGTTCAAACGGGCCTGGTTATAATCTATAGGTGAGGGTTCGATTTTCAATTTAGTAAATAACTCATATGGAATTAAGAAATTAAAAATTAAATATATATTAAATCAGTATATATAAAAATTATCATGTACAGCGACTTATAAAATTATAATGTCATTTTTTTATTGCTTTTATGGTAAGAAGCCATTAGGGCGCATTGGAAAGTATCAGATTATACACGCAAAGAATGTGAGGTTTATTCCCATTCAGAAGAACTATTATAATTAAGTTATTTTCATTAAAATGTACCGCCGAGATCCCCATTTGATAACGTCACGTTCGCGTAAGGATCGAACTCAGAACCTTATAGCGTACAATCAGATACTAAGGCTGCAACTCAGTGTTAAAATTAGTGAGTTAGTAATAAATCATCCCCTGTGTTTTCACCCTTAGGCCTATTTTGTTTTCATTTTTTTTAAAATGAGACCTACTGCGAGATCTCATCAGTCTCTATCCTTTGTGTTAGAAACATTGTTTAAAATCTTTATATATGTTTATAATATCTTTATTTATATATATATATATATATATATATATATATATATATATATATATATATATATATATATATATAATTAACAAAGATGTATTTAAGATAGGTATAGAAATACTCTGTAATAAGTAGTCTATGGTCTAGTATGTGTCGGATGGAGTCACCTCCAGTATATTAACAGAGTTGAGAGCTTTTTGTTGGCTTAAAAATATTGTATAAAAAATCGTTTTATCTAACTTAAATGATAAATTAATCGAACATAGACGCAAGTGTCCCGACATCGTCATACCTTCTTTGAACAAGTACGTAATATCCGTTTAATCTTTCTGCCAAGTATTTTTATCTACTTTACAAAATCATATATCGAAATAAGAAACATATTTGAGTGAATTTTTTTTTATCTTTATCCTCCATAGCTGGGTAGTCAAAGACAACCAACCTAGTATTAAGATACTGAATTGACTGCTTTTTATCTGTAGTCGAGTCGTTGAATGATTACATTATTAGAATATAATGATATTTCCCCCTAGTGGGAGTCAAACCCATACCCAATAGTTTTAAAAGTCAAACTGTGTTCCACTGCGCCATGATGGATACTTATATTTAGTTAAGGTAACAGATTCCGATACAGAGTTTTAAATATATTTTTATTACAATTAGTTTTGATTCAGAGACCGGTCGTGACGCAGTGGGACAGCTTCTGACTGTAAACGCGATCGGTTGTGGATTCGATTCTCACACTGGTGAATGATTACACTTTTAATGATTTTTATTTCCTCGCTTTTGTAAGATGAAGTGCGACGTTGAGTTCCACCACTTGACACGCAATGTCTCAAATTCGACAAACTTTAAGT
Source organism: Dryadula phaetusa (assembly GCA_032432895.1). Lineage (NCBI taxonomy): Eukaryota > Metazoa > Arthropoda > Insecta > Lepidoptera > Nymphalidae > Dryadula > Dryadula phaetusa. The sequence goes on along the minus strand of JAOYRS010000017.1, from coordinate 5,169,452 downwards.
CAACTATAATTTAGCTGTGTTATAATATATTTTTTAAATTATGTATAACATATTGTATATATATGTTTCACTTATTTAATATAGTCGCTTACTGATTTCATAATTTTCTCAATTAGTTCTTGTATTAATTTTTTTTTAACTGTTGAATGGTGTAACTCAACTTCCAACCGTTCGTTGTCTTACCAGAGCGAGAAAATGAGTCTAATTGAAATAGAATGATTTTCTTGAGTGGAAATTGAACCAACGACCGATCATTTACAACCAAACGCTGTCCCACTGTGCCATGCACGTCGTTTATATTATGTATAGATGTTTACCACGTATTTGATATACACATATGTTTAAAATGACATACATATACATACGTTGCTATGACAACGTATATTTTTCATGTTAACGGGTCCTTGTGAACATGAATATTTCCCTGAATGAGATTTGAATCCTTAACCATCACGAGTCAACAGGTAAATATTAGCTCTACATTGAAAATTCATATTATCATACTTATAATAACAGAATGCCGGTTTGGTTATTTCGTTCAATTACATTATATAGAGCAAGGCGGTAAAATTGCGAGAGGTCAGAAGGAATTACAAAATATCAATGTGCCTAACTAATGGCTTGGGTGAAATAACTTCGCCTTAATGCACAATTGTTTCCTGGCGGCGATAAAGGATTGCATTACACTCTACCTGCAAGTTGTCTAGAGCTTTTTGTAATTGTCAACTTTTATAATAGCTAGCCGGTGCTTTATGTAGAGTTAAAGAAGTAGGTATTTTTGAATTATGATATTAATAATTCATAATTAATTATTTTAAGATTGTAGTAAAAGTTGCATTTTTTATAATTTTTTTATATTTTCTCGCATATACTGAAATTGAGAGAGTTAAAAATATAATTTTTCCCCTATATCATAACTTAGTTTGACAAAATTCTTCAAACCTATAAGCATCGCGTGCAATGTGAGACATTATTGGACTCTGCCGCGACTGTAGTAAATGGTAAATGCGTTATTATTGTAGTACACTGGTCTTTAAACATATAGTATTATGTAGTATGGTATTAAATAAATAAGGGGATTATTACATAGCCAATACTAAACTTTAAATATATTTATTCAAAAAATACTAATAAAATAGGGTAAAGTGGAACAGGGGCGTTTGGCTGTAAACTCAATTAGTTGTGGGTTAGATTCCTACTCCAGAGACGTTATTTAAATTATTCTTACTGCTCCATTTTAAACATTCCGCGGCGTTAAATTCCGCCATTCAAATGCCTCAAAATTGGAAGGTAAGTGAATAACTTGGAGCCTTTATTCTAGATTTTCTCTGCTATGCTAAAAAAACATTTATATATATAGTAATAAAGTGCGGATGATACTAAAGGAAGATCATGTAAAAATATATAGGTTGAAAAAGCGGTCGCTGTATGCTTCTGAAAATCACGCTGAGTATAAAGCGTCACGCTGAAAAAAATGAGTACAAAATCTAGACTCAATACAACCAATGAAGAAGAAACATTCAATTTCCTTTCTTACATTTTCAAAATGTTCCAATAAGAAGAGAATAATCTTTCAATACTCCTTTCGATTCTCTTACGCCTTTATCTTCATTATTTTCGTTCATAGAATTTCAAAGTCTTTCCTTAGCATTTTAATAGAGTTTACTAAAAATTAGATTTTTAATTTTGACCAGTTTTACACATATTAAATGAAACTATTTTAAAACGGTTTAATCGCGTATATTTTAGTATTCGAAAATACTTTTTTGCACACCTGACGTTTCGAACACTTTGAGCCTACCTGTAAAAATATACGCGATTTTTTAAAATAGTTTACTTATACTATAATGGTTTAGTTGTCCTATCACCTCCATGAGAATAAAACCACACCCAGAGCAAATGATAACAAATATGTATAATTAGAGGAAATTTAGATTATTCACTTTACGATTATCTCAGTCGAGTGTGTTACGCCAGTCGGTGTACTTACATAACCTTATAACTAAATATCTAGTGCATTAGTGAAGTACTAGTAAAGTACGCAGGTTCGTTATTTAATATAAAATTAATAACATCATTATTTAAAAATTAAAAAGGCTTTTAAGAGCTTAAATAAGTTTCTTTCTATCGCGCTTTTTCTGGGCAGTTACGATGGTGGAGGTAATTTACCACATCTTATTAACTTAGGTCGAGGCCGGTCGTGGTGCAGTGCGACAGCGTCTGACTGTAAGCGCGATCGGTTGTGGGTTCGATCCCCACTCGGGGGAGTTTAAATGTAATAATATTTAAATTGTTTTCACTTCCTCGCTCTGGTAAAGACAAAGAGCGGCGTTGAGTTCCACCACTTAACACGCAATGTCTCCAATTCGGTAGAAAGCGAAATACGGAGTGTCTTGACACTAGGTACTTTCTGCCTACACTGCTATGCGGGATAAAAGCGTGAAAAAAAATTAACTTAGATTAGTGATATAATCTGCTGAATAACGTATCCTAATAACCTAACATGATACCGAGTTGGATTGAGTTCATTAAGTACTACAGTAACAGGGTATATTTCAACTTTATTCTATATTGTAGGGCAGTTAGAGAAAGTCTAATGTTAACACACTTTGTTCTCTATTTTTTATTTCAATTGGAGATAATGCATTTTGAATGGTGATTTCTACGCTGAAATTCTTGGTAGAATGGAGAAATGAGATTCATAGAAATCTTCCGAGTGAGAATCGAATCCACTTCAAATCGCGTTTAGAGTCTGACGCTTCCCACTACACCATGATGGTTTTAATACTATTTATTTGTAAAAATATTGAATTGCAAGCGAGACAGTGTAGTGGGATAGCGTCTGACTGTTTGAAGGTTTAATTTCATCTCGGGGGACTGATTTATATTCATATTATTTTCTTTTCACTGTGCTGGTAAGACAAGATATGGTGTTAAGTTCCGCTATTTAACAGGCTTCGTCTCAAATTCATTCAAAAAGTCCTGATGAATCTAAATACTTTGCTTACTTACTTTGGTTCACTCCTTCTACCCTACCGTATAAATACCGTACAAAGCTAGAAAACTTAGTAAAAATAATTTCTCATTAGCACCGAGGCGCTTGATTCTTCTTAATTCATTTTGAAACCTTTTTGCTATCAGCAATCGTAACTGTTCACAAATCTCATTCATAAAGATCCTTGTTTTCTAGCTCTCCCTCCAGAGAACTTATAAGATACACAATTTGTTCTTAATTTTCTGCCAAATTTATTTTTCTTTTAAAAAACCTATCCATAACTTCTTATCAGATCTTAGTAAAGTTATCTATATCTAAGAAATTAAAATCTTTTAAATTTTTTGTGTCGCTCAATACTGATATACTGAAATCCATATTGAGGTCTAACCTAGCTTTGTTAAATGCAAGCAACGACTAAATGTGGGCGGAACCAAAGCGGTCTTACGTAAACTACAGTTCTAAATAGGTCTATACATTTACTTACTCCCCAATGAGATACTAAAATTAATTGCTATTCTTTGGCGACGTTTTAGTTCACTGATGTTTCTTATTTATTTATATTATGGGTTCGATTCCTATTGAAGTATTCTGATACGTTTAGATACGTTTCCTAGTAATCAAAATATTTGTAAAATATTTGTAAAGTATTGGCCGAAGCCGAGGTTGGTTGTGGCGCAGTGTAACAACGTCTGACTGTAAACGCCATCGTTTGTGGGTTCGATCCCCACTCTAGGGAGTGGTTACATTTAAAATTATTTTCACTTCCTAACTCTGGTAAGACCAAGTGCTAATAGGCAATGTCTCAAATTCGGTGGAAAGCGAAGTACGGAGTGTCTTCATACTGATATACACTAGATATAATATTGGGTCAAAGTGAATTTCGAATGTGTGAACAAATATTTACGGAATGTGGAAGGCAGTTTTTGTTAAAAAATGGGTTTTTTTTATATAATATCTAAGTACATACATAAACAATATATATTAAACAAATAAATGGGCCGGTCAGCGTTTTACTCTGAACGCGACAGGTTACGAGTATCCTGCTATGAATATATATATATATATATATATATATATATATATATATATATATATATATATATATATATATATATATATATATATATATATATATATATATATATATATATATATATATATATATATTTGGGTTATTATCCAAATAACCCAACAGCTAAAACATCCTTACGACGTCACAGTTTAAAAAATCACTTCAGACATTAATATTCAGAAATTTCTTTTTAAATTTGATGAACAAACAATCATAAATACCTATACGTATATTAATTTACACATAGTACCAATGATGCAACTTGTCCTTACAAGTTATAATTCCCATCTCATTTGCATATTGACTTTGCAACTATTGGATTCATAAATTAAACTTCTTGAAAGGACCTCTGTTTCCCACAGACCTGCTCCATATAACGTAGCAAAACCGAAACGACATATAGACCTAGATTTCTTCATTCTAATCTAGATTTTGTGTTAAAAGTAAGAAAGGTTATATCTGATTGACTTAATTTCATAGTTTATAAATATTCTCAGTAGAACTTTCTACTGATTCTCGTCCAAGGTTCTGTTTGGTTCAGTTTGTTTTAGCGTTAATTGTTTACACTTCATATTAGCCACAAGTGTTATTCACTACAGGCTTTAATTGTTATATTAAATTACTCCTTCAGAAAACAACAATAACAAATAGACACTATAGTGGCCAGGACATTATTTACATTACATGCACTGTTTAGGTGTTCGATTCTCGTTCAGGGAAATTATTATATTAAATACATATTCAAATATATAAAAATAGGATATATCGCGGCGTTAAAATCTGCCATTTCGTAAAAAAACATAATATAAGAAAATTCTTAAAAAGATACGCATACTCTTTAAGGTTTTTTAGCCGTTTTGCAAGGCAAAATTTGATTAATGTATATTATTTAAGTATCTTTGGTAAATAGTTTTGGTGTATTTAAAAAAAGCGGGCTGGGCGACCAACCGAATATTTATTTTAATGTTACCAAACCAGATAAAATATATTTTAGTGTTACCAAACCAGATATAGCGTTGAGTTCCACCACTCAACACGCTATGTCTTGACTTCGGTGGAAAGCGAAGCGAAGTACGGAGTGTGTTGACACTAGGTACTTTCTGTCTACCCTGCTATGCGGAATAAAAGCGTGAAGCTACAAAAAATAAAAAAATATATTAACCCTAGTTGGAGAATTATTACTATAAAGTGTTCGCAACCTCAGGATCTTAAGAATGTATCTTAGAATACAAATTATATATAATAAATCCTTTTAAATTAGTTTCAATAACCTTTCATCTCTTATAAATAGTTCTCCAAGCGGGATTTGAACCCAAAACCGTCGCGATCACTAAAATATTAGCATATTTATTACTAAATATGCCATACCATTTGGTATCATAGACTTAGTACACAGTTTCAGCTATTCAATACAATTATAATATTTATATAATACGAGTCGTGCCCGCGACTTTGACTTTGGAATTTAAAATCTCCGATTTAATAATTAAATATAATCGGATCGATATAATTCTAGAATAAAGGCTACTGTTTATTAGACTAAGGTACTCCTTGCTTAATCCACTATCTTCCATTGACAGTTCTACCAAAATCGATCCAGCTGTTCTAGAGATTAGTCAGAACAAACAAACAAACAGACAGATGATATTTTGATACATGTATGTACGCTGTGAGGCCGGTCGTGGCGCAGTGTGACAGTGTTTGATTGTAAACGCGATCGGTTGTGGGTTCGATCCCCACTCGGGGGAGTGATTATATTCAAATTATTTTCACTTCCTCGCTTTGGTAAAGACAAAGAGCGGCGTTGAGTTCCACCACCCAACTCGCAATGTCTCGAATTCGGTGGAAAGCGAAGTACGGAGTGTCTTGACACTAGGTACTTTCTGCTTACCTTTGCTATGCGGGATCAAAGCGTGAAGCTAAGAAAAAACTGTACGCTGTATGTATGTATACGGATTTATTAAAATGTTGTTATTTTAATATTAAAAACAGGCACTCTAATAATTATTATTTGTACAGATATATTTATGTTTGTAGGCGAATATATAAACACCGATAAAGTTAACAAATCTAGCAATTAGATGTCACGAAATACATGATTCATTACACGGACGATGCGGCTATTTGAGATATTTATGGTGAATTTTCTATAGTTTTTAATTTTAGCACTAAAGCCGAAGAGATAAGGTTTAAAATTGTATATTTAATTAAAAAATGTATTATCTCAGTAAGGGTAAGTTAGTTTTTCTAACATTTTCTCTGTGATGCAATGTAACACCGAGTTACGCACATGGACATACTTGGTCCTTTAGGTGAACTATACTTAGATAATACTTAATTGATACTGGATCGAGTTCTGTTTCATTTTTTAAGTCAAAATCAACGTAACTCGTGTGACATAAACATTATTGTTGATATATGAAGTAATCACATACAGGAAACCAGTATGAGTGTGCTACTTTGTTAGTTTGTTTGAATTAATTAACTGTGTTTATGTTTTTTTTTTTCATATTTATTTAGTGTTTTGCTGGGGAAATATTTAGAATATTAGAATTTATTGTTTGGACACTTGATGCCTTGATTTTCCCGGGTCTTGATTTTTACTGCCTACACAATGTCTATAATAATACTGTGAAAAAAAGGCAGCATCACGCTCTATCCCGCATAGCAGAGCAGTCAGAGACAACCTGGTGTCAAGAAACTCCGTTGCCTCGTGATATTGTGTGTTAAGTGGTGAACTCAACGCCGTGCATTGTCATACAAGAACGAAGAAATGAAAATAAGTTTTTAAATATTAATTAAATTTAATTCCTCCGAGTGGGAGTTGAACTCAATCGATTGAATTTACAGTCAGACACAAAAAGTTTGGAAGTTAATGGCCTTACACGAAGTGGTACTTATTTTTTTCACGAAATGCAATTACAGTGAAGTGAGATATATGTATGGTAATAGATTCGATTCCCGCCCGAAGTAATAAATATGCTAAGTAGGTAAGTGAAGAGTGAAGTATTTTAGTCTATAGGGGATGTGGGATAGCTGGAAAAATGTATAATGAGTTTCATAAGATATAAATTAAAATTATATTCGCAGTCACTACGACCTAGGACATGAGGACGGCGTGACTCATATATTGCTCACATCATGACATAATGCTAACTCTACGGCTTATCGGGGCATCTTTATACTTAGGTATTAGAAAGCGATCAGACCAAGGTTGTGGCGATTATTTACTGTTGGTTGTACAAGATATTAACAGCCTTTGGGTATACTTAAGGTAACAATTAGTTATATATTATAAAAAGTAAATGTAGATTTTAAATTCTTGATTCGCATAACGATCATTTTTCCTAACTTTTAAACTCGTTCGTCAGTTTAATATTTTCACAAATTGAGGCCGAAACACCAGGTGTCTAAAAATGTATTTTCGAAAACCAAAATATACGCGATTAATCCGTTTAAAACAGTTTCATTTAAAATTATTTTAATAATTAATCTATCTACTGCCCAGTCAGAAATTATTTCAACGAGTAAATAAGTTCCTGGTCTGTCTAGGGGAGAAAGGGTCATCGATAAATGATTCATGGAAAGAAGGCTGTCTTTAGGGAGTGACTGGCTACTAACTCTCCTGAAGAGAGAGAGAGAGAGAAGATTATATAGCAGTCAAACGTGCCAGTAAAAGAGCTGTAGTGTTAATCTCTATTAAGCCAGTGACGGTGTACCTTTATCATGAATATTTATAAAAGCAGAGGCAGTGTTCAAGATTGTGGTCGTTAATGTGGTATTAAGATTGATATGAGTCTCGGTTTACATCCAGCCAGCCTCCATCGCTGATGATATATGCCGATGACATGGCACTTATTAATGAGAGCTGGTTGGAGTTGTAGAAGCAAGCTCAAGGTGCCGATATACAAGCATAATCCGATCTATTCTCTGGGCACACTCAGGACCTTCACTTAACGAGGATGAAGACGCTGAGGTATATGTGTGGCGTAACGCGGGGTGACCACATATGTAACACGTTCACCAGTCACTTAAGATGGTATGGAGACTCTACTCGTTGGTCTGGGGATTACATCGGAAGAATATGTTTTTGCCCCAGAGACTCCCTGGACACCAAAGAAACGATGGCTGTATGTTGAGAAACAGGATATGAGAGCCAGAGGATACTTACCACCACGTATGCCAAAGATTGTGCAAAGTGGAGTAAGATTAGAAGGTCTTATAATCAGAAGAAGAAGTGGGAATCAAATTCATATCAAATCGCTTTAATCTTTCATTGTATATTTCAATAAAAAAAAATTAATAACAATTTTAGTTTAATTTCAATTAACTAACTAAGTTATTTGAAGTGTTATAAAACAATTCGCAAATTTCTCCCACAGTAGCGTGCACAATGAGACTCCCATATTAACATTCAATGTGCTATACAGATATTGTGTCAGTTGCTTAACAAAGGAGATTTTTGTTTTTCTTTAAGCTTTAAGGTATTGGCGTTTCACATGTTGCAAGTGTGTACTGTATGTAGGAACTGGTTGAACCTTGGACGTTCAGAGAGGGTATATATATATATATATATATATATATATATATATATATATATATATATATATATATAAAATTTCTTACTTAACACGAACACTAAAATGAGCAAAAATTTAATAACTGAGTGTTTTGGCACTCATTTCTGATTGCATACTTATAATGAACGGATGGTATGCATACGCAGAATATTTTGCATTTAGATATACCTATATATACAAAGAAGTGAGTGGTGAGTTCGTTGCTCAACACGCAATATTTCTATTTCGAGGGGAAAGCAGGCAAGGAGTGTCTTGACACTAGGGTGTCACTGACTGCCCTGCTGTGCAAGACAAAGCGTGAGGCTGAAAAAAATTGTAAATAATTAATTGATTTTATTAATATTTTTTTAATATATATAAGTAAGTACGTAAAGCTAGCATGCAAATGTACGTGAAGCTAATATGTAAATATATAACACCATTGTGGCGCAGTAGTCAGTCCTGGCATACGCAAGAAATCGCTATGGGTTTCAGAACCTTTGAAGTAAAATACGGTATATAGTAAAGAAACCGGTTTCTCACTTAGTTTTTCTTTCCCCATAAGATTAAGATGCATAAATGCACGTAAGCGATGTTATCCGGCGTTAGGTTATGTAGGAATGTCGGCCTGTCCGTTATTAGGGTTACACTTCCCGAATCACTTGTTTAACATTTTTACTTGTTTATTTTTGTACATTATGAACTAGATTAAGTCTACTGTACTCGTTAGTAGTATTTATGACTTTCCTTGTCCTATTTATATTATACCTATATATGCATTTTGTAATGATACCTCACCTTCTTTTCTATTTTTTCCCAGTCCCAGAGGACTGTCACCATTTAAAAACAAAAATGTCCAAGTTAGAACCTGGTTATTCGTAAAAAAAATATAAAACTTATTTTAATGCAATTTCATATCTTTATTTCTCCTAGTTTCCAGTTTAATAACATATTTTGTAGAAGTATGACAGCGTCAGAATGCTACTGCTACTTGCTACTTGGGAGAATGATTATATTTATTTGTTTTCATTTCCGCAACTCAACATGAAATGTCTCGAATTCGGCGGAAAGTAGAGTACGGAGTATCTTGACATTAGGTACTTCCTGTTTACTCTGGGATTTAGATAATTCTAGTGCGTTTTTTAATAGAACGATAAAACTGTATACTAAACAAGAATTATAGTAATTCCAGACTGAATGGGCAAGATTACTGAGGCGATATTTTTTTAATTTTTGATGCCACTCTGGCATAGTGTACTCTGTATGTTAAAGCGCTGATCGTGGGTACAATTCCCGCTAGAAAAATGGAGAGATCTTGACACTTTATTTTCTCTACCTGTATTATTATATGCGGAATATTAATAACCTATAACATATGAGCATTTATAAGACTGACATAAAAAATTCAACAGCCACACTATTGACATTGGATGTTGATGTAATTTAATGAAAAAAGTAGGCTGACGACCAACTGATCTGTTTCTACCAAATAATAGAAATTCAAAGAGGTATTGTTTTACGTGAGCCGGTTGCTAACACACGAACACACTTGTTACACCACACGGCTTGAGATTATTTAACATTTCTCAATATTAATGATGTAGTACTTTATGATGGGAAAAAATAGTATATATTATTAAATAATAAAAATACTGTATTTTCAAAGTTGACGTTTTTCAACACTGTATCGAAGGTACTGGAGGAAGGTGACGTAAAAAGCATAAGGAACCTCCGAAGAGCGTGTGTGAAGAGGATAATGACTGTGAACGAGGCAAAAGAGGTATGCAGGGGCCGAAGCATTTAGCGGTTTGTTGTCTCTGATTACCCCGTCAGGAATACAGCGTGAAGTTAAAAACAAATAATTTAATAATTTACAAAAATAATATTTAATTGTTCAATAATTTGCAAATTTTGGGATTCACAGGTCTTGTGACAAGAAATTCTGTCTTTTACTAACTAGATATTATTAACAGAAATACCCTGTCGTTACGGCAATATTCAAAAATCGTCTAATCAGACGAAAGAAATTGTTCTTACATATTTGCTACAGCTGTTACTCCTAATAGCATTTGAATATCGTTTTATTTACTTACGACTCGAGCGCTATAATTTTTTTTAGCTTCACGCTTTTATCCCACATTGTAGATTAGTCAGAAAGTACCTAGTGTCAAGACACTCCGTTCTTCGCTTACCACCTCCAACCTCCCCCGAGTGGAGATCGAACCTACAACCGATCGCGTTTACAGTCAGACGCTGTCCCACTGCGCTACGACCGGCCTCAAACATATTATAATACAATAACGGCATGGAAATTATTTGGTTCTATCCTACCATATTAGGAAATTACTTTGTTATACCGTACCATAGGTATAGTAATTCTTGGTTTAGTTAAACTTAGCTTGTCTTTGAGCAGACCGACGAGGGTGCCCACCATCCATGGCTCCGCATTGTGCCTCGTGGGCTTCGGCTGTGGAAATGAGAATCTTGTGACCATAGTGGTGTCGAAGAGGCGCACCACAGTTTTAGGTGTTATATGGACGGCCTATACCGGTCCGGAGTCCCTAACCTAAACCGTCCCGAGTCTCCAAGCATCGGGCATCTGTAACAGAATTCTTTACAATAAAAAAGGCTTTGCTTATTTTTGTACAGATTAAAACCTAATTCTAAAGCTATATTTGTTTAGGAGTACAAGAAGTGTTTTTGTGATAATAATCCTTTTGTATACATTTTTAAAAACGTATAAAATTTGAACAAAGCGGGATTCGAAGCCGCTCCTCTTGGAAACCGTCCAAGCGTTCTCACCGCTAAGCTATACGTTTTACTACTACTTTTTCTAATTTTGAGTGTGGAATAATACTTTAATAACGGTGAAAAATCCTTTTGGATGTTGAATAATATCTTGAACTTTAATTGAACAATTCTATAAGTTGTTACTAATTAAATACATAAAAATATTCACTAATTACAAATTTGGACCCCGATTGCTACTGACAGTTTATTATTAAAATTATTTCCGTTTATTATACAGGCATTTCTTTGACCATGTTACAGACCTATATCATTAAGTGTATTTTTTTGTATACGTATATATAAGCAAAGCCGTTGGCCACAACCAGTAGATCTATCTCAATTAAAGACAGTCTAAATAGTTTTTATGATTCATTGGCTTTCATCAGGTGTTACGTAAGCACGCGGTATTCAGAGTGGATGGTGACATACATATGTATGAGCTTTTCGTCTGCGCAACTCGTTTGGGGGATGTTTGAAATGCCGGCGGCCGGCGGATGAATTGAAAAATCACGCCTAGTATAGACTCCGCCTTTGGCAACGGTTCAAGCACGTAAGCGCTTGTGAGTCGAGAGAAATGCGTTCGTATGCGACCAGTTGCACGTCATATTACGATACTCTAATTAATCTGAATTTCATGCTATAAGTAGAATTTGTTTTGTTTTATTTGTTTTTTTTCCTTTATATAAAAATAAGTTCTTTTGTAAATGGTCCTTGTTTTATTTTAGCTTCAGGACTGTACTCCACTTTCAGAATCCGAAACGTTGCCTGTTGATTGGCAGAATTCAAAGCATCGCTTTGTTTTACTAGTGGGAGGAAAAGAAATTTTTATATTAGTTTACATATAACTATTCCCCGGAGAGAGAATCGAACCAGCCTATTGCGTTTACACTCAGACGCTGACCCACTGCATCACGACCGCTAAAAGTTTAAGTTACTTAACTAGTTAGTAAAGCAGAAATTGGATAGGACTTGCAGGTTTAAGATTGTTTTAATCTACTGTCATGTTCTGCATATACATGGAAAGATGGAGATAGAAATTAATGTTAAGGTTTTTGAATAAATCAATTTTAAACGGATTAATAGCGCGTATTTATAAAATCCGACGTAGTCTCACTGTCTGCCTGTGATCACGGACTAGGACTAATGTAAGGTGTTCGAAACGTCTAGTATGCAAAAATATATTTTCGAATACCAAAATATACGCGATTAATCCGTTTAAAATAGTTATATTTAAAATGTGACAAATTTCCGAAAATCATAGTCCTTATAATATTAAGCTATTTTACTAACTAAGAAATAAAATGAGGCCGGTCGTGGCGCAGTGTGACAGCGTCTGACTGTAAACGCGATCAGTTGTGGGTTCGATCTCATTCGGGGGAGTGATTATATTTAAATTATTTTCACTTCCTCGCACTGGTAAAGACAAAAAGCGGCGTTGAATTCACCACTCAACACGCAATGTCTCGAATTCGGTGGAAAGCGAAGTACGGAGTGTGTTGACACTAGGTACTTCCAGTCTATCCTGCTATGCGGGATAAAAGCGTGAAGCTAAAAAAAACATAAAAAATAAAAATAATTAATAAAATATTTCTCTACGGGGTATCGAACCCACGTCCACCGCATAGTCATGCGTGACTATAAACATATTGTTACATAATACATTACGGGCTCTTACGTTTAGATCTGGTCTGAATCTGGACCCGTTTTACCGTTTAGGCGTATGATCTAGACAGTGTGGTATACGTTGGAGCTGTTAATACCATTATAAATTTTGTAAAAACCGTAACTGGTAATATGTTTTTTAAAATTAAATATTTTTTATGTATGAATGTAGTATATTGATAGATTATTAAATTGATTTTAAAACTAAATGCAGTTGTATATTAATCTTCGTTGCACAGTGAAACATTAGACAATGTTTGACTGCTAATACTATTGGTTGTGGGTTCGATCCCACTCTGAGGAATAATTTTATTTCAATTCCTCCGCCACCGGTTTCGGTTAGAATTCCATCGGTTTTCCCATGGAAAGTTGAATTTGAAAGGATAGTGGAGATCAGTGTTTCTATCTTAAAAAAAAACTAAATTTAGACAAAAAATGAATAACGTTATTATTTATATATATTTATATACATATGTTATACATATATTATCTTCCGCCTGTTATCCCGTATAGCAGGATAGATAGAAAGTAACTATATATAATAATATATATTATATATATATATATATATATATATATATATATATATATATATATATATATATATATATATATATATATATATATATATATATATATATATATATATATATATATATTGTTTGCTCTGATAAGATAAAGCGCGGCGTTAAGTTCCATTTCTATCTTGAATTTGGCGGAAAGCGTTCCACCATTCAAAATGTGATATTTGGAATTGGGGTGGAAAGCAGATACTATAATGTCTAAATACAAAAAATAATAATAAATATAGATTAACTTAAATAAATAAATAAATAAATAAATATAGATTAACAGCTCTATCAGATACTTTAGTTTTCCTGCTTTCTTCCATGTGAGGGCGCCAAGTGGAGTTCCGTCGACATCTCGCGTGCCGCACTCGATATATAAATACCATCGGTTTATTACTTTACACTACTTTCCAACCACTCGCCGATTGATACAGAGTAATCATAATGTCTCGATATATAGTAAGTCTTTAGTTTACTAAACTGAAATCATTATTTTTTTATATTTTTTTCGCATTTGGCAAAAAAAAGAGAAATTAGTAGCACCTCCAATATAATATTGGTTAGGTGCAAGAATTCAACGTTGAGTGTATTTTACGTTATAAAGAAAATAAAAATATAAAAAGTATTATAAATAAGTAATTAGTTAGATAATTCACAATTCAATCAATTATCTTGTTGTTTTAGCTAAATTTATTCACTATTTTTAGAAATAGTAACTTCCCACAAACTAATACGAAGTGAAAATAACTTTAAATTTATGTTGTTTAATTTGTTACAGGTTCTTTTTGCGTTGTGTCTTTTCACAGTACAAGCAAAGCCGGAGACTAAGAAGAGAGAGGCATCAGCATCTCTAATACCAACAAGACACAGCTATTCTGAATATCACAATAAGGTAGCGATACCAATTCCCCACCCTGTGCCAGTCGGTGTTCCCAGGCCTGTGCCAGTGACTGTTCCAGTTGGCGTGCCAGTGGACAGCCCTCGCCCTGTCCCAGTTTCTGTGCCTCAACCGGTGCCACATATAATTCCCAGGCCAGTAGCTGTGCCAGTGAACCGACCTGTTGCCGTGCCAGTGGCTCAACCTGTGCCAGTCACCGTGACTCAGGGTGTAGGCATCCCTGTTCCCCAACCTTATGCTGTCAGTGTTCCTGCCCCAGTCCCAGTCAGGGTAGCACAGCCGGTGGCAGTACCAGTGGCAGCGGTAGCTGGTGGCATAGGAGGCTACGGACTAGGACTAGGCGGCTATGGTGGCGGAATTTTAGGTGGCATAGGTTCAGGAATATCCCTTGGAGGACTGGGTTCAATTCCCGTGGGTTTGGGTGTAGGGTCAGCATTGCCTGTAGGAATATCATCCAAAATAGTATCACCCGTTATATCTTCAGGATCTATTCTTTCTTCTGGGTATGGTTACGGGCATGGTGGGTACTACGGGCACGGATACCATGGGCATTGAGAGTATACAAGAATTTATTCGCCAAAAATGTAAAAATATTACGATAATATTTAGTATCTAATTACTTATAATATTAGAGGTAGAAGGGTCCCCATTCATTAATCTAGTCCGATCTCTAATAATCTTTTCGTAGAGTTATGTAAGACTAAAGTAAGACTAGTGTAAATATTTCGCTAACATTGTAATAAAAATATTACAATAATAATACAATTAATATTTCATATGTATAAGCATGTATGTATGTTTATATATTTCTATATATATTTAAGTATGTTTCCTTAGATTGTATTTTGCTCATAAATATAATATAAATAATTGAATATTTTATATTTTATTTATTTTATTTATTGAAAGGTATCACCGCTAAGAATATGCCTTATGTATCTCCACCCAATAACCTTCATCTTAACCAAATGCCGTTAGTGTATCAGACAGTTACAGATTAAAAAAGATAAGTGTACATTAGTACTTATTAAAATAAAAATAATTTTCTTACGTTAATATTGCGCATGCGTTTATTTTATATAAGAACAATTGCAAAAATTAAAAATTTAAATAAATATTGTACAAGATTTTTTTTTTTAAATTGTGCACTTTTGCTGAAAAATCATCATAAATCACATTCCCGTATAAAGTATTCCATAACAACAAGAAATATAGATATAATTAGTAATTGGTGTTCATTTGTTTGCTTGAAAACGGATTTAAATTTACTTGATATAATATTAAGATTTGGCAATTCGAAGGGAGTTGAGAATGGAAGTGTCATGCCACTAGTAGCATTCTGACTGCTTTGCCATGGGGGAAAACTGAACATAATATTTTTTTTAAGGTTCACGCTTTTATCCCGCATAGTAGGATAGACAAAAAGTATCTAGTGTTAAGACACTCAACGCCGTACTTTGTCTTAGCAGAGCGAGGAAGTGGAAATAATTTAAATATAATCACTCCCCCGAGCGGGAGTCGACCCTACAACCGATAGCGTTTACAGTCACGCTGTCCCACTGCACCATGACTGGCCAACAAACAATATTAATTGTTATTAGAAAATACAGAACCCAACACTCTCCATATTTATATTTAAAGAAAATAATCACAATTAATAAATCCTTAGAGAGCCAGTGATTCACAAATGTCTAATTTGGATACGATTACGATAGTGACCATTATCAGATACGTACGTACGTGATTAGTTTGTTTTGATATCATATCAGTGACCATTCTCACTTCACTTGGGGATATCGTTTTTTGTCCATCTGATAGTAAAGTGTGTAATATTCATTAAATTAAAACAACATTTGGAGCAAAATGAAGACGAGTGAGTAATATTTTATTTTAATATTAACTTTCAATATTATTGTGAATTTAATGTTTTTGCTCGCAACTTTGTTATGTTGTGGCGCCTGATGTTTACGCTTTCCTTGTAATTGAATAAAATAATTGCTATTTATCTTAATTATATTGTCAAATGTGATATAGAATTGTAAAGTAATAATAAATTCAAAGTATTTAATTGTAGGTACTTACTTAGTAGGGGATTTCAAATGGCTGTTGGTGATTGATTGAATTTTATGAAACTAGCTAGCTATAAAATAAAGTCAGAAATTTTGCAATATGGATTTTTAATGAGTCCCTTGGGGAACGAAGGAGAATGATATTTTTATATTGTTTCATCTGTGCCTACGTACTTTGTATTTATTTCTTTGTTTTTAGATAATATTTATGTTGCATTTTTCACATTTTCCTTAAATTATAATTATAAGAATTGTGAAGAGAGGAAAAAGCGTCGTTCTTAATATTTGTCTCTTTGTTTACAAAATATGTGTTGTAATATTATTATGTGTTGAATGTTTTATTTTTTTATGTGTTTGTAAGAAAAAATGATGTTTCTTTTTTATTTTGAAAAAAAAAATCCTGCAAGAACAGAATAAGTAAGTCATTAAAATATTCTAAAATAGACTGTATATTTTTGTAAGGAACATACACGTTAAGGAAGTTTGTACCAAAGTTAAACTAATCATGTAAAATCTCCTTAGTGAATAACGTATTATAAAGAACAAAGATAAAACGCGGAAATCAGTTCACCACTCATTTTCGGGCAGTCAACAGTCTCTTGACATTTAGCACTGGATTTCATAACTATCCTGCTGTATGAGATCTACTACAGTATCTTACTTTCATGGCTTCTATTAACATAAAATAAACATAGATTGTATGAGTAGACTTGCAAATACTAAATTATATTTGAACAAAACTTTAAAAGTATCATTAAGATTAGTCAATGATAACATATCTATGTCCAATGTTTGCTTGCGCTAGGAAAGTACCTCCCAGAGTACTTAAATTATTGTTTTAACAAAGATGTAAATTTATTCATCTAAACGGACATATATGAATAATTTTTGACGTCACTACACTACACTACGAAAGGCGTCTAAAAAAAAAACTTGTTAAGAAACTTCTTTATTGGAACTATGTGATTTTACTCGTCCACATACGACCCTTATGTCCGGCATTTGGACGAGTAAAATCACATGTTGATCATGATGTCATGTGTGGATGGGAGGAGTCACACGTGGGCCATGGTGTCATGTGTGGATGGGAGGAGTCACACGTGGGCCATGGTGTCATGTATGGATGGGAGGAGTCACACGTGGGCCATAGTGTCATATGTGGACTAGTAAAATGACATGTGGATCAAGATGTCATGTATGGTGAAATCTCATGTAGATTATGGTGTCATATATGGACGAGAAAAATTACATAATGTCATATGTAGGCGAGTAAAAGCACATGTGGACCAAGATGTCATGTGTGGATGGGTGGAATCACATTTAGAATATGTTGTCATGTGTGGATGGGTCGAATCACATGTAGTTCATGGTGTCATATGGTGACTAGTAAAATCACATGTGGACTAAGATGTAATGTGTGGATGGGTGGAATCACATGTAGACCATGATGACATGTGTGGATGGGTGGAATCATATGTGGATTATTTTGTTATATATGGACGAGAAAATTACATGTGAGTCATTATGTCATATGTAGACGTTTAAAATCACATGTGGACCATGTTGTCATGTGTGGATGGGTGGAATCACAAGTACGCCATGGTGTCATATGTGGACTGCTAAAGTCATATGTGGACGAAGATGCCATGTGTGGATGGGTGCATTCATGTGTGGACAAAGATATCATGTGTGGCTGGGTGGAATCACACGTGGACAAAGATGTCATGTGTGTTGGGTGGAATCACATATAGACCATGATGTCATGTGTGGACGAGAAAGATTACATGTGGGTCATGATGTCATATGTAGACCAGTAAAATCACATGTGGACGATGATATTATGAGTGGTTGGATAAATTTACATATGGATTATAATGTCATATGTGGATGGATTGAATCACATTTAGACCATGACATTATATGTGGACCATGATATTATATGGTGATGAGGAACATCACATGTGGACCATGGTATAATTTGTGGATGGATGAAATCATATATGGACCATGATATCATACGTGGACGAGTAAAATCATATGAAGACCATGATGTCATATATGGACGAGTAAAATCAAATGTGGGCTATGGTGTCATATATGGGAGATAGAAATCATTTGTGCACCTTGATATCATGTGAGAGGGGCATGATGTCACATGTGAATATCAAGTTACATGTGAACTATGATCTCATGTATGGATAGGTGAAATTATATGTGGATTATGGTGCCATTTGTGGAATTAACTCTAAAAATATCTACTACTTAACATTTTCTATTTATAGAGCTACGAAATATCTTTGATTTTTTTAATACTTTATGCCTTCATTATTGCGCAGAAGAAAAAATAATTAGCTAAGAATAGTAAATATCATATGGCTTTGTGAGTTGCTGCGAATCAATGAGTGGGATGAGTGGCAGTCTTAATTGTATAGATATAATATCTTTAATCAATTCCTCAACTAAAATTATGTTAATTCCTTATCCAATATCTCGAAGAAAATATATAATTCGCTAACTTTATTATGCTGGATTATACATCCACTGGTGTTTTTTTAAAGAAACAGGCAAAGTAAATGGACTCCAAATGAGGCCATACCTGTGCAGTGCAGTTCACATGCAAACTGGTGTCTTCTGGGATTGAACTGAATCAGGTTCTTTTCACCCCAGAAAGAAACAATCGACGACGTTTTCTCAGAAAAGGTCCGGTGTATTATGCGTCCACTGTACTGTCCTCTGCATAGCAATGAATGCTAGAATCCTTTAACATGCAAGTGATATGCAGAAGGAACAGCGTAGGGGACATCACACGATCTTGGGGCACGGCAGCATTCACAGGCATGTATTCAGAGCAAGCAGAACGACGAACGACGAACGTCGACAACGACCTTAATGCCGCGCCAATACTGATATCGACGCTGTTATACGGCAGAGAAACATGAGTGTATTAAAAAAATGAGAATAAGATGAACATAAGATGAACATGAGAATAAGATGAACATTGTAGAGATATGCTCTCTTTGTCGGATATGCGGTATCAGTTTACACAATCGTATATGCAGCGAAGAGATTTGCAGAATGGCAAATTGTCATAGTAATAATGAAGAAGAACGTGCTGAGGTGGTTTGGGCACTTTGAGAGAATCAGTGATGAAAGAATAGTAAGACAGATAAGATAATAATGATAAGATAAGATGAGCGGCAGGAGAGGTCAGGGGAGACCTCGGCTGAATCATGGCGTAAAAACATAAGGATTCCTTGAAGAACACGTATGTCGAGGTTAATGACTGTGGACGAGGCGAAAGCAAGCTTGAATCAAATAAAAGAGAATTCTATTAATCAAATGTTTTTACTATTTATACACGTAAAGAAAATACTTTTTATAACAAAGTATTTGAAAACAGTAAAAGGATAAAATTAAAAATCATATTAGCATGAGTTTGCAATATTAAGTAGTGTTTCCCAATAGGGATGATAGGATTTTGATAGCTCACAGCTACCATCTTGGTTGTTTAACATTTGACATTTGTGTTTTGTGTTTAGTAATATTTGCCATTTAATCATGAACAAGTTCACGTTACCTCAACGTTTGGAAATTGTCCAAATTTTCTATCAAAATTCGAGAAATATTGTCTCTACTCAAAGAGCATTTCGTGCTAAATATATTTAATACCCTTGAAATTTTTTTTGTGGAGGTATGTTAAATCTAAAGTGTATGCCAATAAACCAGCTATGGTTTAAGACCTTGAACGCAACATTTGAGCGACTATAGCGGCCATACCAGCCGAAATGTTGCACCGAGTCATCGAAAATTGGACCGATCATATTCACCAGTGCAAAAAAAGTCGTGGCGGTCATTTGAACGATATTTTGTTTAAATCATAAATAGCATAAAATTTCTTATCAAATAAAGCATTGAGCTAATGCCATTGAGCACGTAATTCGAACATATATATTACATGTTTTATTTCAATTTCAAAACATATCGTTCTTATTGGGAAACCCCATATTTGCTACTTACTTACTTGTACTTTTATATATAAATAATAACACATTAATAAATAAATAAAATATAAAAATAATAATAACTAAACAAAAATGACAGTAATATCTTATATCGTTTTATTACTTAATATTCTTATCCATATCATTCTTACCAACATATTAACATATACATACATATTATCATATACACATACATGTGTATGCACACTAATATATTACGTTTTATTAGTTAAAGTTCAAAATTTAATTTACTATTTAAAATTAGTTTATAATTAAATAGAATGATTTCATCCTTATGTTTCACCTATACTGTACGAAGAAAGCAAACAAGCGTGCGGGGAATAGTATCCTACCCTCATACAGTAACACTAGTACGGGGGTAGGGATTGATGGAGATGTACACTGCTATTGTAATATGTTAGGGTTTTGTGTAATAATAAACAAACCAACAAATATATGAATAGATTAAAACGTTGCTAAGTTAAGGATAACGTTAAACATTTTTGGTGATAAGAAAAAAAGAACTGCATATAAGTATATGAGGCCGGTCGTGGCGACAGCGTCCGACTGTTAACGCGATCGGTTGTGAGTTCGATCCCCACTCGGGGGATTGATTATATTTAAATTATTTTCACTTCCTCGTTCTAGTAAAAAACAAAGTGCGGTGTTGAGTTCCACCATTCAACACGCAATGTCCCGAATTAAATAAATTTGTTAGTAAATTCTACTATAACTATTTAAATTAATTTAAGGAGATCGCTTGTATAAAACGTGTGAGTTTTCAACACTTAACAACTACACTTTATAGAAGGAGATCGTATCGGTGACTTCATTTTTCTGACTTTCTCTATGGAATTGCCATAGGAAATGAAAAAAAAAGAACTTTAAAAAAATAAAAATAAAAATTTGCCTTATTTTTTTTTGTTATCCCGATCGCTCTGGCAAGAAGATTAGTTTAATACTATAACAATATCATAATTGGAACCGAACACGCGTACAGGTTTATTAACTAACTCAGCGTTGCAATATATTCTTGCATTGAACATGGGAAATACAGCTCATTTTTCTAGTAGATAATTACTTGAAAGTTTAAAAGGGTAATTAATTCACGCTATCCGCTCAGAGATTAAAAATATTAATTTTAGTTTTGGACGATATACGCGGAAAGAAGAGAACAAAATGCCTTGACACTAGGTTTAAAGCTTAATCCCAGTTCAACCCTGTTGTATAATAATTTAATATGAGAATACCGGTTGTGGTTTCGATTCCCACTCGGGGAAGTGATAATATTTAAATTATTATTATTCCCTCACTCAGGAAAGACTATGTGCGGCGTTGAGTTCCGCAATTCAATATGCAATATCTTCGCAATTCGGCAGAAAGCGAAGCCCGGAGTGTTGACACTAGGAGCTTTCTAGCTACCTTGCTATACGGGATAAAAGCTTAAACCTGAAAATAATATTTATATATTTTAATTTATATATTATTATATATTTCAGGATTTCCGTTTTCATTGGAGAATATTCCAAGGCAGACGAGCTTCGTGTGCCTCTCATTAAAGTTTGGCAGCGTCTTGTCAGCATTTGTACTAATAGTTAGTGTATATTTAATACTTTTTAACACAGGCAAATTATTTTAATACTTATCTATGTTATGAATTTACCTATGAGATCACTTGAAAATATTGTTTTTTTTTTTTAATAATCGTCATCTATACATTTGGAAGTAGTTTCCTGAGAACTACATACATACTTCATATGAATTTTAGGTCCATACGGCTAAAACACTGAAGAACTGCTTTGAACAGAACTATTAATTTCTTGTATTATATAACTGATAAAATTTACTTTATTGATTTCAGTTATATTCAATATTCGCGCTCGCACAATGTCTCGCTGCTTTAAACCTACTGGCGCCGTGGTCTGTACACGACATGGAGGTCATGATGTCTTACGCCGTGGTGGTCGGCGTCACCGTTACACACATCATCACGCTGTTCCTCAGCACCCTCATGTTGGTCGGAGTGTTAAAGGTATGGACTTCAGGGTATCATATAAAAATGCCATTTGAATTTAAAATTTATTTTAAATTCATGTACATAAAATCTGTCAATAATTTTATCTAAACATAAGTTTTGCTCTTTCATACTTGTTTGTTTATATTTATTAAACTATACTAATTGAAATTATTTTAAATAGATATTTATATATTTCAATTATTATTTTTTTTGTCACTCTTAGATACATATTGTAACGAAATTCATAAACATGTATTATAATAAAAGTTAATTTAATACCAAATTCCTTAAAATAATTTAATTTAATATATAATTTTATAACAACCGAACCCGAAATCTGTAGAAGGCAAAGTCAAAGTCAAATAATTTTATTCAAAGTAAGAAGTTACAAGCTTGGTATTTTGAACGTCAAATAATTAACCAACAATTCACTAACGTTAATGCCTCAGACCTGAGAAGTACCGGCGCAAGAAACTTAGCAGGACTTTTTCTTTTTTTTTATTAAATACAAATCACTATTTTATAGGAAAAAGCCCGTCTGATCAGATATTGGGTGATATGGACGTCCCTGCTGGTGACCGCATCCGTGCTCGTCTTCGTGTTCTGGATAACCCTCAGCATGATAAACCATTTTAACGATGATTCTCTATTGATCTATGTCGTCGAATTCCTAGGATTAAGTGAGTTAATATATTATTTTTTTTAGCTTCACGCTTTTTTTATCCCGCATAGCAGGGTAGACAGAAAGTATCTAGTGTCCAAACACTCCGTCCTTTACTTTCCACCAAAGTCGAGACATTACGTATAATTAAAAAAATAAATTAAATATAATCCCACAACCAGTCGCGTTTATAGTCAGACGCTGTCACACTGCGCTACGACCGGCCTTAATTTCCTCATTTGGACGATCTGGTAAGACAAAATGCTGCGCTGACTTCCGCCATTCCATAGGCAATATATTCACGCGAAAAGCACATAACGGAATGTCTTGACTTTAGGTTCTCTCTAAAAACATGAAAATACTGAATAATATTGCAAACTTTGTAATATGTGTTTTTGCCTTTTTTTGAAGTAAACTTTTAGACATAATTTCATAGTAACTTGTTGAGGAGTGATTTATTAGGGGTTTTCTATTCTTTACCAATTGATTTCCATTGACTACTTCAAGTCTCTAACTTGACTCTCTTATAATAGATATAGGGAAAATTACGCTTAAAACAAAACAAAACTGAATTTGAGACATTATGTGTTGATTGGCGGAACTGAACGTGGACTTTTGTGTTACCAGAGCGAAAAAAAGGAAATAAATTAAATATAATGATTCTCTCGAGTGAGAATCGAACCTCCAACCGATCGCGCTTACAGTCAGACGCTGTCCCACTGCGTCACGACCGGCATCAAGTTACCTTAATATTAATTATAAAGATACGTTATAATTCCTTTCAGTGGTCCGCTTTTACATGTTGATGATTGTATCCAGCTTCTACAAGCAGTTGGAGGAAAGGGAGATAGAAGAGAGGGAAAGGTTGAGGAATTTAGTGCACAATGAGAACTGGTACAACTCTGCTTGACACACTTGGACTACTCGAGCTTTTATAGCCTTTTGTTACATATTATGTAAATATATAGAGTTCGTTTTGATAGTTTTGTTTACAAATATATATAGAAATAAATTATTATTAATAAATATATAAATATATAAAAATACGTTTAATTTAAATAAATTATGAATTTTTGATAATTGTTTTTTTTTGCAAAATTAATTAAAAGGCTTCAAATTGTTAGGATATAACGTAAAGCATAGGTAGTACCGCTACCGGTTGCAGGTTCGATTTACGCTCGGGTCATATTTAAAATATATTTTTACTTCTCCGCACTGATAAGACAAACCTCATACACAATGTTTTAATTTCAGGCGGAAAAGAGTCTAGAGTGTCTGGACTCTAGTTAATTTCGGGCGGAAAGTAAACAGAGTGTCTAGACACTAGGTTGTCTCTATTGTTAATATTACTATAATAAAAATAATTTGACAGGTTCAAATTGTTTCAAATTGTCAAATTATTTGTATTGTAATCGCCTTGATAGTGGGTTCGACGCCGCCTGAGTTGAGGATTTTATACGCTCATAAAAACACAAATTTATTTCGAAAAAATATTTATTTGGTGTCGACTGCAATAACACTCGTTAGTCTATAAAATTTACAACAATATATTACGGAATACTATTTACAATAAAATTATGTATATTAATAGCAAAATATAATCCGCTTAACTAAAATCTCTAAAATATAGCTTGATTGGAATTCTTTGCAAAAATAAAATATTAATTATATCTTAATTATTAGGTACATTTCTCATATCGTTACCGTTTTAATTTTATATAGCTATGACATCTTTCAAAAAACGTTCGAAGTCCAGTGGGATTTGAATCCGCGCTTCGTGGAAACCATGTAAGCACTTCCACAATTAGGCCATGCGTTCTACATCCGGATATCCGACGTTAAAATTCTTATACGTTTGCTCTTGTTATCATCTCTGTAAAGTGATTTTTACAAATTTCGGCGACCCAAAGATTATTTCTAACAAATAATCGTTTGACAAGAGAAGATACTATTCATTTTAATATTTTACTATTTTTAAAAATATATAAAATAGCTATTATAATTTTTTATATAAGCAGGTCTATGAAAAGCCTTAGAAATATTGCCACTTAATTATTTCACACTACAAATAAGGCATTTTCAAAAATGTATAATTTTTAAGTTTTTTTTTTAATATTTTCTAAGAGCCACGAGGCAAGGGCTTCCAATAGCGCTGCGTATATGATATT
Organism: Dryadula phaetusa; assembly: GCA_032432895.1. NCBI lineage: Eukaryota > Metazoa > Arthropoda > Insecta > Lepidoptera > Nymphalidae > Dryadula > Dryadula phaetusa. The sequence continues at coordinate 5,143,991 of JAOYRS010000017.1, read as the reverse complement.
TAAAAAAAAATGCACAAAATTAGTCATTCAGCCAGATAGTCAGTCAATATTTAATAAAATTTCATATAAATTGATAGACACACAGAACTACGCTATATTTAATAATTTAAGTGCACTTTGAAATATAATTTTTTTAATAATATAAAATACATCAAAATACTTACAATTAACATTCTTGTCAATAAAACATACAGACAGCCAAATTCAATGCGGTAACTAGAATCAAATGATATACCTGTTTTTTGTCTAATTATATTTTTTACTTGCTAATTTAATTTCTTGAATAGTTTCACAATATAAAATAGAGAGAATAGCCCTCACGGATCTGAGCTTTAATGTGCATATTACAGAGGCTCTTAAATCGCCACATGGGTCACAGACCAAGCTCTTCTCTCTGCAAGACTACTTGTTTAACAATTTCTCCGCTGAGCTAAATTTTTTTTTACCACGTGTACTTTCGATAAATGTCATTCGTATAAACATAATTAGGTCAAAATTGTCAGGAAATGTCGTTTTCCACGATTGTCAATAATTGGGAATGTTTTAAAATATATTATTAGTTTCTATACTTGATTCTACTAAAAATTTCTCTGTCAAAATAAATAAACCTTTACTGTGTTAGTGTGTATGTATTTAAATTATTAAATTTCTCCTCTCTGGTAAGACAAATTGCGGCGTTCATTTCCGCTACATAGCAGCAACGAACAGAGCGTCTTGACACTAGGTTCTCTCTGATCCTGGAAGGCGTGAAGCCGTTAAATTTATCTATGCACCTTTATATATACAATTTAAAATATATATTCATCAAAAAATATGATTTTTTTGTTATTAGTATAATTTTATTCTACTCCCTTATTTATATATATTGACGATATCTTTTATAAACTTTTTTATATAATAAATATATTTATATATATATATATATATATATATATATATATATATACATATATATATATATATATATATATAGTTAGCTTGAAAGTGTATGTTTGTACGTTCCGTCAGACTTATCATTGGCTCAATATTATCTAGTTTAGTCGATTAAAGTTTAACCTCCAATAATAATATAATATCTACGCGTACATATCTAGAAAGAGCATAACTACAAGAGAATCTCACCCATTGTATATTAATCAAAAGTATTATAACTTTCTAAGACTACTAAGACGTGTGGGTTCAAATTCTGATGGCTAAAACGTATGTATAAATATATACAAAAAATGTCTTTTAAACCTGTTTAGATAACTTGCGGTGTTAAACGCTACCATACAGAATATTTTAAGCGGAGATCGAAATAACTTAGTAGTCTAACACACAAAAAACAGTATATGTTAGAAGATAACTATTTTTCCCCTTTCCTTTACAACCAGTACATTACATATGCAAATACTTTTGACAGATTAGCGTTTAGTATAATTACTCTATCTAGATATATGTACATATGCATATGATATAATTAATTTTGTATGATTTGAGTATATTTTGAATAATATATTGTGTAAGCGCTATACGGCGTCTTGCTCCCGCGTGTACTTGACAGTGCCGTCCCGTTGCATCTTCACTATAGAGCTCCAGATGAGAATCACCAAGTAGATTTGTACCACTGGAATAATAAAAATATAATTTTATTAATATCAGATAGTTAATATCTTTAGCTTCACGTTTTATCCGGTATAATAGGGTAGGTAGAGAAAAATCTACTTTCAGGATGTGTTCGTGATGATTGGTGGAACTCAACGCCGTGTATATCTTATCAGAGCGGAGAAATCAAACCCATAGCCTTCCTTTTTTAGAGCTAGTGTTTTTTACATAAATTTGGTTATTTTATAATCTTTAGATATTTCACGGGTTAGCAAAGAAAACCCTTTTTTGTCTCTTTTTTAATATTTTGTATATTGTATTTCTTCTAACCAGTGCTTCGGTCGTAGATTCAAAAAAAATGACTACTTTCTGATTATTTATTGGCATATATTGAGTAAGCAGCTAGCAGGCCATGCAAGAATATCTAAACAATTCATATATGTTAGCTTATATTTAGCTTTTTGCCTTTATGCCGCATGTCAGGGTAGACAGAAAGTATATAGTGTCAAGATACTCCGTACTTCACTTTCCGCTGAATTTGAGGCACTGTGAGTTGAGTGGCGGAACTCAACGCCGCACTTTGTCTTTACCAGAGCGAGGAAGTGAAAATAATTTAAATATAATCACTCCCCCGAACAGGGATCGAACCTGTCACGTTTACAGTCGGACGCTGTCACACTGCGCCACGACCGGCGGTGTTATATTTGTACAATTTATAATACCGGTTTATTTATATATATATATATATATATATATATATAAACTTTGTTTTAATTATTTTAGTTACATTCGTCCCACCTGCAACGCTATGGCATTTACATCCTTATTATGTAAAATCAATGTATCACACATAATAACTGTGTTTGACATACACGTTGCCAAGGCAACGCGTTGTTTACGCGTCAATGGGACATCTTGTTGAATATGAAATGAATTAATGCAATAATATACGACACTCACTTAATTGGAATAATATTAAGAACAGTTCGCTAGCGGTCTCCTTGGTGAGGAACGCGAGGCTGTACACGAAGCCGATTATTGAGAAAACGATCTCAAAGTACAAGTAAACCTTCATCAGCAACACGTGTTTCTGCAAAATAAAACAAATTGAAGTTATATTATTAATTCTATATAAAAATTATTTTTTTGCAAATGATATTATATCATGCTTAATATAAAAAAAATCATGTTTCCCCACTGTCACCTGCCCGTCTGTAAACACGATCGGTTGTGGATTCGATTCCCACTTGGAGAAATGTATATAAAAATTATTTTCAATTTACTGCTCTGGCATGACAAAGCGCTGCGTTAAAATCGTCATATAATCTGCAAAATCTCAGTTTCAAGCGGAAAGACAACGGAGTGTCTTGATATTAGGTTGTCTCTGACTACCCTGCTATGCGGGATAAAGCGTGAAGCTGCTTTTATTTATCAATATGTATATCCTAACTAAAAAGTATTTTTTTATATCTCTGGGTGAGTGAAGAGTGAACCTTCAACCTCTGATGTACCAATGATCAGTATTTTTAAGCAAATATATAAATCTTACATTGCGTAAATTTAAAAAATCTAGTAAGACAATGTATCGAATTTAATTGATTATATTTATATCTCATCTGGACGTCAGTCAGGTTTGAATTACCTGTAAATTAAAAAAAAAATTAAGTAGACAAACGACTTAGTATAAGGTTCTTTATATTATCTACATCTTTTGCAATTTTTTTAAGTTATTTAAACGTACGTCAAGGTAATTAGGATTAACTCTTTAAATTTGCAGAGTTTACCATAGAATATAAAAGAGAGATTTAAAAATTAATTTTGAGGCCGGTGGTAGCGCAGTGGGACCGCGTGTGATTGTAACCGCGATCTGTTGTGGGTTCAAAATCGGTGAAAGATTATATTTAAAATTATTTTCATTTCCTCGCTCTGGTTAGATAAAGTGCGGCGTTGAGTACCACCACACAACATGCAATGTCTCGAATTCGGTAGATAGCGAAATTCGGAGTTTCTTGACACTAGGTACTTCCTGTCTACCCTGCGATGCGGGATAAAAAAGCTAAAAAAAATTACCTTATGTAGAGCTACAATGAATGTGACAGTCATGGTGACCTCCAGCACGAGGGCGGTCGTGTCAGCGATCAGGCGAGGGTACTCAGACGCATCTTGAAGACTGTCGACGTCGCTGGTCCTAGTTGAAGATATGTATATCGACAACAGTGACGTCACAGCAAGTGTTAGCATCTGGAATCAATTGTTTGTATATATATATATATATATATATATATATATATATACAGATATATATATATATATATATATATATATATACACATATATATATATATATATATATATATAACGCGATACTTATGTGTTTCGGTTTCATTGATTTGTTTGCGGCGTTGGGTTCCGCTACTTTAAAATTTTAAGTACTCTGCTTATTGCGAGAGACGATGGTGATAAAATAATATCAAACTCTATTACGGATTAAGCGCAAGATTAATTTTTTCCTAAGAAAGATCAATTAGTACGCAATTTTTTTTTTTATTTTAGAATCAATTTAGATTCATCGAACACTTTCTAAAAAGAAAGTTCGAATGTTTACGGAAATAATAAATTTTAACACCTTCTACATAGGAGCTGCGAACGATCTAAACGCTTAACTTAAACAATTAGGGACTTTAGACACAGATTCATATTTTTAGGATTTATACAAAAATAATGTTAATTCCTTTAAATACAAACATATATTATTTAAAAAAATCTTTGATTTTCCCGACAATTACGCATTTGGTCTACTTGTGTGATCATGGTGTACTGTTAAGGTTTCTAAACGTCAAGTTTCCAAAAAAAAAAACTGTATTTTCGAATACCAAAATATACGCAATTAATCCCTTTAAAATATTTTCATATAAAATTGCGAAAAACACAGGTCTTATTAACTCTAACCGTGCTAAATTTTATACTACTCCGTCTGCGAAATTTACGTACCAAGCAGGTTGTCGCCTTTTACAATTGACACTTGTATGAATATATAGACACTTACTAAATTGATATAAGCAAAAGCGATGAGGCCCTTCCTCAGTGGCAAGCAGAAGCAGCATCTTGTTAGTATTGGGATCTCCACGTAACTGCAAATCTTATCTCTGAAAAAAAAATTAAACCATTAAAATTGACGCAATTGTAACGAAATTGGTAATTGGTATATCATTTTTGAAAAAAATGTATAAAAATTTGAACGCAGCGGGATTCGAACACGCGCCTCTTTGATACTGTAAAAAATAATTTAAAAAATTATACGTTTTTTCAAATCTAATGTTTTCTAATCCTAAATGTGGAATAACACTTTAAAAATAGTAAATATTGGTAACATCTTGCTGTATTTAATTTGAAAGCCGTTTTGACAAGTTTGTTCCAGGACTTAGAGCATTATAGAGTCTTCTCTCTAACTCTCTCGCTCTTGAAAATATATATTTTATTTGTTTTAAAGTTCTTTTAAGCTTAGAAGTAAACGTTTATAAAGGGTTTCCAGGAGGGAGAGGCGAGTTCGATGCTTCGTTCAATTTTTTATGTTTTTCTATAATATTTTTTTAATAACAATTATTTGATTATAATTAGATCTTTGATTTTCACGATTTTAACGCATTTTAAATGAAATTGGGAAATATATTTTTGGACACCTTTTGGACGTTTCGAACACTTTATAATAGTCCGTGGTCACAGGAGTCTGAGACCTGTGATCACGGACTACTGTAAATTATTTATTTTCGAGTACCAAAATATACGCGATTAATCTGTTAAAAATATTTTCATTTAAAATTACTAGAATACATCGAAAATAAATAAACAAACGGAGCTTTATTATGTTAGTGTTTTTGTCTAAGTAAACGACAGATAGATGTTTATATCATTTCTTAGAAGCAAAACAAACAAAACATTCATAGAGTTATAATGGGTTTGTTATCACAAAATTTATTCAAAGAAAATTGATTATAAGTAGTTTAATTACTTATTGCGTTAAATGGTTGTTAGTGTAATAACGAAGTTAGCAGAATTATGAGTTAGTTCAGATGTATTGTTTGTCTATCCATCTTCTAGTTTGTTTTAACTATTATGAACCGTTCAAATATCGGTGGTGGAGTGGTGGAACAGCGTCTGACTGACTGATAGGTTGTGGGTTCGACCCGCACTCGGGGGAGTGATTATAATATTTAAATTATTATCTCTCCTCGCTCGGGTAAGGCAAAGTGAGGCGTTGAGTCCCCCAGTCAACACGCAATGTCTCGAATTAGGCGGAAAGCACAGTACGGAGTGTGATGGCTTGAAGGTAAAAAAATACATACTTTGGGAGTTGTGCCGGGATTTTATTTATTCAAAATTCAAAATATTTAGAAAGAAATCGGTAAATTACAACCGGAAGAGGAACTATCCATTATTACTTTTTTTAGCTTCACGCTTTTTATCCTGTATAGCAGGGTAGACAGAAAGTACCTAGTGTCAAGACACTCCGTACTTTACTTTCCACCGAATTTGAGACGTTGTGTATTGAGTGGTGGAACTCAACGGCGCACTTTGTCTTACCAAAGCGAGGAAGTGAAAGTTATTTTAAATATAATCATTCCCCCGAGTGGGAATCAAACCTACAACCAATCGCGTTTACAGTCAGACGTTGTTACACTGCGCCACGACCGGCCACAATTATTACTTAACATTTACAAAATATACTTAAAAAAATTACAAAATATACTTAATTAAAGTTACATGGACTTTAGATGTCAGCCAAAGATATTCTAGATCTTATTTATTTTGAAGAAGGTGATCAATCTCTTAAATATATACAATAATATTTTGAAGTATTGATAATTTGCACAAATCGAAATGTGTTTACTGGTTGAAGCAACAAGTTGTTTAAGTAAGGCACAGTTCATTGTAAAAGTAACAAGTATTGCAAATGTACACATTTTGTCACAGTACGTCAGTGTCTGGCTTAGATAGTCTCATGGACAAAACGCGGTGTTGAGTTACGCCATTAACTACTCAACGTTTTAATATTTAAGCTAATTTGAAGGTGTTATTCCATAGAATTAGAAAACATTTTTGAAAAGACGTATAAAACTTTGAACGCAGTAAGATTCGAACCCGCGCCTCTTGGGTACCGCTCAAGCGCTCTGACCTCTAAGTCATGCGTTCTATAAAGTGGGTTTGAATCCCATTCCAAATTTTTTTCAAAAATTTACTCAACACGTCTGTTTGTATGAAATTAGAGATATTTATTTTAATTAATTGTAATTTAGTGCAGTAAAATAAATATGACATTTAGGATCACTGATATTGATAACACGGCCAGCGTTAGCATGGATGTGCCCATCCTCCCGATAGTGTATCACAAAATATAAGAGTACGGGGAAATTATAATCAACTATGACACCGAATGGGTTTTAAAGTTGTGAAGGCAAAACGCGTTATTCTCTCCAAGTAAAACTACCATAAAGGCGTGAAATTTATTTGGTCAATTTTTTTCGATCATATTAAGAGCTGCACATATTTCAAAATACAAGAATATGTGTATCTAATTAATATATATAAGAGGCCGGTGGCGCAGTGGGATCGCGTGTAAATGTAAACGCGATCTGTTGTGGGTTCGATTCTCACTCGGGGAAATAATTATTTCTATTTTCTTACTATGATAAGACAAAGCACGGCGTTCAGCGCGCCATCTCTTCAACTCGGTGGAAGGAGGAGTACGGAATGTTTTGGACTCTAAGTAAAGGACGTACTTAGTGTCAAAACACTGTTCAGTTTTGAGAGTTATTGTAACAATTGTTTACATTCATTAGATTACTTTTTAGTTTTCAGAAGTTCTAGGGCAACTAAATGAAGAATAAATTTAACTTAGATTAATATATTTTTAGCTTAACGTTTTTATCTCGCATACAGAAAGTACCTAGTGTCAAGACACTCCATATTTCGCTTTCCACTAAATTCGAGACATTGCGTGTTGAGTGGTGGAACTCAACGCCGCACTTTGTCTCACCAGAGCGAGGAAGAGAAAATAATTAAAATATAACCACGCAATTCAGTCAGACGCTGTCCCACTGCGCCGCGACCGGCCTCCATTAATATACGGTAAATTTTAAAACTAAGTAAATAAGATTATGATTAAGATAAGAACAGTATAAATAAAAGAATGAATTTAAAATAAATAAACATAGAAGATAGATCTTTTATCAGTAGAGTGTTCTCTTTGTTATTGTTTATTTGAAATGACTATCCGCAAGTCATTTGATAGGGGTGTTCTAAGAAGGTGATATGAAATAAAGAATACTGTACTTTATTACTAATATTTATAAAGTATATAATAACTATGCCTTTTTGCGTCTCTATTTTAATTTCAAGTGTCTACATTAATTAATAAACCATAATTCTTTTCTTAGTGTGGAATTATGTTTTTACAATAATAATTAAATTATTAATTTAATAATAAAAAATATTAATTTAATAATAATAAATAATAACAATAATAACATTTTTCAATAATAAGTATTTGTAAAATTTATTTTTATTAATATAATTTATTTTAATTAATATAATAAAAAAAATATTATATTAATTAAAATTTATTTTAATTAATATAATAAATTTTTAAAAATACAATGTTTCAACATTGTATTTTTAAAAATTTATTTTATTTTATATCATTTTAAGATTATTGTAAAATTTTAATATTGTACTAAAATTTGATTTTCTTGTTACAACTCACAATTTATTAAATGAACATAACAGTCATTACGGGCATCGTTTAGCTGTAGGCAAGTTATAGGTTCGATTCTCTGCAAGGAAATAATTAAATTTACTGTTGAATTTTTAATATATTTATATATTTTTGTTCAGCGCTACGTAACTCATTACCATCCAATATACAATACTTGAAATTGGTGTTAAGTGAAGAACTGAGTGCCTCAAGTCTCTGCCAACACTCACACGCGTGAAACTAATTATGAATATATAATTTTTATACTAGAAGTTCCATTGACACGTTGACAATGCGTTGCCTTAGCAACGTGTACGTCACTTTATATAAACGTGTGTGTGAAACACATGGTAGTGTGTGTTACATTTATTTTATTAATTTAATATGTTTTTATGCATTATTATTAAAAAAAAGCATTTTTCTCTCCTTTTCTATATTAACTATAGCGGGTTAAATTTCATACACATCAGTTCGCGTTATTTTCGTAAAAAAGGATACAAATACTCCGCCTTCCGTGGAATTCGTGGCATTGCGTATTGCGTGGCGCAACACAACGCCGTATTTTATCTTACAAGGGAATGAAAATAATACAAATATAATCACTACCCCGAGTGGGAATCAAAGCCACAACCACACGCTGTCCCACTGCGCCACTGCGCCACGATCAGCTTCTAACATGTAACATAATGAGTTATTAGTATTTGTATAGAGATTGCTCTTGTATGGATACAGGCTGACGTTATCTAATCGCAGCCTCGTAACCGGCACGGCTCGGCGCCGCAACTCATAACATAACATCATTTATAATTTTCGTACAAAAATGTTTCACTTTCGTTTAACATAACTGGGTAAAGTAGAAATTGATTTCTAAACTCCTTACAAATTATATTTTAAAACACTTTATTATTAGAATATATACGAAATTATATATAATAATATGTTATTTAATTTATTTTTTTCCCTCGCTCTGGTAAGACAAAGCTCGGCGTTGAGTTCCGCCAATCAATACGCAATGTCGGACGTAATCAGAGTGCGAAGTGTGTTGAACCTAAAAAAATACTAAGAGCAAGTGTTTTTTGAGTTCTCTAACATGCTAAGATATAGGAAAAACGTGAGATTTATCACTAAAACCTCTATTATCACTAAAGTTCGTTTTATCACTAAAATGTAATAGGCATATGACCTATTATATATCATAAATATACCTTTAAGATATGTTGATTTTATTATTTTTATTTTATAGCTAGTACCTAGTGTCAAGACACTTCTTACTTCATTTTCTGCTGAATTCGTGTTGAGTGGCGGAACTTCACGCCACGCTTTGTCTTCCCCGAGTGGGAATTGAACCCATAACCGATTACGTTTACAGTCCGATCCAGTGCTCCAGCGCCAAGCCCTATCCCATATGAAGTATGAAATGTTTTCCAATTTATTTACTCAGTTTTAATATAATTACCACACATCCGGTCACCGTCAGCAATTATGTTACGTACGTCCGCGATTTAATTTGTTACTTGTAAGAAACTCCGAACAAATTTATAATTGTTCTACTTTTGTAGAGTAAAATAATCTATAACGCTCATTATTGTACATTGTTTTTTCCTTATTTAATGTTTTTAGTATATCAAATAGTCAAAATGACGGGTAAAATTCATCGAGCCTGGTCTTGGCGCAGTGGTACAGCGTCTGATTGTAAGCGCGATCGGTTGTGGGTTCGACTCCCACTCAGGGGAGTGATTATGTTTAAATTATTTTCACTCCCTCGCTCTGGTAAAAGACAAAGTGCGACGTTGAGTGGAACTCAACACGCAATGTCTGAAATTCGGTGGAAAGCGAAGTACAGAGTGTGTCAACACTAGGTACTTTCTATCTATCCTGCAATGCGGAATAATAGCGTGAAGCTAAAAAAAACGTTATTACATATTGTGGATTCCACCCCCACATATCTCTATTTACTCGTCTAGTGGATAGATGGCTCACGGCGTTGAGTTCCGCGACTGAAGACAAAAAATAATATCTTCTCTAATAAGAGCTGCCATTGTAAAACTAGTTATTCTCACAATACACAAAGGTATAAAACGTAAGCTTATCGTAACAGTAAAATGTTAAACAATTAAATCGGACGCCGTGAGAGTGTACAGACAAAAAAATTACATATAACTACACTAGAGTTGCAACATCGTCCAGGAGTTCTTGTATTACTAAATTACTTAAACATACATACATATTTACTATAGCAACTCGCAAGTGGCGCAGTGAAAATATTTGACTCGTTGACAATAGTTGCGGTTTCTATTTCCACTCGGGAATTATTAGTAGTGCCAACTGTTTTTATATTTTGTATATTAAAAAAAAACGTTATCGCTATTTAGATGACTTTTTATATTTATGTATTATAATATTACACAATTTAATCTATTCCACTATTTAAAAGTTAATTATATGATTTTCTATTGTTTTCGCGATTTTTACACATTTCAAATGAAACTATTTTAAACGGATTAATCGCGTATATTTTGGTATTCGAAAATACATTTTTGGACACCTGACGTTTCGAACACTTTACGGTAGTTCGCGGTCACAGGTAGATGTGAAGTGTTCGAAACCTTAAGTTTCCAAAAACGTATTTTCGAATACCAAAATATACGCGATTAATCCCTTTAAAATATTTTCATTTAAAATATTTTAAAGTTATTAAATTTAGTCATGTATAGAGTGTCATAGTTTGCAGTTTAATTTTAATAATAGCTTTTGTATTATGTTAATCAATGTAAAGGGTTGATGCTGTATGCCATAATACAGGTTCCCTAGTGGAGTGACAGTGGCTTCCAAACAACTTTAAATCAAATTATATCTAACTTAATATTAAGAAACATATTATGAAAACTGTTAGTGGTAAAATAAACTTATTATTATCATTACAAAAGTTTTTAAATAAATTAATTAATTAAATTGTTAATAACATAATAATAGAGTGTTTTAGCTCACTGTTCTCCCTGCAGCGAATATAACAAACAAAATATTACACATTACACACATCTACCTACAAGCAAGTGTTCAACATTTTAAAGGCATGTTTAAAAGCCCATCGTAAAGTTCACTTCGTATTGTATAGACAAAAGCTTACACAATACATACTAAAGTTTCACGACTAACTACTGTAGAAGGTCACGGGTTCAATTTTCGTAAGACATTACCAAGTACGTCTTAATAACAAAAGGTATAATTTCATAATAATTGAGAAATTAAATTATTAACTACTTCAATACTAAAGATACCATGAAACGATAATTGATAGTCATAAATTTTACGCTTATATGCCTTTTGCACGATTAAGTACTAACAAAGTAAACTACGCAGATGGGTCTCCCAGGGACCTGTTTTGGAACTCCATATTTATGTTATTGGTAAAAGATATATATTAATATTTTAAAATGCAAATTCGGAAAGCATAAATACGGTATTGATTTATTTATTTTAACAGAGCTCATTCCAGAATGAAATAATGAATGAAATTCATTCCAGATAAAGAGCAAGAATTAAAAAAAAACACTTTTAATTTGAAAAAGAATCACTCTACCTACCTACGTTACTTAGTTGTTTAGCTCTTTTATCCCGCATAGCAGGGAAAACAGGAAGTACCTAGTGTCAAGACACTACGTACTCCGCTTTCCGCTGAATTCGTGACATTGTGCATTGAGTGGCGGAACTCAACGTCACATTTTATCGTACCAGAGCGAGGAAATAAATATAATTTAGTAGCGCACACAACGATAACAGATAAGGGGCTAATGACCCTTATGTAAATATTTAAAAACGTTTCAAATCTAATTTGTATTCAATACGCAGTTTGCGGGCCACTTTCTCGTGACCGTCATTTTCTGCCCTATTCATTAAGTGGAACAATCATTGGCAATGCCCCAATAGATAGGCGGTGGCGGTAAACAAATATTTATGTTCAAAGAAGTAGTTTAAAAATGTACGAAAAAATGAAAATTACTTATTTTTCATGCAATTATTTCCATTTACTCAATCTAGTAAGACAAAGTGTGGCGTCGAGTTTCGCAACTCAATAAGGAATGTCTCGAATTCAACGGAAAGTGAAGTACGGAGTGTCTTGACACTAGGTACATTCTGTCTACCCTGCTGTGAAGGATAAAAGCGTGAAGTTAAAAAAAATATTTAAACTACATTTTACTCATATTTTACATCAAATTATAAAGAAAAAGCATTATTTTATCTTGTTAAAAGAATATTTATTAAAAGTCTCTACATTTTTGTCTATATACTTGGTTTATAACTTGGACATCAGTTATAAATCAATGTCACGTGAATTGCTCGTACCTATTAAATTGTATCGACAAAGGAAATCGTCTGTTATTGTTTACTGTTCGAAGAACAAAAGTTAATGTGTCGATGTGGGCAAATAAGGTGACCAGCATTTTCATCTTTTCGCCTCTGTCAAATTAAAATATCATTTTGTTAAGATTTAAGACACGTTTTTATAATTAAATCGACAATAAGAAAATATATTGAAGTATAAATATTGAGCCACTTGCAAAGCCAAATTTCAAAAATTACCCAATTCAAACACAGAAACACAGTCCAAATTTAGTCCTTATCAATGCAACTCTCACTTATATCAGGAGAGATAGAAAACCTAATGTTAAAATATTTCGAAGAGTTTGCGAATAATCGCTTTGAGATATTGGAAACGAATGCAACGGAGTATTGTATCTTTATAGACTTTCAATAATAAATATTTTTCCTTTTATTTGTGTTATATTGTATTTTACAGTACAAGTTCCTATGAAATGTATCTATTTTCTTACTTATTATTTATTAACCACCTAGAATATTCCAATCGCACAGTACTTTTTTATTCTTAATACAAACATCGTTGGCATTTGAAACTTCAGCCATATATCGCACAGTGGTAGTCTTAGGCTTTCCCAAGGACGTCCATAACGTCGGATCTCATTTGCCAGTATATAGTGTTTAGTGTAATTTATTCATATAGGCTAATTACAAGCACTTTCCAATCGTCAATCATAAACAGCTACCACCAGATCGGAAGGCAATTCTGCTGAGAAGAGCCCGCGAGAAACTCAGCAGTTTCTCTAATGACCTTGATATATGATAGCTCCATTTGGTACAACCTGTCAACCAAACGGCACCTATAGTTGTCAGTTCAAAAGTCTTACGGTCAAATTCAGACTTTTTGTTTATTATGATTCACTATTGCCACTTCCGTTGAGCATTTTCTCGTGCAATTTTGTCAATGTTTATAACTTGTTATAGTTCTTCTTATAGTTAGGGACTACGCCTCGTAGTATTTACAAGCGCGGATACTGATAAACACGCTGGTCCAAGACTGTTGTTTTGGTAAATTGAGATCATTTCGACGTAAGATCTTTATTAAATAAACAATGAATGGATTAAAACTCCATTTTTGTATTAAAGTCGACTTCGTAATATAGGTATATCTAATATGTTATAATATAGGTATACTTAATATGTTTAGCATCACATAGCGGGTTGAGAAATGCGCGATTAAACATGATATTATTTTCCTGTTAAATAATCAAAGCGTTCTGAAACATGTAAGATCTGAAATAGCATTATGTAAAGTGGAGAATTGAGTCACTGAGTAGTTCTCATAGTCCATCTGGTATCTCCAAGCTATTTAAGAAATATTTTATCTATGGAATAATTCAATGATAAGTAGTATTAAGAAAGAAACAAAATTAGCACGTAAGGCTAAACTGTCCTCACGTCATATAAAGGCTTCGATAGGTAGGTTCATATATATAACTTATCATAACTATAATAACTGTATTAGTTTCAAGCTGAGTCACTGTTATTAACGCCTGCCTTACAAGCGTTATACCGCAAGTGTAACATAAATTAAGCGTGAAACAATTATCTAACCAAAATAGAAAAAAAAACAAATTAAATAAATAATAATAATATAATACTATATATAATAAATACAGAAAGACTTAAAAAACCTATAAAAATTTGAACGCAGATGCATCGAACTCGCGCCTCTTGGAAACCGTCCAAACACTCTGATCGCTAAACCATGCGTTCTACTACCGTCTGCGTTTAAATTTATATGCGTTTTGTTACAACTTATTTACGTTGTTAGACTCTCTGTAGAAAGATTTTTAAAAATTACCTTTACGCAGCGAGATTAGAATTTAGCTATGTTCAAATTTATTGTACGTTTTTAAAAAGTTTTCTAATGTTAATTGTGGAATAACACTTTGAAAATAGTAAAATTCTAAATAGTAATTTTGGTACAAAATCAGATTTACACCGTGAAACTCATTGTAATTACAATGGTGATAAATATGTATATTTAATAAGGTTTTTGATATTTGCTTTTTTTATACATTTTAAATTAAACTGTTTTAAACGGATTAATCGCGTATATTTTGGTATACGAAAATACATTTTTGAAAACCTGACGTTTCGAACATAGTGGACTCTACCTGTGACCACGTACTACTGTAAAGTATTCAAAAATGTGTTTTCGAATACCAAAATAAACGCGATTAATCCGTTTAAAATAGTTTCATAAATACATTTTTTTGCGAATCAATCTTGGAATTTGATGAACTAACTACAACAATGTTGTTTGAAATCCTTGAAGCGCAGAGCGGTGCGGGCAGGCTCTCGCAACCGGTTTAAAATCTGAAGATTAATCGCTTAACAAATCTGACCTTTGGTTCTCTTAGTTAAGAAAAAAACTAAATTTATATATTTAAATGTGGATAATTTTGACGTACTTGACATCGTTGATGCATGGGATGGATGTAGGTTCGAATGTCACCTAGGGACTTCTTAGTATAAATATATTTACCATAAAAGTAGGTCGCATCACATGAATTAACGGTATTTTGTTTTGACATAAAACAACTTAGATGGAAGTATAGAAATTTTAATACTGACATCATTTCACTCACTTGCCTGTATATGGTAGTCGGTTTTCAATTCAACTTGGACAAATATATTGATTTTAAACAAATAATTATTTAAGAATATATATATACATATATATATATATATATATATATATATATATATATATATATATATATATATATATATATATATATATATATATATATATATATATATATATATATATATTAACACACATATTATTGGAAGAACAAAGAGTAAAGAAATACACCAACGTGCTACTAGAGCGTCATACGCGTAACTTACTTTGTAATGAATTCGTTAAAACAAACAATGTTTTATAATGATGAAAAATATATAAAGTAGGTATTTTTTTTATCCAAGTTTTACTGTAAGTAAAAAAATCACAAAATGTATGCAGTAATTTCTGAAATTAAAGCATTTTAAGTTGATTACTTCCTTTGCTTGAATATGTTATAAAATTGTAATTAAATTTAACTTTAATTTAATTAAAACTGAATTTAAAATAATTTATTGTTTTAAGTGTTTAAGATACTTAAAGATCAGTTACTCATTAATAAGTATTTCCTTTAAAACTTAAATTTCGTTAACAGTTTCAATTAATAATCAATATCGCAGCATCCCCGACACTCACAGATATTGGCTCTATTTAGAGGAATATTAAGTAACTAAAGAGAGATTAGTGTCAAAACCCACTGTTATACACTTTTCACCAAAATTCATCACATGTATTGCATGTTAAGTGGAATATTTGAGGCCGCTCGTGCCGCCGTGTGACAGCGTCTGACTGTAAACGCGATCGGGTGTGGGTTCGATTCTCACTCGGGAGAGTGATTATATTTAAAATTATTTTCACTTTCTCGCTTTGACAAGACAAAGTGTTGGCGTTGAGTTCCACCACTCAACATGCAATGTGTCTCGAATTCTGTGGAAAGCGAAGTGCGGAGTGTCTTGACTCTAGGTACTTTCAGTCTATCCTGCTATGCGGGATAAAAAGGTGAAGCTAAAAAAATTATATTAAAAAAATATTAAGTGGTTAACCCCAATCCGAGATTGTCTTACCGTGGAAATAAAAATATTTTAGCCTCGACTGGGAATCGACCCACACCAATTACAACAATACAATCGAACGCTGTCCCACTGGCGCCACTATAGTCTTCAGTAAATTAATATAACAATGAAGCCGGTTAAAAATTGAGATACGCACGAATGCTGCCCTCTTCTCTTATAAGTTGGTGGCAAACCGGAAATCAACCCCCGTACTGAGTGACTCCTGACTGCCGGACAGGTGTATTTGATAAATCGCCACATTTTACTAAGAAAGACAAGTTCTTACCGCTATAGCAATTGTAACACTAAATTCTAGATATTCTAGTAACTACTATAGTTATTATGTAGATGTTTCAACTATAGAAATAGTTGTTTCACGGAGAAATCGTGAAGGTACACACGTTCGAATCGTGAGGACCGAACGTGATGTGCTAGTGTACTGATATGAATAGATTCTTGATTTACATTTAAAATGAATATCTTTGTAATATTAATATGCAAATGAACAATAGATAAGTTATTTTAATTAACATATTATATAACTAATTTCCGAATGCAACTTCGTCTGCGCATCCGCTCCCATACTATTTTCACGTGTTTCCACTCTTTTTTATGTTCCCACAGGATCCTACGTTTTTTTACCAAATTTCTAGTTTGAGCATCAGTAATTTAACTTTTATCATTGCGTTGTCTATTAATTACTTCCTAAGAAGGGTTTTATTTACTTAAATGACATATTGTTAATACGTAACAAAATTTTGCTTGGTACACGTTACTTTAGAAAATCTTAAGTTCACCTATAGTGATACATTATTATTCTTTACCCCATGTACCATTGAGTTGAGTATGAAAAGCATCTTATATAATATAATATCTGATCGTAAGCACGATTGATTGTGGGTTGAAATCCCACTCGGTTCCTCCAAGTAGGTATTATATTTAAAATCCAAACTACTTCTCTTGTAAGACAAAGTATGCGTTCAGTTCGCCACTAAACAGGCAAGCTTGTAAGAGAAAGTTCAATTTTGGGCTGAAAACTGTCAAAGGAGTGTCTTGACACTATTGTTTTTACTTATATTTCACCAACATATATATAGGTATATGAATATTTATAAATATAATATCTTTCGCATAAAATACGAATAAAAACATTACAAATAAAATATGATATTATTGTAGCTAGCAATTAATTAAAGTATCAAAGTTTTTTCCTCTTTAGTTCTAATTATTGCGTTTTAAATAATAATACTGAAGAAAATATATAAAATATATAAAATAACATTAATTAAGTACTATTCAGTTGTTTTAAGTACTATACAATTCCTTTTTTTTAACAATTCTAATAACTTTAATAATTAAAATTAAACAAGTATATAAATTATTATATACTTCTTTGAAAAAACGTATAAAAATTTGAACGCAGCGGGATTCGAACCCGCGCCTCTTGGATACCGTCCAAGAGGCGCGGGAGAAGTATATACTTATTAAAAATTATATTAATAATTGTTAATAAGTCTCTTACTTAGTCTCGTTTGAAAATTAGATAAATAAAACAAAAATGTATATATAAAATTTCTATATAAAATTTCTATATAAAATTTCTATATAAAATTTCTATATAAAATTTCTATATAAAATTTCTATATAAAATTTCTATATAAAATTTCTTTATAAAATTTCTATATAAAATTTCTATATAAAATAACTAGTAATTAAGTTTGCTGACTTTACATCTTTACTGCGTCAAGATAGCCCCATTTCACCAAAATTACAATATGTCATCGGAAGCCGTCCATGATATTCTATAGGCCCGTTAATACTTTCTCCATGACACCATGAAAAAGCGGAATATTTAGTGGATAGTTTAGAGGCTCAAAGTTTCCCCAAAGATAAGCCTTGCGACCCGGACCACCTACGAAGGTCGACTTCAAGGTAGCAACCTGGGCATCGTTATGGGTGAATCGGGTGAATCACTTCGTTTGACCTCTGCCTGTGAGGTCCAAATTAGGAGAGGATAATTCTCATTAGACTCTCAGAAGTAGTAGAGACAAAATGTCTGCTCTTAAACGAGCAATTCGAGTTCCGCAAGGGCCACTCCGCTGCCCACCAAGTGCATCGGCTAGTAGAGCACATAGCCAGATTTAACATTAAAAATGGCGCCCGCAGCTCCACTGAGGCTATTTTTCTCGATATAGTGAAAGCTTTTAAAAAAGTTTGCCACAGCGGCTTAATCCACAAGCGTAATGCCGGCCTCCCAGACCATTTAGTTCGGGCCTTTAAGGACTATCTTTCAAATAGATACTTCCGATATAAAGTGGAAGGTACACTCTCTTCTCCTCGGTTAATTCGCGCTTGAGTCCCCCAGGGCTCCACGCTATCTCCAATTTTATATGCGCTGTATACCAATGTCATACCTAAAGTAGACAATCTCCACCTGGCTATGTACGCCGATGATACCGCCCTATGTACTACTTCCCCACTCTTTCATTATTGCCGAGAGACTCCAGGAGGCCACCCACGCTTTAAGAGCTTGTTACTGCAAATGGAGGACCGAGATAAATCCTGAAAAGAGTGCTGAAGTATTATTTCCCTCGACTCAGATACGAAACCGTATCTACCATATTCCTATTACATAAGCCTATTCCATGGCAAAAACAAGTTAAATACCTCGGCGTCACTTTAGACTCCCAAATCTCTTTTAGGAAACACATTAGTCATATAAAACCTGCATTTAGGCCCGTTCTTACTTACGCCAGTGAAGCGTTTGCGCACACTGAGCTTAAACCACTTCAAGTGGTCCAAAATAGATTCTTACGAATCTCATCGGGTGGCCCCGGGTACGTTCATAACGTTGATCTTCATAAGGATTTCGAACTGGAATCGATCAAAGAATCTGCAATGACTTGTCCAAGCGCTAAAACGAGTGCGCAGATATTCACGTGAATCCCCTCGTAGTACGGGCAAGTGACTACACCCCGTCCACGCACTTTAAGCTCAGACGCCCGCGTAATGTCTTTTAAGGCCCCGACGACTCCAATACGGTAGCCAACAAGATAAGTAGGTAGGGTGGGTAGGCAAAATTATAGGTAGGAAATACTCCACCCACACAACACACACAGACCACCGTCGACGGAAACGACGGTGAAGTCAAGTTTATCTATCAGCCCGTCCGCGCGTTGGCGTGGCCGGGTCCAACGGTTAGAGATTGTTAGGCCTCCTTAGAATACTCTAAATTCATCCCAGTCGCGACTTCACGCCGCGGCTGGTTTGTGTAGCGTAGGGAAAATCCCCAGCCCGCTCGCCGACCGCAAGCTGAAGTTCGAGCTCCGCAGAGGGCGCCCTTGCGGTCGTTGGCTTCCTCTCAAGCAGCCACGTCAATGCTTACTATTTTCGCATTTCGTTAGTGCACCCTCTTCCCTCCCCCTCCCGGTGTCGCTGTAAAGACCAACATGGTCTACAGCATGTACTTATTAACAGAAAAAAATATATTGTATAACTATGGATGCCACCTTACATGATATTGTTATGGCTTTTACCTCAGGTGTTCCAGATCTTCCATTGCTATATATTTATCAGGCAGTTCATCAGGCTCATAGAGTTCCTAACTATGATGACCAGAGACAGAAATGGATTATACATATACGGTATACAAGGTTAACAGTTCAAAACAAAAAAGTAGTTTGACAAACATTTTAATCATTGTTGAGTTGTATTCTTTATATATGTATATATATATATATATATATATATATATATATATATATATATATATATATATATATATATATATATATATATATATATATATATATATATATATATATATATATATATATATATATATATATATATATATATATATATAGGATCAGGAACTCAACTCTGTCTATTATGCATGTTCTTATAAAAATGTTCTTATAAAAACATAACAAAATTAAGACGTCTTTCGAAATGTTGAAATAAATTGCAGCGTTGAGTTAAAACATCTTCAAAAGTTTGCAAATTGGAGAACAAAGTATCATTTTTGGAAATCAGAAAGGAATCCAAATGCATTTGGTGATTAGCAAGTAGATTACCCACTCAGTTCCGCAACAGGTAGTTTTCGACTCATGTAATAGATCATAATAAGATGACAAGTCGTCTGATATGACTGTACTGCGTGTATTCCGCCTTACTGCCTACGTAAACAGTTTATGTACGGTTATTTTTCTGTTTATGTGCTCTTTATCATTTAAGGCCTATCATGGCGCACTGGAACAGCATCTGACTGTAAACGTGATCGGTTTTGGGTTCGATCCCTATTTCCTCGCTCTGGTAAAACAAAGCTTAGTGTTGAGTTCCACCACTCAACACGCAATATCTCGAATTAGGAAAGCGGAGTACGAAGTGTCTTAACACTAAGTACTTCCTGTCTACCCTGCTATGCGGGATAATAGCGTGAAGCTAATACTGCTTAATATCTATAGTGATTTAGGCATAGAACATGTATAGAGTTACGCCAATATCTCGTTATTGTCTGTAATACATTTGTATTACAGACAATAACGAGATATTGGCGTAACTCAACGCTGTGTTTTGGTTTACCAGATGGCAAATTGTATATTTTTATAAATAATCGTTAACGTCACTCCCATAGCACTTCCAATATGACAGTTATCAATATTTATGTTAAAATTATATTATAAAAAATATTTATTGAGCTTTTATAAATACAATTGGTATTTAAGGAATACATAAACCAATATGACTGGATTGGTGATTTCAGAAATTGGGAGTATGAGAAATGCAGTTTCACACGTACAGACGGACAACGTAAACCAACGCCGCGTCTTATCTCGCCACGGCGTGAAAATGTAAATAATTTAATCCTCAACTCCCCCAAATAAAGATCAAACCCAAAACCGTCACATTTTAATACAGACACCTTACCACTGCGCTACAATGGCCTCAATAATGAATCAATTTTTACAATGATTACTATTATGTCTTCCTATTACAACTATTATATAAATAATTACACAATGGTAATTCTAGAAGTCTTATACGACCATGTATCTTAATATAGAATAGAATAAAATATACTGTACTGTACACAAAAAAAAGAATATACAAATAATACAGGCGGAGTAAGGACTGAAAAAAAAATAGAAATTGAGGCCAGTCGTGGCACAGTGGCACAGCGTCTGACTGTAAACGCCATCGGTTGCGGGCTCGATCCCCACTCGGCGGAGTGAATATATTTAACTTGTTTTCACTCCATCGCTTGATAAATGACAAAGTGTTGCATTGAGTTCCACCACTCAACACGCAATGTCTCGAATTCAATGAAAAGCGAAGTACAGTTTGTTTTGATACTAGGTACTTTCAGTCTACCCTAAAATAATGATAAAGATAAATGCGTAATGCTAGGAAAGTATATATTACAGACATAGACACATTTATTCTATAATGATGCTATACATATTCACATATATACACATACATACACATATTTATGCATACATACATATATAACCAATATTATAAATAAAATAATGGTACATTCTACCTAAGACATTAATTAAACTATTTAGCATACAATTGAGTGTATGAAACAAACAAAAAATATTCAAAATTTTGAAATTACTTGTTTTCTTTAAATGTATAGAAATCAATATGTAAATGTTATTTTTTTAGCTTTTCGCTGTTATCCCGCGTAGCAGGGTACACAGAAAATACCTAGTGTCAAGAGACTCCGTACTTAACTTTTCACCGAATTCGAGACATTGCGTGTTGACTGGTGAAACTTAACATCGCACTTTGCCATACCAGAGCGAGGAATTGAGGACAATTTTTAAATATAATAACTCCCCCGAGTGGAAATGGAACTCACAACCGATCGCGTTTACAGTCAGACGCTGTTCCACTGCGCCACGACCGGCGCAGTAATAAGATTATTTATGAACATAATATATGGACTATTGCGTGACGATTACGGAAAATATAAAAATACACCTAATTATAATTCTAAGGCTAATGTGGCGAAGTAGGAGAGAAAGTGATATGAGATTGGTAGTACATTCAATTCTCATATTTAAAAAAAAATCATTTCTCCGTTCTGACTTGACAAAATGCGGCGTTGAGTTTGCCATTCAGCGCGCAATGTCTTGATTTCTGGTGGTAAGCAGTCAACGGAGTGTCTTGAAACTAGGTTATCTCTGACTAATCTGATAGGCAGGTTAAAGAGAGATGCTGCAATAATATAATCATTATTTTAAGTATAAACTTAATTTTTAAATGGAAAATTCCTATTTGCCAAGTACCAAGACACTCTTATCACCGCTTTCCACATGAATTTAATAATATGTTGATTGGCGTAACTAATCGCCGCATTATGGCTTAAATAAAAAAATATAATCCACATGAATATTGAATTCATTATAAAAGAGTTTACAATCAGATAACTGCTGTCCCACTGCGTCAAGACGGTGTTAAGTTTTCATAATACCCATTAAACTCCCATCATGCTAGTAAACGAAGTATATCACGATTATGGCGTTTCTAAAGAACGGGGCTTCCACATCCGCTTGCATTCGCACCCGCACTCATATAGGTACCTGTTTCGCGATTAGCCTCATTTTGCGACTTTGTCTTGGTATTACTAGCGCGTGTGTAAATTTACGAGAAATTCGGACAATGAAAATTGGGTTTAAATAACTTTGCCAAAATTGATAAAAAAATGTATTATTAGCATAATATACTAGTAAATGCCTGCCACTTTATTTGCGTGGTTTTTTAAGTCTTTTAACCACTTCGATATGGCTACTATAATTTGTCTTCGAAAACTGTTTATGATACTAGAAAATTTTCACAGATTAACAGGTAGCATCTGGTTCTTAGAGCTCACATGGTGGAAACCTACCTACCATTATAATCATTTATACCTTATACATTACCCAGAGCCAATAATTCAAAATAGAAAGGAATTATTAGGATTTTTTTCTGTATTGTTAGAGATTAGCTTAGACAAACAAAAAGACAGAAATTTTATATATTATATGTTTGATTAAAATAAAAAACTCCAGATGCTCTACGTATCACGTAGAGCCATCTGGATTCCATCTGCATGCCTCTTATACATGCTATACTCGATCTGTGATAAAGAAAAACATGCATATATATGCATGTACATGTTAAGAAAGTGTTATCACATGAAGCAAACTCATAATATCATCATCACTTTCTCTTTGAATCACGCTAACTATATGACGGTAATGTTTCTAATATAATATATTTTTTATTTACTCGTGTACCATTTGCGGCTATAGCAGAGTATTGTGGTACACGATGTTTGTGGACTCGTATCCCAATTGAGGAAGTGATTTCATTCAAAATACACTTGGAATTGAGACAGAATGCGGCGTTGAGCTCCGCACTCAACTCATAATATTAAATTAGAATGAAAAATAGCTACTCGAGTAACTTAACACTACGCCTTATCGGATAACATTCCTATGCGGAAAGTGTTATACTTAAAATTATTTTCATTCACTCGCTCTGGTAAAACAAATTGCGGCGTTAACTCCCGCGCCATAACATGTCATGTCACATCACGTTGACTCAAATGTTAAGGACAAATATAAAAATTTTCTCGTTAATATATAGATTCTAGGTAAACTGATGCCAAGCTTCGCAAGCGCAGGTCACTGAGCGTGACGGTCGTCTCTATTCTAGTACTAAATCACTTGCTAATTGAAGGTTATATGGCGACCTTAACGTTTGTAAAATGTTTTGAATTATTTCAATTATAAAATAGAACTACAATAGTACGGTTGGTAGGTGTTAACGAAACTGTTACGGGTTCGATTTCCACTCGAGTTAAAAAATAATAAAATGAAAATGTTTCGTCAATATTGTTAAATATAATGAGGAATTAATTTGAATCGTATCAGGAGAGAAGAGAGTATGGTAATTTACTTTCTCTATGAATAAGCAGTGGCATTTGAATCACATGACATAGTTTATTTATGAGAGAGATTTATTTATTATATTTATATTTCTTCCAAATGTATAATTACACATGGTAATGGGAAAGGAAATTAAAATATTTTTGGAAAACGTATTAAATAAAAAATTAAATCACTGATCACTAATATATATAATATGGCTAATATATACAGTGGTCAGAGTGTTTGGACGGTTTCCCAACCTAAGTGTCATCATTTTATCAATCACTTTTCATATGTCAAAACAATCATAATGAGCAGAATAATTGAGAAAAATTGACGGAAAAATAAAAAAAATGCCGTAATTGTATCTTATTGACGTGTGTTCACAGGAAAAGATGTTTTATGGTCAATTTGAAATATCTGGTAGTTAGCATCAAGTCAATCAGCCTGCCCGTCTATTACGCTACCTCAGTATGATTACTGTAGTCATTAAACAGTTTTCTTAGTGTTAGCTAAATTTTAATGTACTTACTTATATATCATTTTAATATGCTTGAAGAACGTATACTTCAATTGACTGGAGCGAGTTTTCACGAAGTGCGGGTTCGAATCCCGTTGCTTTACAAATTGTATACGTTATATATTACTAGGTCGAAGAGCCATCGTAATGATATAGACCCAGAGTGAAATTTGAATACTTTTTACTACCGATGATGAATTGAAAGTAGAATTAGAGATAGACCAAATTGCGGAACTCAACGTCGCACGTGTTACCAGCACCAGCATTTGAGAAATAATAATATTTTAATATAATTATTCTTCTGCATGAAGATCGAACACATAATTAAATTCATTTACAAACAAACACCGTTCTGCTACTTAAATCTATTAAAAACAATAAAATATATATTCCAATTAGCTCATAAAAATATATTATGTTATATAAATATATTGAAATGATGAAATCATTAAAATATACAATTTAACGATGTATGTATAAAGATAATGCATTTGTTTGTATACATTAGAATAAAGACCGACTAATTGAGGGGGCAAAGATTACTTTAATGTTAAGATTTATAATTGTTATCATTGTGGCGCAGTGGCTGTAAATGCCTAGATAGTGGATTCGAATACCATTCGAGGGAGTTTAAATAAGAAATATCCCATATCTGTTCAACCGAAAACACATGAGATAGATTTTTTTTGTTGTTTGGAATTTACGTTACCGCTGCAAGAGGTATACCTATCGTAAAATCACTCAAGCGATTTCAGCCTCATAATTGATTCTCGTTATTTATTTTGCTTATTAAAAAATTTATTTTGCACTTTATATTTAGAAAAAGTTTTTTTGTAATTCAATTAAGATAATTCTACACGTATCTTTTTGAACACTTCGTCTATTTTCTGCTCGAAATCGACACATTGCGTGTTGTTTGGCGGAACTTAACCCCGCGCTATGTCTTACCAGAGAGAGGAAATGAAATTAATTCAATACAATCATTCTCCTGAGTGGTAATCGAACTCACAAGCGATCGCGCTTACAGTTAGATGCTGTCACACTGCGCTACGACCGGCCTCAAGCACTAATAAAATATATTCCTATTTTATCCAAATATTAAAAAGTTTTTACACAGAAGATAATAACACACTAGACATTTATCCTTTGACCTGTACGGGTTGCAATTTGCAAATTGAAATCTTTCACATGGCTTTCTACTCTCTACGTAAATACACACAAAAAGACATTCACAAACTCAATTATTATACAAAACGTAATCAAATCCATATGTTTTTAATTATTTCTCTATTATATTTTTTATTGAAATAACTTTTGAATATATCATTAAAACGTATTAAAAAAATAAACGAGCAAAGATTCGAACCAGTAACTATGGTTAACGGTCGAAAACGTTCTTAGACGATGACTAGGCTATAACTATATAACCGTGTTTCTGTAACTATATACTTTAAAAAAAACCCTTCAATAAATACCACTTAGTATCAGAACTAACGTTTATCATATATTTAACACAATTTAAGTTCAAAATTACAATTAACACTTGAGAATATTCAAAAAAATATATGAAATTGTTAATTTTTTCTCAAATATGTGTACACATTTTTCAAACACCGGTTTACTCCTAGAAAATTGGTAAACACATTGGAAAGTATTAATTTAAACGTATTTAACTAATTATAACTATTAAACTAAACACAAACAAGTCAACTATAATATAAACACACACGGAACGCAACCTTGAAACTTATAACCACAAAAATCACAGTTAAAAATGAGAAAAAAATAAATCTTTCGCCGACTTACTTCAAGTTAGTCTCGACGGTGGCCGACATCGTGTGTGCCGCGACGCGATCGCTCACTAACTGAGGAGCGAGGAGCCGACGTAGTCGCGGTAAGCCACTGCCATGTTATATATCACTGTTTTATTTATTTAACTGGGTTATATTTATTATTAAGTTATATTAAATCTTCACGTTTGTATCCCGCATGGCAAGGTACACAGGAAGTACCTAACGTGAAGACACTCTGCACTTCGCTTTGAGTGACGGAATAGCGCCGTGGTTTGACATAACAGAGTGAAGAAATGAAAATGATTTAAATATAACCATTTCCCCGATTGAGAATCGAACCCACAACCGATCGCATTTACAGTCAGATGCTATCCTACTGCGCTACGACTGGTCTGTATTATAACTTTGTAAGTACAAATGATTTTGAACGACAAAAGAACAAAATCAACGCTAGAACTCTATGTAGGTAAACTCTGTGTTAAAAACCATCTTACAAAACAAAAACCATACGGTTTAAATGCAATAGTGATCGTTCGTTCTGGCCTGTACGTTAGTTTACGCTGACAATATATTGTTGTCATCGAATTCGGACACACGTGCATATTTTGAAGCAAATCGGGTGTCAAAAATCTCAAGATTGTCGCAAAAAGTCAATTTATTTAATAGTTAGATAAAATTTAAACCAATAAAAGCATATATATATATATATATAAATACCTTAAGTAACGATTGTTAAAAATAACGGTATCACTTTACATTATAATACTAAAAAGTTTGTATAATTTATTAAGTCTAATAATACATCTATACAAAGAATTATTAAGAATTATATGGTAGGACAATGCGCGGCGTTGAGTTCCACCAACACACTATGTCTCAAATTCGCCGGGAGCGGAGTACGGAGTGTCTTGACAGTAGGCACTTCCTTTCTACTCTGCTATGCGGGATAAAAGCGTGAAGCTAAAAAAAGAATTAAAATTGGAGTGCTTTTTTTTTACTTATTACAATATATATTTATGTATACGATATATATACTTAAAAATTTTATTTTACAATTATTGTGTGTCTGTTTGTTCCGGCTAATCTCAGAAATGGCTAGACCGATTCTGAAGAGACTCATTAACAGATAGCTTACGTTATAAGGAGCACCTTAGACTCAACTTGTATTATAAAATAAATAAATTAATTTATCTGCGAAGTACTTTAAATTCTATTGTGATGAAGTCAGGCAAATAGAAAGTAGCTTACTGTATACTGGCGTGGATTCGATTCCCAGCTGAGGGAATTATTGATATAATTCAATGTATTTAGATGATGGGGTTGTGTACGCTTCATGCACGTTATGTTATTGATTGTCTTGCTTAATTTTTTATATTTTTAATGTGTTATTCCACACTTAGACAAGCCGGTAGCTGGTAGTACAACGCATGGCTCAACAGTCGGAGCGCTTGGACGGTTTCCAAGAGGCACGGGTTTGAATTTTTATAACAATGAATTCTTTTATAAAAATGAGATATTGTTCATATTAAGATAAGTAAGAATTTAAATATATCCTTTTCTTTATGTAAATAACGTTTTTAATCGCAGTAATTTGAAATAAAGCCTTAGCTTTAGAGACTCGAGCTAAAAATAATCGTTCGAAATTCCTTGAGGAACGAAAAACCGTTTGAACTGAAATTGAAATCTTCAACGTATCTATTTATTACCAATGCACTAGAAGCAAAATCTAACTTAAATAAACATTTTCTAAATAATTTATCGAATAGCAGCGACCAAAATTCATTTTCAATATAAAATATTAGTACACTAGCTGCCATCTGTACCGCGTGTCGAGCCACGAGCCTCGAGCCTCGCGTATCGAGTCTCTATACAATAGAGAGCTGTTATTACCGTTTTAATTTGCGTGTAATGCGTTTATGAAATATTTTGTTATTCTAATTTATATTGCTTATTGTTTATTTCACATGTTGCTCAATGTATGTTGAATTGGTTTTTGGTTAAGTGGTCGTTATTGTGTTAACTCTACTGTATATGTAGTTAGGGGTTCGATTTCTGCTTAGTATTTTTTTTATAGGCTAATATTTTTTTCAACTTGACTCTATTTATTTATTATCGTATCTTAAACTGTCGGTCGTGGTGCAGCGTCTGATTTTGAAAGCGATCGGTTGTGGGTTTGATGCCAACTCAGAGGAATGGTTATTTTTAAATTCTTGTTTTTTTATTCGCTCTGGTAAAACAAAGTGCGGCGTTAAATTCCGTTACTTAACACATATTGTCTCGAATTCAGCAAAAAACGGTGAATAAAGTGTCTTTAAACTGGCTACTTCCTGTCTACCCTGCTATACGGGATAAAAGCTTGAAGTTAAAGTAAAAATTACCTTAATAAATATGAGAAAACAATGATTTTTCAAATAGAATTAATATAGATAAAAAGTACAGACAAGATAATAAGATCTTGGATTTTCGTGATTTTTATACATTTTAAATGAAACTATTTTAAAGGGATTAACAGCACAGTACAGTAGTAGACTGACTACCTGTGACCACGGACTACTGTAAAGTGTTCGATGCGTCGGGTCTCCAAAAATGTATTTTTGAATACCAAAATATACGCGATTAGTCCGTTTAAAATAATTTTATTTAAGAAGTGCAGAGAACCTTATATTTTAATAATATAATTCATAAAAGAAAAAAATACATATAGTAAAATCACATATATAACAAAATCTTTGATTTTCGCGAATTTTACACATAGAAAATGAAACTGTTTCAAAACGGGTTAATCGCGTATATTTTGTCAAATGAAACTATTTTAAACGGGTTAATCGTGTATATTTTAGTATCCGAAAATCAATTTTTGGAAACCTCACGTTTCGAACACTTTCCAGTAGTCTGTAAGACTACCCGTGACCACAGACCACTGTGTACACTTTACTAAAGTGTTCGAAACGTCAGGTTACGAAAAATATTTTTCAAATACCAAAATATACGCAATTAATCCGTTTAAAATAGTTTCATTTAAAATTTTTAAAACAATAAATACAACACGTACTAATGTATTTGGCGTAGTACTTTGCATAAAGCATTGTAAACGACAGCCCGTTAGTTATATTTTATCTATGAATCTAAAAATAGACACTTTAATACGAAATTGAGTCTTACATTATATATTTTCAATATTCCTCGATTCTATACTACGACTGTGTTGATTTGACGATTGCTTTAATATGATTTCATTACCTGCCCTTAAAATTGGCCTCAAACGGCGTTTAGCTCCGCCAATCAACACAAGATCTCTAAATTGTCTTCATAATATAGTCTACCAAATTACATTACTATATACAGGAAGTATAAAGATGAAATAAATACATATTTTATATTAATTTTATATTTTTCACATGTCATAACTGCTCTCACTATTGTTACGTCTTTATCAAAGGTTCAAACAAGTAACAAGTATTTCGCAATCGTGAGAAGACCGCCATAATCGTGTTTAATGTTTACTTGATTTGTTTCCTTTATTCACTGAAGGATTATGTCTCTTATTATGCAGTTAAATTTATATATATATATATATATATATATATATATATATATATATATATATATATATAAACTATATAGAGAGGAATTTATCGTGAAATCACTCCGTTGTCCGTTTCAGTCAATAACAATAATAATATTCATAATAATAAAACATATTGAAATCATTTTTGAAAAAACATATAAAAATTTGAACGCAGCGGGATCCGAACCAGCGCCTCTTGGATACCGTCCTAGTGCTCTGACCGCCATGCATTCTTCTACCAGCCGCGTCGAAATTCATATATGTTTATTACAACTTATTTATGTTGTTAGCATTTTTGTAGGCAGATTGTTACAAATTTCTACTAAATTTAGATACCTTTTTTCAAAAATGTTTCCTAATCCTAAGTGTGGAATAACACTTTAAAAAAATAGTAAATTAATCGCAATCTCTCTACACGAATATATATATATATATATATATATATATATATATATATATATATATATATATATATATGTATATGTATATGTATATATTCCTTGTGAATGGCAAAGTCCGACGTCATGTCATCATCATCTCTAATGATATTAGAAATGAAACTTGTACAAAAAAACACGATAATTAAGATAATTGAGAGCTACGTCACTGCCTTTCTCTTCATATTTAAATTTAAAGATGCTGTATGGTATCTTAAAATAATACTTTCTTCCACAGTAAAATTTTCATTATATGACAGCTTCACGCTTTATGGGACTATGCCACAAAGCAGGTGCAGTTGCCAGATTAAATTGAAATTGCGTGTTGAGTTACGGAACTTAACGCCGTACGTTGCTGTGGCAATAATTTAAATATAATCACTTCCCAAATGGGAATCGAATCCACAACCGATCGCGTTTACAGTCAGACGCTGTCCCACTGTGCCACGACTGGCCCGGACAGGAGATCTATCATTTTCGTAAAGGGGAATCCCAAGATTTCTCTTAATAAAAATATGTAGCATAAATACTCACATAAGCGTTTGTTTTATGATTAATTTAAATGTCATGATTTTCAAAATGAGTGACGTATTGCACCTCCCTGTTCTCTTTAATGAGGTGCACGACGTTGTAGACAAGCACCAGCAGGTAGATATTGAGACCTGCAATTAACATTTTTTTTGGCTTCTCACTTTTATCCCGCAAAGCAGGGTGGACAGAAAGTACCTAGTGTCAAGACACTCCATACTTCGCTTTCCATCGAATTCGAGACACTGCGTGTTGAGTAGTGGAACTCAACGCAGCACTTTGTCTTTACCACAGCGAGGAAGTGATCATAGAACAAATATAATCACTCCCTCGAGTGGGTATCGAACCCACAACCTCCATTCAAAACATGTTTTATAGTAATTAGACCAAAAATATAAATAATTAATATTATATGTATGGAATAAGTATTAAATTCCATCGATTTTAAATAGAAATGTAATAAATATTTAAATTTACAGCAATAAATAACATTTAAGGCTGTAACTATCGTTCAGTGCGTGATATGGTAGTTATGATAGACCTTACAATGAGAATATGTACTTGAATAATTATTTATGTATTTAGCTTTACATATCTTGAGAGAGAATACAGCGTTAAGTTACGTCGTTCTCTAATTCCCATCCATTTTCGATAAATAGAATAGAT
Organism: Dryadula phaetusa; assembly: GCA_032432895.1. Lineage (NCBI taxonomy): Eukaryota > Metazoa > Arthropoda > Insecta > Lepidoptera > Nymphalidae > Dryadula > Dryadula phaetusa. The sequence goes on along the minus strand of JAOYRS010000017.1, from coordinate 5,112,215 downwards.
ATTAAATGGTAGTACCCAATTACACGCATTGTATTATCAGATCGCTGAAATGAACGAGAAATAGAACCCAGAAATATCGCTTGTACGGCTAGGAAATTTTCCACTGTGCTAGGATGGCGTTATTATTGTTCTTACCCAAGCAAATAAAATACACAATATTCTCAATATATTCTCTGAAGTCGAAGTATATGAGGTCCATACACAAGGCGAGCACTTGGAACAGCAGCCCGCAGTAGAAATAGATTCGCAGTAACGAACGATTTTTCTGTAAAAATAATTTGCGATACAGATATATAAGATGCCGGTTGTAGTGCAGTGGGACAGCTTCTGACTGTAAACCTGAGTCGCGGAACTTAACGCCGCAATTTGTGACCGCGAAGAAGTGAAAATAATTAATATATAATCACTTCCTCCGAATGGGAATCGAACCCACAACCGATCTCGTGCACAGTCAAAAGGTGTCACACTGCGCCACGACCAGCCTCAAATAGTATGTATTCATATTTAAATAAACTTCAAAACAATATAAGAATCAGCTTACCCTATGCGCACCGATCAATAAAATTATAGTCATTATAACATCCACCATTAAAAAAGTGATGGTCAGCGGTAGATGTACCACAGAAGTCCTGAAAATTCCATCTTCCTCTTTCCCCTTCTTACCAGTCGTCAGTTCCTGCACTAGGAGGAATACCAGGAACGGAAACAGCAGTAAAGAGAAGACCTGCAATACCATAAGGCCATACTTAAACTGGTATAAGAGAAGGAATTTCTTAGCATTCCATATTAATTTTTTTTAGCTTCACGCTCTTATTTCGCGCAGCAGGGTATACAGAAAGTACCTAATGTCAAGACACTCCGTACTTTGCTTTCCACCGAATTCGAGACATTGCGGGTTGAGTCGTGGAACTCAACACCGCATTTTATCTTACCGGATACAGGAAGTGAAAATAATTTAAATACAAACACTCTCTCATGTCGGAATCGAATCCACAACCGATCGCGTTTACAATTAGACGCAGTCCTGCGCCTCGTGAATAGTCAATGTTTCTATTAAACAGAAATGCAAGTATTTTTTTTAATAATACAAATAAAATAGATTAAAAGAACAACATAAATGTTATACACAGTTGACATAGACTTTTGTATAATATAGAAGTGGCTGAAACAATGCGTGTTTTACGCGTCATTAGGTCGGTTAATACCTACCTATACAAGTATAGAGAAATACACAGATTTTCATGACAACTCTAGTTGTAACATACTCTATATATAGTTAATTGGTACATTCTATACATTCCAATTTATTCTTATATTTGTTTGTTCTAGAATATTTTGGCGCTTGCCTGTGTCATACTACCTTATACACGAGATAAAATGTAAAGCTGCTTTCCTTTTAGTTACACGTTTAATCTATCATAGCAGGGTAGACAGAAAGTATCTAGTGTCAAGACACTCCGTATTTCTGTTTTCGCCGAATTGGAGACATTGCGTGTTGAGTGGCGGAATTCATCGCCGCGTTTCGGCTTACCAGAGCGAGAAAACGGAAATAATTTAATTATAATCATTCCCCCCAATGGAGATAGAACCAACAACTGATCGCGTATTTACAGTTAGATGCTATCCCATACGTCTCAAATGTAATTATAGATAAAAAATATAACTACGGTATGCTATTCCTAGGTAAACATGTATAATTGTTGATATTTTATAGGCACTTTTAAAATATACAATTCTATGTTTATTTATCAACAAAAACAACGAATTTTTTAAACTCCTTTTTATCCTACCGTAGAATATGTATTCTATACATACAAATATATACCCTTTAAATCACGCTGTATATCAAAGATATTAATCCTTTTCGTAGTCTGCAAGTTGTGGCGCAGTGGGACAGCACCTGACTGTAAACACGATGGGTTGTGGGTTCAAATCCCACTCGGAGGAGTTACTACATTTAATTATTTTCACGTTCGGATCCGCTCTGGTAAGAGAAAGTGCGATGTTGAATTTCACCACTCAACAAGTATTGTCTCGAATTCGGTGGAAAGCGAAGTACGGAGTGTCTTGACACTGGGTACTGTCTGTGTACCCTGTTATGCGGGATAAAAAAAGATACCAAGTAGAGATAGGATACTTATTTCACATATGCAATCATTTTCCGCTTCATATTATATTCGTTTTTAAAACATAATTAGGTAATATATATTGTTTGTTACTTACGAACTAAAGAAGACGAGGTTATCTGCTTAGCTATATTAATTAATATGAAGAATTAAAATATTTTCAAGGTAAATTTTATTTTTTTTATTTAAATCAGGCAATCGAGGCGTAAAGAAGGCTCCTCTTGACGTATCTATAAGTATTTACCTTGAGTTTGAGATAAAAAAATGATAAATCTTATACATCTCTTAGAGGATACTTGATTTAAAAAAAAATAAAGAGAAACTTATACTATATTATATTGATTTAAGGGTACTTTGTCCAAGACAGTACAGACAGACACAATGTAAGAAAGAACCTAGTGTCGAGAAACTTCGACCTTCTTTGCCTGCCTGATTGGAAATGGTGTTTGGTTTATTGGTGGTACGCAACGCCGCTTTTTATATAATCAGATTCGGTAACGAGAGGATTCGATAGAAAGGGGAATCCCCAAGGGATTAATATAATAATATAAATGCACAATTTCTCTTACTTTTCCATTATTATTTTACATTCTAGATGTAAAATCTTCTTGGTCCAATTACTCAAAGTATTTTTTTTTAATATTACGCCTCAACTTTGTCGCGTCTACTTCACGCTAGAGATGAGAAAGCAGACACGATTTGCCGAAAAGCATCTAAATCGTGAAACAGTATTAGTTAAGGCCTTGCTATTTAATTTTCAATACACTAACTATTATTACAAATTGACTAACCAAAGAAGAAGACGGTATAACTGCTGACCAGGGCATAAATATGATCTGCTAGAAGAATTCTATAGTGAATCCCAAGGCCTTCTTATTCACGTAACTTCCTTATACTAGCACAAACAAGATTTTTTTTTAGCTTCACTCTTTTTATCCCGCATAGCAGAGAAGACAGGCAGTACCTAGTGTCAACACACTCCGTATTTCGCTTTCCACCGAATTCGAGACATTGCGTGTTGAGTGGTGAAACTCAACGCCGCACTTTGTCTTTACCAGAGCGAGAAATTGAAAATAATTTAAATATAATCACTCCCCCGAGTGGGGATCGAACCCACAACCGATCGCGTTTACAGTCAGACGCTGTCACACAGCGCTACGACAGGCCTCAAATATGGAACAATTATAAGATGGAATACCAATAACAATGAAAATAATATTGAACACAGAGAAATATAACATGTCACCTTCCAAGTGTATTTACTTACAAGATTGACATATCCAAATATTATGACACCTTTGCGTATCGGCACACAAAAGCAACACTTTCTCATGACAGGCAATTTAAACGTGAAATCCCACTTCATATTAAGACCGCTGTCTTTCATTCACACAACCAAACATGCCTCAGGAGAACTTTTAAAGTACTGAGGACGATGAAATATCCTTCGTACGAATAGGACGCTTCCTCTACACTTGATAATATGACACATTGCTATTAACATATATTTTGCGTTACATTGAACAGTTTAAGCCTTGGTGTTCTTCAATAATTGCTTATAAATCCACAATGGATATTGCATTAGTATAATTTGTAAGGTTTCAAGTAATATGTGTGTTTGTATTTAGACAAGTCTTTCATTCCAAAGGATGTCGACCAGCCGCCACTATTGTGTAAATTATTCAATTATAATATAACAGTGTTTGACCTTCAACGTTTGCTGCGTTTCTGTTGAAAACTATGAATATGGAGATTCTTTTTTTTTAATTTTTTTTATACAGCTTCACGCTTTTTATCCCGTATAGCAGTATAGACAGAAAATCCCTAGTGTCAAGACACTCCGTACTTCGCTTTCCACCGGATTCTAGAAGTAGTAAGTAGAGATACTCCCCCGAGTGAGCATCGAATCCACAACCGGTCGCGATTACAGTCAGACGTTTCTAATTTATTTTATCATAGTGTGTAAAATTTCAGAGAATAATATTTGTTAGTGTCTCCTGCTGGTTCTTTGGTCTCAAGCTTTAGTGTAACGGTGGGTCATTATTTGAGGTTTATAAAATAAAGCATGTTCCTTTTTTTAGCTTCACGTTTTTATACCGCAAAGTAGGGCAGACAGAAAGTACCTAGTGTCATATCACTCCGTACTTCAATTTCCACCGAATTCGAAACATTGCATGTTGAGTGGTGGAACTCAACGCCGCACTTTGTCTTGAAGGAAATTATTTTACTTTGACATTAGAAGCTACCTATTACAACGCCTACGTGGAATAGTCAGAACGTGTTTAACTTATATAATTTTGGTGGCAAACATAGAATGGCTGGCTAGAATAAGTATGCTGTCGAGACTTACCAGGCGATAAGATTCCTGCCCCGATATTTTTTAGACTAGCTTGGTTACTAAAAATAAAATGTAGAAGAGGTTAATCCATAACGTTAATGTAAACGAACAAAATTTTATAAGGATCTTATTAGAAATTAAAACAATATGTTCAAATATCATGTTTCTATGTATAATCTAAACGATAAAGAACATTGTATTTTAATACAAAAGTAACACGTGACAGAAGGTGTAGCGCCTTTTATTAAATAATAGCAAAAATTGTTTTTAAAGTTTTTGCTTTTTCTCGTTTTCATTTCTCGTACCATACATTACCTTAGCGCAGAAATGTCTAGTTATTTTTATACACATTTTTCTTCATTTCCACTAACAATATATAAGTACAGTTACTCCATTTAAAATATATATAATGTATACAAATGCCTATATTTACTAACTAGCTGACAGAAAACACACTCGATAATACATTACTCCTTACATTACATTCTACATTAGTCCTTTATATATGTAAGGAAATATTAAGAGAGATTTTCATAAAATTTGTATGAAAATGTTTCCAATTGATGATATAAAATATAACTATTTTGTGTTGAAATCCTCGTTGCATTTGCGAAGTCAGTTATTAAAAGCGTTTTATTTAATTAATTTATTAATAAGCATCCCTATTATAACTAAGTGGGATTCAAACCCATAGTCCCATAGTTAACCAAGCCAGAATGAAAATAAAAAGCTTCTAAAATGCTTGAAAATATTAATAATAAATATTTTATTCCTATAAAAAGATTATTCTAGAGACTAGATATTAGATTATTAAATAAACTTGAAATCAATGTGAAGAGTTGAAAACAATTTAAATTAATCTGATATTATCGTGGCTGACTGCGAATAATCTATATGTAGTTCAACTTTGTACCTGCAACCTACGCGTTGATAACCAAAACCAAATAGTAGCAGTTGGTATCAATATTACTTTATAGGATATTTTTATATTAATTATTTTTTTTAGCTTTTTTTAGTTTTTCTCCAGCATAGCAGGGAAGACAGAAAGCACCTACTGTCAAGACACTCCGTACTTCGCTTTCCACCGAATTCGAGACATTGCGTGTTGGTTGGTGGAACTCAACGCCGCTCTTTGTCTGTACCAGAACGAGGAATTGAAAATAATTTCAATATAATCTCCGAGCGCACTACACACCGGCGCACTGCGCCACGACCGGCGCAGTTAATTCTTTATGATATTATTTTTTTCTTTTAAGGTTTAGAAGTCGATTTTTGTAAACGTAATATTTTTTTATTAATTTTCAATATTTTAAATGAAACTATTTTAAATCAGTTAATCGTGTATATTTTCGTATACGTAAATATATTTTTGGAAATCCGAGTTATAACTGTTTTGTCGAACAGGACAGCCAGTATCCGACGTTATATTGTACTCTAACGAGCAACTTCCCGTTTTATTATGAATGAATTACATGTTTACTACAAAATTGTCAGGTGACACATGTATGTATGTACAGATTATAATACCATTCAGATATTATCGCGAATGTTTTTTTTTTTAATTTCTGTCTACACTCACACAATATAGATGTAATAATCTTAAGGCATTTTATTTATTTTTTTTAATTTTCATATAATTAAAAAAAAACATAATTGTAATGAAACAAGCAAAACAAAATCCAGTAGAAAATTATAATTTAACTCCCAAAAAATGGTGCATGTTAATTTTTATTTAAAAGAGTAATCACTGACTTAATTATGAAAATATAATAAGATATAAAAATAACTTAGAAATTGTGGAGATAGAAATAATTAAAATATATTTCTTCCTATTTCTCTCTGTTTCTCAAGCGCTCTTCGTCGTTGTCTGGACGTCAATATGTCATATTAAAATATAAAATAATAAAAAAATATTGTAAAATAAAGTGTGAATTAAAAAATACTTAAAAAAATGTTTATTAAATTGTCATACATTACTTAATTAAAACGATTAACAATATGAATATACAATGCTTATATTAGGCAGATATCTACAGTATAATATTACTTATGCAGTACTTGATACCATTATATACAGATTATTTATATAGTCATAGATTCTAACAGGGGAAAAAAGGATATTACATTCGTTTTGAACGTATTATAAAAACTTGAAATATATACATTTCTTGTTTTAAAGGAATTGTGAAGACGTTGTACTTTTTTGAAAAATCATTTTTGAAAAAACGTATAAAAATTCGAACGCAGCGGGATTCGAACCCGCGCCTCTTGGATACCGTCCAAGCGCTCTGACCGCTAAGCCATGCGTTCTACTACCAGCTGCGTCGAAATTCTTATACGTTTTATTACAACTTATTTATGTTATTAGCATCTCTGTAGAGAGATTTTTACAAATTTCTACTACTTAAAGATTATAAAGAAATAATTGTTTAACAAGAGAGATTGCTATTTTATTTTAATATTTACCATTTTTAAAGTGTTATTCCACACTTAGGATTAGAAAACATTTTTGAAAAAACATATAAAAATTCGAACGCAGCGGGATTCGAACCCGCGCCTCTTGGATACCGTCCAAGCGCTCTGACCGCTAAGCCATGCGTTCTACTACCAGCTGTGTCGAAATTCTTATACGTTTTATTACAACTTGTACTTGTTTATCCCATATAGCAGGATAGACTAGAGCGTCATTTGTCGAGACACTGCGTGTGGAGTGGTGGAGTTGAACGCCGCGTTTCCCGCAGTTTGGAAAACATATAATACGTAACTTAGATATAATTTCTCATATATTTCTTTGGCAGGATATCGAACCCTCAAAAATGAACTATAACGACGTTTTACCACTGAGCCACTATTATACTTGTATATTATTTATTATACGTCTTTGAAATAACTTTGGAATTTCATGTCTGAATATACTTATTACTAAATGCCCATCGTTGCGCAGTGGGACAACGTTTGACTGAAAAAGATATTTCTGTGCTGTGGGTTCAATTACCATTTGAATTTAAAAACAATTTTCACCTCTCTGGTAAGACAAATAGCAACGTTGAGCAACCACAATGACCTCAAGCGACCTCAACGCCCGATTTTGAGAAGAGAATTCGGGTGGAATGCTTTCTTCGGAGTGTCTTGACACTAGTTTGTCTCTAGCTACCCTGCTATATAGAATAAAGCGTGAAGCTGCTTTACTACTTAATTGAATTAGATAATTTAAGTTAAGTCGTTGGTGGTGACTTCGACACTTGTCCTTTGCATAATTTATATACTTAAAACATTCATATAATTCCCAAATATTAACAATCCATTACTATCTATAGACTAGAAACGAATTTCAATTTTCAAAATATAGTGTGAAATTCGCTTTCACTTCAAACTGCAAAATTATAGTTTGTAATCAGCCTTCAAGCCTTCGGTCAGCAATCAGTAAGCTAGCTGTTCAATATTCTTGATATCCACTTTATAGGCGTCAGGGTCAGCGGCTTGGTTTACGAACTCAAAATTGGAATTTCTCTTTATCTTCAACACCTCGCTTCGGACCAGTATTATCACGTAGAACTGGATAACTGCAATGAAATAAACATTTTAATATTTATAAATTAAAATGTATACAAAAACCTTAGTTATAAAAACAATGAGGTTAAATATTTTTAGAAAACCTATCAAAATTTGAACGTGGCGGGATTTGAAGCCGTACCTCTTGAAAACCATCCAAACTCTCCGACTACTAAACTATATGTACGCTCTACATATGGTTTCGCTGATATTCTTATAAGCTCATTATAACTTACTTTTGTTGTAGTTAATAATACACAATACAAATAAATGAAACTTTTGTTAAAAGTGTATAACGTAAGGAAAGTGCGTTTATCATCCATTTTCATTATAACAGTCCATCGCAACGCAGTGGAACAGCGTTGACTGTACTTGTGAGTTCGATTCTTGATCGGGGAAATGGGTATATTTAAAGTTTATTTTCATTTCACCGCTCTGGTAACACAAAGCACGGCGGCGAGTAGCCACTCACCGCGAAATTTCTTGATTTTGATCGGAAAGCGGTCGACGGAGTGTCTTGACACTAGGTTGTCTCTGACTATCCTACTATACGGGATGGCGCGTGAAGCTGTTTGAATCCTACTAGCTGATTCAAAGCGCCAAAGCTTAAGTAAAAGGAAACAAAAAAAAAATAATCATTTTCTTCCATCATATAATTAAAAACATTAAAAGTAAGAACGAGCGAGCCAGCTTCGTGGTACTGCACTAAAATTTGTATGACTAATACAATTTAAAAAAGAAACACGTAAAACATGCTTGACGAGCTTGCAAGTCGCGGTCGGGGTCTGGGGTTGATTGACCTTTAGTGTAGTGATTATATTTTGTAAATAAAAGCTAAAGGTTACCTAACCTCTCTATTTAAATGGCTCGATTGATCACATACTTACTTTTAATGAGATTGTGAACGTTCAATTCCCACTCCAGGGAATAATTACGTTTAAATTATTTTCGTTTTCCCGCTCTGGTAAGACGAAGCGCGGCGTTAAGTTCCGCAACTTAACACACAATGTCTCAAAATTCAGCGGAAAGCGGAGTACGGAATGCCTCGTCACTAGTTAGGGCCTGTCTACGCTATGAGGGATAAAAGCGTGAAGCTAAAAACAATTGCGCTTCCTTCTTCGTTCATTTGGTTTAAAATGATTATTTTAGAGAAAAATGAGTATTATTTCCTAGAATATGACATTCTAAACTTTGAGGTAGGTACTAAGTTTAAATCTTTAATAAAATACATCTTGTTTTGTTTGTTTTTTAAAACACAAAACACTTAAATATTTAATAAAGACTAAAATCCCATTCAAAATATATTTTATTGTTCGTTATTAATTATTATATTGCTAAGGAGCTGTGCTCGACTCTTCATAAGCGTGAAGTTTCATTGCTTCAGATTAGTATACAACTACTAATGCAAGTTACTCATTACAACAGCTATCTACTAGTAAAAATCCCGTCAAAATCGGACCAGCAGTTTCAGAGAGTAGCCGGAACAAACAGACATACATACAAAATGTGTAATATAAATGTATATGCACCGTTTATACGTTTAATTTTTTTTAACTTCACGCTTTTGAAACTCAACGCTGCTCTTTGTTTTTACCACAGCGTAGAAGTGAAAATAATTTAAATATAATCACTCCCCCAAGTGGAGATCGAACCCACAACCGGTCGCGTTTACAGTCAGACGAACGGCTTCATACGCGTACATACATATGCATTTAGTAAATAGCGATTATCCTAATATTATAAACAGACACTCTAATGTTATCTCAGTTTAGTTCCTCATTCAAGGCATCCAGAGTGTAATTTTTTTTTATTTGTATAGATTAATATAAATCAATATAAGCAGTCAACGGACTGACACTAGGTTCTCTCTGACTACCCTGCTTTGCGGGATGGCGCGTGAAGCTGCTTATGTATATAGTAGAATAGAGGGAGCTCCTTTAGTGTCATGCAAGAATGATACAAATCTCTTATTTATTAGATACGCTTATTTAATATATAAATAGTCAACGGAGTGTCTTGACACTAGATTCCCTCTGACTACTCTGTTATGCGGGATGGCGCGTGAAGCTGCTTATATATGTAGTATATAAAGACTATAGAGAGGGAGCTCCTGTAGTTTCATACGAGCCTGGTACAACTCTCTTATTTATTCGATACACTTATTTAATATATAAAACAGTCGACGGAGTGTCTTGACACCGGGTTGAAATGCACCGGTGAAGCTGAAATCATCAATACTCACTTATTAACCACAAGAAGACACCCAATTGGAACAATCCAAATATAAAGGCGTAAAAGATGAAGGTCTCGAAGAAGAACATGAGCACGGTCATGAGGAACCCCAGAGTGTAGACGACTAACGCGAAAACACTGTATCGGTAGAATATTCTCATTTTTCGGTGGTCTTTCTGGAAACGAGAAGATTATATTTAGCTTTTAATTGTTTTTTAACGTCATTTAGAATTAAAAAAGCTTATAGACACTTCGTCCAGAGTTTTCCACCTACAAAGTATGCTTACCTTTATGCGGTATTGTATGGGTGGAACTTAACGCCTTAACTTAACTTTGTTTTAGAAGTGTATAAAAGTGTAAACTTGAAATAATTTATATATATTTCGTATTTATTGCTAGCTTCAATTTAATTTTTTTTTATTTATATCGATTAAAAAGAAATTGTATTAAAATTATTTTTATGACAAAATGATTATTTTAAAAAAAAGTTTTTTTCATTTCTTAAGACAAAATGCGATTTTGTGTTGCGATTTTCAACACACAGTGTTATTTAGGTGGTAAACAGAGAAAGGAATGTCGTGACACTAGGTGCTGACAACTCTGTAAGCTGTTCACAATGTATAATTCACTTACTTTATGCGCTCCGATTATAAATATAACGTGGAATATTATATCCGCCAGAAGTGTCACCAGGATTGGTACTTGGAAAATGAAAAGCTGGTCTGTATCACCGTAGTGTGATAAAGTATCAATTGTTACTACAATTGTCAAGCCCAACAGAGCTAAACTGGACACCTGGAAAATAAATAGGGATTTTATGTTAAAAAACAATTTAATAATCTATTTCTATTAAGAGCGCGGCGTTGTGTTCCGCCAGTCAACACACGGCGTGTTGGACAGGGGAATCCTTAGGAGGCTCAACACTAAGCCTTTTCTGCCTAATGTGTGCAATAAATCTAATAATATTTTTTTGAGATTTTAAATGTACCTATTGTCGATCTATTGAAAACTAAAGTAATTTGGAAATAAATTATACTGAAAGGATTCGTAGAAAATTTTTTTTTTTATTTTGAGCTAGCTTCATGTTGCGTCCATAGCGTGGCCGGTAAAGGCAAAGATAGCCTGGTGTCAAAATACTTTAGTACATTCTCCATGGTTTTAAAGTTTAATGTTAAGCGGAGCTAAGCGCAGCGTTTTGTTTTACCAAAGCGGAACATCTAATTATAAGAATTGTCAACTGCGAATCGAACCCATAAGCCGCGCATTTGCAGACGTTGTCCCAATGCGCCACCAGTACCCTCTATTTACCGTTTTAAAATATAATTTAACAGTTTCGATCATTAACAGCAATTAATTCCACATTTAATAATAATTATAATACACTTTTATCTCCAAACGACTTCCACAATTTGCAAATTATACATGAGTTTATTCTATAATATAATATTTGCCGATTTAGGACGGGAAGTATGTTGTGGAACAGTTCCGATCACTTGTTCTATCAATTCACAATAAGGAGTTTGATTATGTTAAGATTTTTTTCGTTTAATCGTTCTCGTGTGACAAAATGCGGTGTTGAGTTCCGCCATACATGTAAATCCAAGCAATATTTAGAAATCATGCGCTAAGTGGTAAACGGTGTGTCTCGTCGCTGGGTATTCTCTACTGTGCGGTAATAAGTGTGCCTTAAGCATTTTCAATACAACTCAATATATATAATAAAAATAATACAAAAGCCTAAATTAAGATTTATTATTTTAAAAAAAGCACAATAAATGTACTATACAATTATTTATATGTACTTAGAGGCCGGTCGTGGCGCAGTGAGACAGCGTGTGACTGTAAACGTGATCGATTGTGGGTTCGATCCCCACTCGGGGGAGTGATTATATTTAAATTATTTTCACTTCCTCGCTCTGGTAAAGACAAAGAGCGGCGTTGAGTTCCACCACTGAAGTTGAATGAAGTAAGGAGTGTGTTGACACTAGATACTTTCTGTCTACCCTACTATGCGGGATAAAAGAAAGAAAGAAAGAAGAGAAAGTGTCCATAATTATTTATATAGAAATAAAAACAAATCTGTATTCAGTACGGCTTATATATACATAGCATGCAGTAGATAGACCATGAGACCGCCAACTCCCACTGATTTGATAAAGCCGTATATAAACAAATGTTTATTGCGATTTATTTTATATGAAATCAAACGCACATAATAATAATTAATTTACGCAAACAGATAGACATTGTAGGTCATTTCGTACAGTTCGTGTATTAACTCACTCCGTCTGAATAGATAGATCCTACCCTAAAGACGAAGGGCGGTATTTTTGTAAAGGTAAGCAGGTAATACCAGAAATATTTATTTAAGACATTGTGAACGAAATAAAATATATATGAAGCATAGGTAAGGGGTACAAGATTGGGAAGACATCGGTTGACCTTCAAGAACACAGTATGGATGATACTGAAGGTCATGTAAAAGCATGAGGGTCGGTCAGCGCTCTGTTCTCCCTGACAACCCCGATGGGAAAATATGAAATTAGAAAAATGCATTAAATTATATTTTGTATATATTCTATTGGGTAATTAAATAATTATATGTAATATAATTTTAATTATCTATTGAGATATACAAAGGAAGGTCTATTGGATGCGTTTTATATCGATACATCCGCATCATACAGTTGTGGATTGGAAACTTGTGTATCTTAAAAAGAGGAAGTCTTATTGTACATATAAATATTTATCTGTGCTTGATTTGAACTTATAAACATCTTGTTAATTAACGTACTTAATTCTTGACATCATTTTTTTTACGCTTGACGCTTTATTTCCGCGTAGTAGGGTAGACAGAAAGTATCCAGTGTCAAGACACTCCGTACTTCGATTTTCTTTCTTTTTTGATTATATTTCCACCGAATTCGAGATATTGCGTGTTGAATGGTGGAACTCAACGCCGCAATTTGTATTTTACTAGGGCAAGGAATAGAAAATAATTTAAATATAATCCCTCCCCCGAATGGGGCTCGAACCCACAACCGATCGCGTTTACAGTCAGACGCTGTTTAGATAAAAGAATCATCTTAAATTCCTTACATAAACAATCTTTAGTGGTTTTGTTTAATTAAAATTTTAAAACATATTTGAAAACGAATTCGCATTCTCAAATATACGATCAATTGCGATAACATATCACATGTGTATTTAATTTCAACACAAAATTCATATACGCACCAACTTTATATAGGCCCATACAAGCAAACCGAGCCTAAGAGGAAAGCAGAAACAGCATCTGGTTACTTCTGGGAATTCACACCTCATTTTAAACACTTTTTTAATCACTCACTTAAAAAAAACGACTATTTTTAAAGGTTTTTCTTTTGAATAGCGTAAATATTTTAGTAGCGGTACGTCTCTGACCGCGGTCAAGGCGCGTCTGAACGGACGTATGACAGAATTTGCATTTATTTATGTTTGTTATCGTTTTGCGATGTTTGTAAATATACTATCTACGGAAGTCCGGATTTGCCCAAGAATCCATTGCAAATGGGATCTAGGAAGAGCTTTTACTGGGAATCTCCAATTTATTTTTTTCTTAATAAAATATCTATTAACTAGAAATAGAAATTGTAATTTGCCTTTATATGAGATTTCATTCTAGTCATAATATTATTATAACTTTTGTTCCAAGTTTTTTAATTAATATTTTTTATAAAGCTCTGATATTCAAAGATTATTACATTTTTTCTATTTGTTTGTCAAAACTGTTTACTGAATACCAATAAATAAATCTGAAGTGCTCAGAAGTAAACATTACAATCTCGATATTTTGATAACCCTCTTCCCCGCATCGCCTGTAAAAGCTGCCCTATCCGACCAAATCCAGTAAATCAAAGAGAACAGTAATAAATAACAACTTTTTTTACCTTCACGCTTTTAACCCGCAGGGTAGATAGATCGTAGTGTCAAGACACTCCGTACTTCGCTTTCCACCGAATTCGAGATATTGCGTGTTGAGTGGTAGAACTCAACGCCGCACTTTGTCTTTTACCAGAGCGAGGAAGTAAAAATAATTTAAATATAATCACTCCCCTGAATGGGGATCGAACCCACAACCGATTGCGTTTACAGTCAGACGCTGTCCCACTGCGCCATGACCGGCCACAATACTCTTACGAATTGTTAAATTAAATCGTTTTAAGAATATATTATTTTTAGTACATCATACTCATATTTACGTCACAACGGTCGCCCACTAAAATTGTTTTAAATTTACCAATTTTGATAAAGTTAGTGGGAGGTGGTAGTAAGTGGAATTGATAAATATATGATTATATATATATATATATATATATATATATATATATATATATATATATATATATATGTTTATAGTATTTATAATGATGTTCAATTGGCAGTTCACCAACCGTAAACGTGTATTATAGAAATAGCAACACATCTATTTACTCTATTTAATGTCGAGGTATTTAGCAAAAATGTGCAACTACTTGTGGTTTTAGATCTTTCATTTCATATCATTCGTATATACGAGTTTATATATGGTTCTTTGGAAGTGCCAGTTGAGTACAAATAATTTCGTGCATCTTATTTAATATGTCAACCAATGTCTGATTAGAAAGAGCAAAAGTCTAAAATAACGTGGAAATAAGAGTGTATTTTGAAACATCGAGAATTTGTAATATATTAAAAAAAACATAAAAATATTTTCGAATACTAAGTTGACTTTAAGATTTTCATGTCGTTTCTTAAGGTTAATTTCAAGAAGGGTGAGGTTATATTATATATATATATATATATATATATATATATATATATATATATATATATATATATATATATATATGTATGTATATTTTTTTTTCCAACGTATAACGGAGATCCTAATACTTTTTTTTAATATAAAATGTAATGCACCACAGACGTTTCGTTTTATTTATTGATATTTATTACTCATTTACATATCATTATAATGAGCTTAGAACAAAAGCTCTATATTTAAATTTAAATGATTTTTTGACAAAATTAAATTGTCTTAATTCTACGAGGTACACTTGACACTTGGATTTCTTGTTTGAGAGAAAAAACGTGAAGCTGAAGAAAAAAAGAAAGAAGACAATAAAGGTCAAATCAACACAGCTCAGGTTTTGAGTTACCGCTTGAAAAATTTGTATAGAAAATGATCAACAAGAACTTCTCCGAAAGAGCGAAACTTAATTACGCCAAATAATTGAACTTTACTCTAAACGTTTTAATTTCAAAATACGTGTGTAATGTAATAATTAATACTACAATCTATATATATATATATATATATATATATATATATATATATATATATATATATATAAATTCTCAGAATATCCTCCAAAATTGATCGATTGAATTCCAAGAACAAGTTGTTTTATTTAATGGGGAATACCGAAACAGTCAGACGCTAACGGAACCAAACAATAAAAATACCGTATTTCATTCCTATAGTTGTATC
This sequence comes from Dryadula phaetusa, assembly GCA_032432895.1. Classification (NCBI taxonomy): domain Eukaryota; kingdom Metazoa; phylum Arthropoda; class Insecta; order Lepidoptera; family Nymphalidae; genus Dryadula; species Dryadula phaetusa. Next base: position 5,096,455 of record JAOYRS010000017.1, on the reverse strand, counting down.
ACAAGTACTACATAGATACTTTTAAAATAAATATCTTCATGCCTTTATCCCGCATAGTAGCGTCTTCAGAAACAACCTAGTGTCAAGACACTCCGTTGACCGCTTTTCACCCGAAATCTAGACATTGCGTGTTGAGTAGCAAAGTCAACACCGCACTTTGTCTTACCAAAGCGGAGAAATGACACAGAACCAATCGCCCAACTGTTCTACAATAGCTTCAAATGCTGGTAAACAAAAAATGGTAAAGTAGAGTAAGAGAGAGGAGTGTTAATGTTGTGATACATTACTATATTAAATGTTATATATATATATATATATATATATATATATATATATATATATATATATACAATACATTAGGTACATAGTAATAAATAAAAGTAATTATAAAATTGCCGGTCGTGGCGCAGTGGGACAGCGTATGACTGTAAACACGACCAGTTGTGGGTTCGATCCCCACTTGGGAGAGTGATTATATTTAAAATTATTGTCACTTCGTCGCTTTGGTAAGATAAAATACGGGGTTGAGTTCCACTACTCAACATGCAATGTCTTGAATTCGGTGGAAAGTGAAATACGGAGTGTCTTCGTGTCTTTTGGGATTCGACATTTAATTATTTGCTGTATTTCAATGCTCAAGCCATTTTCTTTGTTACTGTTTATTGAAATTATACGAAAATTACAATTTCACTTGGACTGCATATTAATAAACAATAATACTATTAACATATACTTATATTGTCATCAGAACTAAATTTGTATTTCAAATTTCCGGCACCAGCCCGATAATTCCTTCTTTCTTTCTTCCTAGTGAATAATATTTAGCTTGAAGCTATGACCCTCATTCGCATATTAAAACGGCAACTGACGAAATGCCTTGTAAAATATCTATAATGAATTAATCTCTATTTAAACATACAATTTTTTTGTTTGATTTTAACAAATCAATATGCATAATAGAAAATTCCTGACCTTTCTTTATTTTTAAGGAATCTGCTTTTGTAGGGATAAACTTGTAATATATAACGATATCATTGATTTGCAGATCCAGTTAGGAAAATTACAGCGTTGGGTTCCGCAATCAATAGATTATATCGTTACACGGCTTATCATTTGGTGGTTTGTTTGCTTCCGTTCATCCAGATCTCAATCCGAATAATAATAAAGATATTAATTATGACAAAATATATTCATACGAAGAAGAGATCATAATGAATATTAATACAACTAGAAAACATTAAATATTATATATAATAAGTAGTAAAACTTTTAATATTTGTTTTTTGTTTCAAACAAACATACACACGCTCACATTATTTTATCTGTACAGAACCATGAGTGCAGATGAGGTCATGAAATGACTTGATAAATGATTACAATGATCATAACATCAACGCGTGATTAGTTCAACTCGTCTGACTAGTATCATACCTTTGCCTTTAACATACAGGTTTGAATTCTACATACGCTTCAAGGAAGGTATTCATTCATTCAATGAAGGAATATTTTTATAGAATATTGTAAAGGCTAGCACTTGAGACTGGTACTTAAAAGCTGTGTCATGAATGTCTTTCATGAAAAAGAGTAATTTAAAAAGAAAAACAGCTTACCTTTTGAAATATCTCCATAATCGTACTAACGGTGTTTAAACTCAGATTCAGAGCGTCAATATGTTTGATGGGGATGGAAGACAAGAAATGTATGTAGAAAGGCGTCATACGTCAGCAAAATGCTGTAGAGATGCGATCTCTTCGTCAGATGCAGCAGACAGTGGTAGGCTGGTGACACAGAGAATGTGAAAATAAGAATGTAAAAAACGTGATCTGGTGGTTTGGGCACGTTGAGAGGATGAATGATAAGAGTGGCATGAGAGGTAGGGAGAGACATCAGTTGACATTCGAGAATATAGTGTCAAAACACTAACTGTGACAGAGGGATAAGAATTATGTAAAAAATAAACCTTACCAGATACGAATTTGTGTAAAGTTAATTTGTATAACTTAAAAATTACCTGCGAGAGAGATATAATACTAAAATCTTAGACAACTAAATTATCTCGGCCTATCCAGAACCGTGATCCGTTTACCGCTATCCGTTCAATCCGATCCGGCATTTTTACCATTCTTTCGTATTGAATTATGTAGAAATATATTATTCGGTAAAGAAAAAATATAATTTGGGCTACATGTACCACGCACTATCCCCAAGTTCCTCTACCTCTCATGTGAAGAACACTGGAACGGTAAAAATCCATGAAACGCTAAGAATTCTCGTCTAATATTTAATATAACATAAAATGAAATGACATACAGTTTATATTAGCTTCACGCTCTTATCCCGTATAGCAGGGCAGAAGTACCTAGTGTCAAAACACTCCGTATTCCGCTTTAGTACATATTTTGATTTAATATTTCATTCCATAGTAAAATTGATTAGTTATTTTTATTTATTCAGAGCTCGCTACGATAGTATTAATTGCAATGCAGGAAGAACGCTTCCTGGAAAACATTACAAGGGTTAGACAACAGAATATTGTAATATAATATTATTCTGCGCCGCTCGTTTTAAATAATTTAAGTTGATATTTTACAATTAATTAGGAAAAAAAGTCAGTTGAAATGTTATTTCACACTTAGGATTAGAAAACAATTTAAAAAAAACGTAAAAAAATTAAACCCAGCGGTATTTGAACCCGCGGCTCTTGGCATTATGGACGGTTTCTAAGAGACCCGGGTACGAATTCAGCTGTGTTCAAATTTTTATGCGTTTTTTTTAAATGTAATCTTAAAAATTTTTTTTTTGCATTATTAGAAAATATGATGGTTTTAATGGATCGCTTGGAGGCTTAGACTGGCTTTATATGTATGTATATATATATATATATATATATATATATATATATATATATATATATATATATATATATATAAAGTTTATTACCATTTTTCTTAATATAATAACTAAATACTTCGTCTCTTTTATATACTTCTTTCAGAGTGGTGACCAATGCCTGTAACTCGCATTCTGATAATGCAATTAGCACTGCATCATCTGCGTACAACAGACAGTTTACTGTAAAATCACCAACTTTCACTCTACAACAACTATCCAAATACAAACTGAACAGCCAAGCTGACATGGCGCAACCCTGTTTGACACCTGATCGAATATCAAACTAAGGCGACATGCCAGCTCCTCGTGCACACGCTGAGTGTTCTCAATTTTAAAAGATTTAACAGCCTGCAACAAGTTCTGCTGCCAGCATGTTCAGCCTGTAACTGTCAATGCCTTTTCTAAATCCACAAAAGCACAGAAAATTTTCTGGTTTACAGCCAAAATTTTTCCGTGATCATGCGGAGAGAAAAGACCTGATCCATGCACCCTCTATCACGTCTAAATCCTCTTTGGGCCTCCCATAAAACCCTTTCGGATCTATCTTGCATTCTTCTCGCTAGAATTTTAGCATAAATTTTACTGTCCAAGCTAATCAAACTGAACTTTTGCCTTTTACAAAGGCACGATGACTGCGCCTCGTCAATCATCCGGGACCTCTCTCTTTTTCCAGCATAAATTGCATAGAAAAAAGAACAAGTCCAAGATACGCTGCCCGCTTATTTGATCATATCTGCAGTAACTCCATCTGTTCCCGCTGCCTTACCACATTTCAGACTTCGTGTAGCATTTTCTACTTCTCTTATACTGATTTCGCCATCTGCTACATCAAGACTCAGCATATTGCTGTCGCTTGTGCAAAACGTGTATTCTTTCCGTAAGTATTTCACCGTCCTCGGAAAGCACTCCATTCATTCTACAGGTTGGCGAAAAACGCCGAAAATCACTAACTTCTCGCCAGAAAAGCTTCGTGTTTTCCCGGAAATTGTTTGTCAATCTATCGTCTCTTTCATGCTGTGACTTTTCACGCTTCATCTTTATCAGTGCGTTAGTTGCTTTTGCAACTTATATTCTTACTTCTTAATCTCTCTCATACTTTTATTCTTACTCGAGGCTTTATAGTCCTGCCATGCTTTCTTCTTTCTTTCTACTGCCTCTTTCCCTTCATCATCGCACCATTCATCACGCTTTTTACTAACGCCTCTTTTCCCAATACCACACACCTAGTTGCAGCTTCAATCATACATTCCTAAGATTCTGCCAACATACTTCAACACTTTCAGTACCTATTTCACAGCTGTCTAGCTTCTTGTAAACCCTTTCTACATATTCCTCTCTAATCGGTGGGTCTTGAAGCTTCCAGCTTCTTATGCAATTATTCGCCTCCAGGTTTGTACACCTCGTGCGGCTGCGCAGACCGGCAAACAGACTCTTTATTCTAGCAACTACTAGATAGACCCCTAAACACACGCATGTCCATAACTTGGTTACGATTACGCTGATCCGTTCCCACGTGTACATGTGAATTTGTTTGTGGTCAAACATAGTGTTTGCCACAAACAAATCCTTTTCCTTACATAATACCAATATGAGCTTATCAGCCTCACTTACTCTCTTATCACCATACTTCCTTAGCCGTCCCGCCGTTTTCTGTAACCATGTCGTGTAGTTCCGACCCATCCATTCAAATCACCACATACTATTAATTTTTTGTTCCCTCTTACACTACCTAGAACTTCCCTGACACTCGCTCAGCACTCCTCTATTTCACTTGATAGAGCTGAGGATACCGACATGTACGCCACTAATAAGAATATTCTTGTTATCCCAAGCTTGACGCGAACCCAGAGCAGCCTTGGGTTTATCGCCTTATATTCTACCATTGCACTCAACAATCGAGAGGACACTAACACACCTACACCTTGACACCCTCGATCACTTTCTGGAACTCCTGCCTAAAGGCGACTCGATTGCCCGGCAAATCGGTCATGCTATTGCCCTTCGGTCTCAGTCACCCAAACAACATTGGAATCACTTTCATTCATCACATCTAATGATTCATTCATCTTCTGTTGCATCCCTCCTCTTACATTCCACGTAGATATTTGTATCTCCGTTCTCCACTTCCCGCCGTCCCGGACATGGCGTGCTGGGTGGCGTTCCCCAACGCCGCATTCGGCGCCATTTCTCACACCAGCGGGGACACACTGGTTCTCACGCGTCGCCTCGGGGGGACGCCCTAGCATGATGCGCCCTGGTGCTCGCGGCGGATGGAATGTTGCAGTCTTACACAACTGTTGTTGTTATGTAAGGCTAGCAGGGGCCAATGCGCGCTAGTCTTCTATCGTAGATCCCCAAAGTAAATAATTAATTAATTGTATTTGAATGAGCGGACATAGCTGGGCTAATATTTAATTGATTTAAAAAATATATAATATCGTCTAATATAATAAAGTTATAAGATACAGAACACGTACATTAGGTTTCAAAATTGAGGCTAAATATTGTCGACCATCTCTAACCGACGCGGCCGGTATGGAAAGATACATATTTTTTCTTGGCATTTAAAGTGTTAATATTTAATTAACAAACAAGGTATAAAAACAATTTCATATCTGTAAATCAATTAAATAAATTTCTAATATATACTTATGTATACATTTAGGCAAACGTTTGTCATTAATATACTCAGTTCTTCCCTTTCCACGTTAAATAATTTATTCTCTCCTCTATCTTAAGGGAGTGTGAAAGAGATCTCTCCCTCAGCGAAAAGTCTAGTGTGCTACTTAATATATTATTAACAATATATATTTTCCAACCGGTCGTGGCGCAGTGGGACAGGTCTTAATGTAAATGCAATCAGTTGTGGGTTCCATTTCCATTTGGCGGAATTATATTTAAATTATATTCACTTCCTCAAATTCGATGGAAAGCAAAGTACGAAGTACATAGGAAACTAGGTATATTCTGTATACCCTGCTGTACGGGATAAAAGCGAGAAGTTGTAAGAATATAGAATATTTATTTTTAATTAATTTATTTATGTTATGTCTATTTATTTATATTTACATAATACTCATTATTTTATATTATATCTTATAACTAATTTACAATATTAAAATTGCACTTTTTCAACGTGTCACAGGTTATTGCGTTAAGTTATGTCACTTATTGATAAAGGCATAATTCAACAGAGAGAAATAAAATCCACCACAGATAAAAAAGAGGCCAGTAATCCATTTGACGTGTTTGGAGTTTGAACTAAATAAATCTAGACTGAATTTCGGGGAATGACAAAAATACACTTTGTTTACAGGATAAATACAAAAAATATTTAAAAAAAAGAACAAAATGAAATCATTTAATATGATTTTCTCTTTGGCCTGCTTATCTTAACATGATTCGGACGCGTGTGCACGAATTTCTACTGGTTTTTTACGTGGTAGATGCTACATTAAATTTGTTATAGGCAGAATTGATTTAGCTTTGTTCACATTAGTACATAGTATCGGCGTCGTGAAATATCAAAAAAACCATAATAATATTATTACAAATAATCTAATAAAAGTTTTTGAAAATAAATTATTAACACAGTATTAGATTCTACCAATAAAGGTCTATAAATATGTAATCCGCCATTTTGTTACATCGGCCATTTTGTGTAAGCAGCAATTTAGCAGTTTTCTTGAGTGAGAGCGAAGAAATGAAAATATTTTGTAAATACCCATTTACAATAATTTTTATATAATCTTTCCATCGAGTGGAAATCGAACTTACAACCAATCGCGCTTACAGTCAGGCGTTGTCTCACTGCGCCACGGCCTATTATATAAAATTGCATCGTCATCCAAACTTCGGTTAACGATATCAGAATCAAAAATGAATTGAATTTACACATTACATAGTATTACACATTAATACACACATTGCAACTTAGCAAAAAGCGTGTAAAAATCACATAAAGACGTAATTAATAATTCAAGCAAGTATATTATCCAAGAGAATTCTCGTCTATATATAAATCTCTACCACAACCAGATGTACCATGTAATAGAAAATTTGATAGGTGCACGTTAAATAAATTATTCATTTGACTAACATTCTTCACAGCATTTCTTGTTTGGGTTGAACATCCGAAGAACACAGGTCTGATCCTCTGTCTCGTACAAGGGCGCTGAACATTCTTGCTTTTCCTCCAGTAAGGAGATCATGCTTCGGACGCCGACTATCAGGTACAGTTGGAGCACTGCGAAAGCGACGCTTGGAATATATTATGCATATAAATTGATAAAATAACAGTATTTGCCGCTCTCCATTGGAAATCGTGATCGTATTATCAGAGCGGTGAAATGAAAATAAATTTAATAAAATCCCTCCCCCGAGTAGAAATCGAACCTCGACACATACAATCGCAGTTTGAGACAGCTTAGAGTCAGACCTCTGTTTTTTTTTCATTTATTTTTATTCTGCACATGTACTTTTTGTAGGTATCTTTATTACAATGTTAGTGTTTATTGGTATTTTACTACTTTTAAAGTGTTATTCTACATTTAGGATTGGAAATTACTTTTAACTTTTACGCAGCGATTGGAGCTTGCGCCTCTTGGAAATCATCTAATGCATGGCTTAGCAGTCAAAGCCCTTCGACGGTTTACAAGAGACGCGGGTTCAAATCTTGCTGAGTTGAAATTTTTATACGTTTTTTTTAAAATGTTTATTGGTTTTTAAGTAATACTCACGCAACACTATTGCTGTCAGGATCAAGTGCAGGGGAACAACCCACCAGAAAACAATGGACGGATACAATTTATATACCTTCAATGGTATATACAACGCCATGACTGTGGCGAATAGGATCATCAATATCACGCTGTACCCATAAAACGTCTCTAGGAGAGTGCAGCTTCTCTGGAAACGAGGTGAAATCATTTTATTATTATTATTATTATTTTAGTTTCATGCTTTTACCCCGCATAGCAAGGTAGGTAAGACACTCCATTTTCCGCCAAATTTATGGCAATTTGAGTGGCGAAACTCAACGCTGCGCTTTGTCTCTTTGTGTGATCCGAGCAGAGGAATGGAAATAATTTTAAATATAATCATCCCCTGAGTGGAAATCCAACCCAATGCATTTTTTGTACAGCTTCACTGGTCTTACTGAGTACGCAGATATAGTGAGTGCAGTAGTGGAACTCAACACCGCATTTTAACTTACTGAACTGGCGAAATAAATAAACATATATACAAATGATCAATAACTATTACGTTTTCAAGTATGTATATATATATATATATATATATATATATATATATATATATATATACATATATATATATATATATATATATATATATATATATATATATTGCCTCGCTCTGGCGTTCAGTTCCGCCACTCAACAGGCAGCTTCTCGATTTCGGCGAAAATTGGAATATGGAAAGTTTTTATACTAGGTACTTTCTATCTACTCTGCTCTGCGGAATAAAAGAGTGGAGCTAAAAAAATATACATAAATAACAACTTAAAATCAATATCAGACTCCACTGTCCATTAGACACCGAACTCTTAGCCGATGGACTGATGCCATCAGAGAGGTAACAAGACTACCTATTACAGAGGTGTTAAGAGTTAAATGCTAATTAACATTTCTGAGTGTCATACTAATAGACTTACCTTGTGTAATCCAGCTATAAGTACGATGTAGAAGATGAAGTGCACGACCAAGGCGCCCGTCGTCAGTGACAGGCTGATGTAAGTGGAGGAATCCGAGTGCTCGCTCCCGTCCAGTATGTCAGACATTCGACATATCGTGTGTACTATGCTTATGTAATTTATTACCTGGAATATGGAATAGGAAAAAATTAAATTAAGTTAACATATTTTAAATGAAACTATTTGAAACGGATATAATACATCAAGAAGTGCATCAAAATATCGTTCCTAGATTTCTTTATTATAAACGAAATTATTTTAATCGTATTAATGGGGTATATTTTGGTATTTGAAAATACATTTTTGGATATCTGACGTTTGGAACACTTTACAGTAGTCCGTGGTCACGTGGTCTACCTGTGACCACGGACTACTGTAAAGTGTTCGCAACGTCAAGTGATTTACGAATACTAAAATATACGCTATAAATCCGCTTAAAATAGTTTCATTTATAATGTGTAAAAATCGCGAAAATCAAAGATCTTATTAAGTTAACATATATCTGTTAGTATCTATGACCAATATATATACGATTACGAATACCAAAATATATACGATTAAAATAATTTCGTTTAAAATAACGAAATCTTGGAACGATATTTTGATCCACTTCTTGATGTACGTTTATCTTGAAAGTGCGCACGCGTGACCGGAATTTAAAGATAATGATGTTTTTGTAGCAGGTATTGGGTGACACCTCCGTACAGACAAACAGAGCACGCTCAAATGATATTAGTGGGTCAGATATGAGACAAAGCATAGAGTTGTGGTTTATACCTATGAATTATGGAATAAATAGCCAGTCTTCGCGTAATGTCTTACCATATAGCGCTGAGATACTCAGTTTCCAAATAACTCAACACCGCGCTTTGCCTTACCAGAGCGATATATAGACCATTTGAAAATAATCATTCAGATAAATAAATGGAGAGTTAATAACAACGACTCCTTATACATAAAAATTTTAAGCAAAAAAGCTTTTATCACGTATAGTTTAGATTATATATGCATTTCAAAGACTTACCAGTCCAAAGTATCCCCACACTAGCAAACCTACTCTCAGCGGAAAGCACAAGCAACAGACGTATAACACCAAACCCATTTTGTGCTTTTTATACAATAAAGTAATGGCCTTAAATTTAACTTTTAAATGAAATACACTTGAAGTTAAAATAAATAAATTAGAACTTAAATAAATGTGACTTAACCAACAGTGAGATCACAACTGGTCGCTCTTGCAAATTATTCGCCATATTATAACAAAAATGTAGGATATTCCCCTCAAAACATTTTTTAAGATAATCTTAGTGTCAAAGTTTTATTAAGAATTATTCGTATCGTATTTAGTGCAATTTCATATACAAGCGCTTTTTTATAACTATTTACGCTTTTTTAGTCAAAAGCTCAGCTTAAGAGGCCGGTCGTGGAGTGGACAGCGTCTGATTGTAAACGCGACTGGTTGTTGGTTTGATTCCCATTATTTGCATTTCCTCGTTCTGGTGTGAGAAAACGCGGCGTTGAGTTCCGCCACTCAATACGCAATTATTTGACTTCGGCGAAAGGTGCAGTACGGAGTGTCTTAGCACTAGATACTCTCTGTCTACCCTGCTATGCGGGATTCTACGTACATAGTATTAGTACATTATACATAGTGTTACTTTAAACATGGAGATTTTTCGATAAAAATAAATAAACTTAAAAATTATAGATTAACGGTGATATTCCTCTCTAACATAAATCCATACATTTAAAATAAGTAACGGGACATAAACTGAAGGTATATTGTCAGTGTTAAAGTCAGTATTAGGTACACTATATTTAACTACCCGAAGTATATGTTTTTTTCCCTAATTTAAGTAACATTATACTGTAGCCTTCATAGCGACAATGGTGGTAGGAGGGAAGAGGGTACTGTATCCCTGCGAGGAATGCAAGCACTACTTTGCTGCTTGATAGGACGTCATCACAAGGGCGTCTCGTGCGGGATTCGAACCCTGACCTGCGACCAGTAAGAGATCTAGGGAAAAATATGAATCTGTTATCTATGTAAATAGGAAATGTCTCATTACAAGTATATAATATATCATCTTTACATTAACCAAAAACTTCGATTCTTACAACATATTTTTCTATATAAAATTTTCTATACTTAAACGTACAGAATGTATTATTTATACGTATATACATACGTACATATATATATATTCGTACATATATTAAATTACAAGTGATAACAGCATGATATCTGACCTTTGACGTTGGTAAATTCAATTGCGTCATTTGACATGACAGCATTGGACACTGTGAGAGTGAATGATATCTACATATATCACAAAAGTGTCAATAATATTTTTTGCGTGTTGAGTGATGGAACTCAACACCTCACTTTATCATACCAGAAAGAGGAAGTGAAAATAATTTAAATATAACCACTGCACTGAGTGGGAAATGAAATTATAATATTTTAAAATGTATATTTCAAAGTTATATATTAATGGATAAGCTACATTAATCTTCATAGCACACTCTTAGTTTTTGTACCTCAGTGTTGGTTATAACTTTAATTCAAAGATAAATTTTTATTCATAAGTAAGGTAAGTTGAGGCCAGTGGCGCAGTGAGTCAGCGTCTGACTGTAAACGCGATCGATGGGTTCGATCCACACATAAATTATTTTAACTACCTCTTTCTCAGGTCTTACATACAGGTCATGTATATAGGTCTTACATGCGTGTGAAACATTGAAATATAAATGTCGTTTTCCGCATAAGCTACAGTTAATGAACAGAATACTGCGTTCTTTGAACTCTATTACTAATTGTTCATCACTTTATTAAATAATAAATGCTTATTTTAATAAACAAAGTAAACAAACCTGGTTGTGGGTTCGACTTCCACTCGGGGAAATGATTATATTTCAACTTTGTCTTGATTTCGGGCGGAAATCAGTCAACAGAGTGTCTTGGCACTAAGTTCTCTCTGACTAACCTGCTATGCGGGATAAAACGTGAAGCTGCATTTATTTTTTTGTTTTTAAATGAAAATTATATTTAAAACAAAATTTAATTTAGAACTAGTGAATAAAGTGGTTTATCTGAGAAGTATATTTAGTAGAAATGGGAAATACAAAATGGATGTGGGAAGACGTATTGCTGCCGGTAACAAGGTGCTCTGGCTGCATTGATGCGACGGCAAAACGTCAGCGTACCTGTACGTCTTGCCGTTCACAATGTAGTACTGATACCGACGTTGTTATACTGCAGCGAGACGTGGGTGTGTCAGAAGATGAATGAAAGAAAGATGAATTAATGAAACAGAGTCAGTTTAGCTGACTGTACATGCAGCGAGGAGATCTGCAGAATGTCAGGTGTAAGCATAGACGTTATAGTGAGAATGATGAATGAGGGGTTTGGGCACGTCAAGAGGATGAGAGATGAAAGAATGGTAAGGAAGGTTAGAGGTACGAGAGGTCGGGGAAGACCTCGGTTGAGCTTCGAAAACGCAGTATCAAAATACTGGAGGAAGGTCGCGTAAAACGCATGAGGACCCCCTGAAGGGCATGTGTGAAGAGGTTGATGACTATGGACGAGGTGAAAGAGGTATGCAGAGACCGTAGCGTTTAGCACTCCGTCCTCTTTGACTACCTCGCAAGGGATAAAGTGGAAAAAATACAAGGTATTTAATAAAACACCCAAATTTCGAAATTAGACCGGCCGTAGCGCAGTGTTGCAGCGTCTCACTGTAAACGCGATCGGTTGTGGGTTCGATCCCACTCGGTGGAGTGGTTATATTTTAAATCAGTTTTAACTTCCTCGCTGTAGAAAGGCAAAATGCGGCGTTGCGTGCGTTGCGACAAAAAAGTCAGATTACTAGCACAGTTTTCGAGAGACGCGTGTTCTAGTTACAACCTAACGTTACATACAAAAATTACTTTGCTAAATACTAAATAACTACTAATGAACTAAGCTAAGTACTTATATCTAATTTCTTGGACGCCAGGAGAGCTTTTGTAATTATACTAGATGGTTGGTGTTATATTATTATCAGAATACTCCAAAACCGGTACTCCAAAACCAAACCACGGCTATTCCCATGTATGTTCAGGGCTTGAGTTATAGGCTGCAGTATGACGAGCCACTGAGCATAAAGGACATTTCGATAGGCTACGGTAATACAAAAATATAAATTATCACAATAAACTAATCAGAAGATACCAGATAGTTACTAAGTTCTTTTAATTTCAATATAAAATTTACTCCCTATCACAAAAAGATGTCTTTAAACAAATATTTAACTGTTCTGTTGTTGTTTTTATATTCATCGGTAATTTTAATTCATCTCCCTATTACCCACATGTAACACATATGTTTTATGATTTTAAAGAATAAATTATAAAATAAAACCAAAGTATAAAAATCCTCTATCTAACCAATACTCAAAGTAGGATTTGAACTCGGGAAATATTTAATATATGTCAATAATAATGTCCTACCAAAACAAAAAGCTATAAGCGTTTTTTTTTTATTAAACATAAGGTAGGGTAGGAATAAATATAGATACTCAGACTTCTATAGTGAGGTAAGGTTAGAAAACGTAACGTAGAAAGCACTCTGGTTGACAGATACAGGTGAAAATAATAATTGCATATTAAAGTAAGATACATACTTTTTATTTATTTGAACTGAAAGATCTTGAACTTAACAAAATAAAATGTTTTTCATATAGCACGTTAATTATATAAAATAAATTTATAACATAAATATATTAAACTGATTAAATCTCCTTCGATTTTAATATTCAACTATATTGTCATAGTAAACATTTAACCCTACTTTGCATGATTTTTTTTATTTTGTATAATAAATCAGGCTGGTGTAATTGATGCTCTATAATAAAGGAAAAATAATCTAAAAAATCCTAGTGTAAATATTTAATATGAAAATAGTAAAAAATAATATGATGCATCGTAAAAAGTTGCCAGCAGCAACAAATTTAAATTACGGTTTTCTGTACCTTTTTACCGGCATTAAATGCTTTTTACGGCATTAAAGGGTTAAATATGAAAATTCTTTACAAAAAGATTTTCGGACTACAATTTATTGAGAAATACTTTAAATGTATTATAATATTTTCAAAAGGGATTCCTTCCAACTTGCAGCGGCGTTTCAACCATGACCTCTGCAGCGTGATTGACGTAACACAGACGAGTGCTTTGACGGATCTTCAGCAGCTCACTTCTCACAAGTAATAGGAGGTACACTTGAAGACCTGGTAATAATATTATAAATTAATTTCTCTTACAATTAAGAACCAGGGTCTGACTGTAAGCGCGATCGGTCATGGCTTCGATTCAGACACGGGTGAATCATTATATTTAAATTATTTTCATTTCCTCGTTATGGTGAGGCAATTCCACCATTCAACACGCTATGTTTCGAAATAGACGGAATGCGGAGCATGGAGTATCTTTGCACTAGATACTTCAAGTCTGCCCTGCTAGGCGGGATAAAATGTGAAGCTGAAAATTAACTAGTCAACTGAAAATAAACGATTTAGTTCTATAATATAATAGTATTTTTATCAGCTTCAATTGTTCTGCATGAATAGTGTTTCCGTTTTGCGTTTTTCGCCTAAAATTGAAACATTACAATTGAGCGGTGAAACCCATTTCATATCATATAACAACATAGACAAATTAATACTAGGCTACTAAGTTTACCTTTTCCAAAGATCCGCTTGTTCGAATAACCTTACTCGATCGAAAAAGAGAAATATTTTATGATAGAATATTATAATAGAATCCTAAATGGAAACCGAACCCACACTCATCGACAGGTACTGTCTGTACCATCAAAGTTATTTTTCCAATCCATCACGACAAAGCGCGGCGTTGACTTCGCCACTCAGCGTATAATGTCGGGATTTCAGACGAAAAGCATTGAACAGAGTTCTTGACACTACATACTTCATACCCAATATATAAAATATAGCCTTACCCAAACTGCTAAGAACAAAACAACACTCTAAGACGAAATACAGCCAATGTCTGAAGAGTTCTTGGTGACGCACCACTATGAAAGTGACTAACGAGGCTAGAGTCGTGGTGATACCATAATAATAGTATGCTCGCATTAACTTCGTTCTTTTCTGAAAGAAAAATGATAATAATTAAAGTATTATTTAAAAATAAAAATAATTATTATTTTTTACTTCTAGTACTGGAGTACGTACGAACGTATATATATATATATATATATATATATATATATATATATATATATATATATATATATATATATATATATATATATATATATATATATATATATATATATATACATATAGATTCGAACCCGCGCCTCTCAAGCGATCTCTCTTGTTAAACGATTATTTCTTAATAATCTTTAAGTAGTAGAAATTTGTAAAAATCTCTCTACAGAGATGCTAACAACATAAATAAGTTGTAACAAAACGTATAAGAATTTAGACGCAGCTGGTAGTAGAACGCATGGCTTAGCGGTCAGAGCGCTTGGACGGTATCCAAAAGGCACGGGTTTGAATCCCGCTGCGTTCAAATTTTTATACGTTTTTTCAAAAATATTAACTAAAGGTCTGTTCCAAATTTTATCTATTTATATTTTTAATTAATATTTTTCTCCTACACGCGTTGACTACACTTTGCCTTGGCATCTTTTGTTTTTTTTTAGCTTCACGCTTTTAATTCCGCATAGCAGGGTAGACAGGCAGTAACTAGTGTCAAGACATTCCGTACTTCGTTTTCCACCGAATTCGAGATATTGCGTGTTGAGTGGTGGAACTCAAAGACGCACTTTGTCTTACCACCACGAGGAAGTGAAAATAATTTAGCCCTAGCAACTTGTATGTCATTTTATATAAACGTATATGTCAAACACACCATGTGTGTGTTACATTTATTTTATTAATTTAATATATTTTTATTCATTTTTTTTTAAATATTATCATTTTGCTCTCTTTCTCTGTATAAGCTATAACTGCGCCAAATTTCATACATCTCTGTTTTTGTTTTACGTATTAATATATGGATTAAAAACATTAATAAGCTATTGTTTCAACTCCAGATGGAAAGCAAATAACGGAGAGTCTTGACACTAGCTTTTCGTTGAATCCTTGCTATGCGGGATAAAGCGTGAAGTTTAATTAACTCAATATATGTGTATATGCACTATTTGTATTATATAAGTCGTATTTACTATTACTTAGACACTAACCTTATGAGCTCCGACTAGAAGTACAATATTGAAGACTATCTCAGCCGCGTAGAGTATCAATGCAAACCAAATCTGGGAGTAGAAAGCGACGCCCTTGTATATCGCCATCGTGTGGTAACCCGATACATACTTGAAGCTTACAAACGCTTCCAGCGCTACCACAAATATTGAAAAGATCTGAAAAATATAATATATACATATGTATTTATTAATTATCTATCTATCCCGCATAGCAGGGTAGGGAGGAGGTATCTAGTGTCAAGACACTTCGTACTTCGATTTCCGCCAAATTCGAGACATTACGTGTTGACAGGTGGAACTCATTATATATGATGCGCGGCGTGGCATAAATATTAGAAGAACTGCAGCATATTTGGAACACTATATGGTTTTCTTTAAATTATTGAAAAGTTATCTTTTTTTAATAATTAACTTTACAAAATATCTAACAAACTAAAAAAAACTCCGTACGCCAAATTTGTGTTAGGATGCAGGTCATTTAGATTTGCATTTTCTTAATTACACTTTCTAAATTATTTTTCATTGTAGAGACGGGTAAAAGACAGGGGAGAGAATTTTTCTCTTACTATGGGATGAGCTTGGCCCCAAAGAAATAACCTGGGCTGAAGTGACTGAATAATGGTTCAAGTGTTTTTAGTTTCTCTGAAAAACATCCAAACATTTTCAGTGTAGATTTAAGAGGGCCAGGAAAGAGCGGTCCAAAGGTCGATCTTTCTGCGTACAATGAGTATGGTTTGCTAGAACTCTATCTCAACTCTATGCACCTAGTGTGACGGTAGTGGCCATCGAGAATCAAGAGCAGAAGGGATGATATCCGATGCATGTGATTTCCAAGTAGAACTAACCTTTTAATAAAACATTATATATATTAATACGCGCAAAAATAAGCCTTTCAGAAATATATTTAGAAAAGAAAAAATTGTTTAATTTATTGAAGGTGATATTATACGAAATATTGGTGTTCTACACTTCTTCTTGGCAGAATCTTTAGTACCTATGTCATTTTTTTATTTCTCCGTTCACATAATTCTAGTGGCAATGAGTCGATAGTTTTCATTCAATTGAGGTAGCGCGTGGTCGAGTATAAAAACAATATAAGTATTTCTTTGTTTTTATCTATATATTTATTACAAAACAAAGCGTATGAAATTGATATTAATAGAGTAAACAAAGATTATAATTAAAGAATATAATTCTTTTATATACAAATAAAGTCTCACCAAGTTAATGTAACCAAACACAAGGATGCCGTGCCGTAACGGCACACAGCAACAGCACCGCCTGCACTCTGGTATTTCCAAACGCATTCTTATTATCATTCACTCACATCAAGGAAAAACACCTTTAAAAATATTTTAATAACCAAAAATCCCAATTAAAAACTATATTTGAATTTGAAAACAAATTAGTAAATAATCCCAAAACAACAACTGAATTTGTGCCCAAAATTTGAGTCAGAATCACTTATTATCATGAAAAAGTATCGTTGAAAGGACTCCTGTTAAACAACGCCAGGTAAACTGGGCTCGTCCTAAATCCGCCCGTGACTTCACTCGCGTACAATTGACGTTGACCACATTATCCTATTTAATGATTAAGACGCGGATATGCGGAATTGCTCTATTTGTCAAGCTTACGCCTACAGAACGCCATTGTGGTGTACGGAAAATACACGTGCATATGTCAACATGAAATGATTCCAATAATAATAATAAGATCTTTGATTTTCATGATTTTTACACATTTTAAACGATTTTTTTAAACGGATTAATCGTGTGCATTTTGGTATTTGAAAATATATACCGTTAATCCGTTTAAAATAGTTTCATTTGAAATAAAATTATCGCATTTAATGTATTTGCGTTGTTATTTATATTAACTAAGCGACCTGCTATCCAGGTAAAATAAATTCGAAATATATCAAGAAACATAATTTTTACTTAGCATACATATAGAAAATATTGTCTAAAGATTTAATGGGATACAAGAAGTATTATTATATAGAAGTATTCTAAAGATTTTTTGGGATATAAGAAGTATTAACATACATATAAATTGCTAGTATATCAGTTTGAATAAAATATCTTAATTTGTACCTTTATATATATAAATTAACAAATAATTTCAATATTTACTATTTTTAAAGTGTTATTTAAAAATACACTTAGGATTAGAAAACATTTTAGAAAAAACGTATAAAAATTTGAACGCAGCGGGATTCGAACCCGCGCCTCTTGGCAAGCGCCTTATTCAAGAGGCGCGGGTTCGAATCCCGCTGCGTTCAAATTTTTATACGTTTTTTCTAAAATGTTTTCTAACAAATAATTTATTACATCAATGAAACCTTTGAAATTTCTATTAGAGTAAAAAATATTGGAGTTGAAGTTATGTTCAGAATACCAGAAGCATCAAATATGTATTGATTAAATTAGTATTGCATTTTGTTAAATCACACATTGTTACTTTTGTAAGTTAAATATCTATTAAGATATTGTCTATATCTGTATAAAGTGTCAAGATATTATCCAATATCTTAATATTTTAACCAAAGAGATTTATTAATATACAAAATACCGCTTCCTTAATCGATAAATTGGACTAACGTTTAAAAGTTATTCCAATAAATCAAATACAAAAAAATGACTTTTTTTTAATAATAAAGGAGATATAGGTAAGTTAAAGGAGATGTACTGCAAAGTAAACTCAAACATATTATAAATAATATTAATTTATTACTTTAAATAATAAACTTACATCTAAAATAATTTAATAAATCAAATAATATACAAATATGTACATTTTTCAATTAACATTAATATTACAATAATTTACTATAAAAATATAACCATCTCTATGGTATAATCTCCATAATTTATTTGTATTGGCATCTCGCTCAGTTCGTACTGGCAAGACAAAGATAGTATCTTTACAGGAATTAAGCGATGATTTATGAAGTAATCTAAAAACTTGAAAAAAAAAACACAGCCAGCTTCTTTTCTAATAAATTGATAATGTTTAACTTGAACACTGGAATTATATTATTAAAAATAAAAAATACAAGACAGGCCGATCGCAGTGGGACAGCGTCTGACTGTAAACGAGATCGGTTGTGGGTTCGATTCCCACTCGGATGAATAATAATGAATATACTAATTATGTTCATTTAAAATGTGTAAAAATCGCGAAAATCCAAAATCTTATAAGGCACCCTGCCTTAGAAACAAAGAAACGTTCTGGTCTAGAAAATGGAGCCGACATTTTAAAAAAATATAATGTTCTACTTTATTTATTTTTTTTAATTTCAGTTTTATAATTTGTGACTTATTTATGTGGGAGTTACTTAGGCTTGAGATATGCTTGTATTTTTTTAGCTTCACGCTTCTCACACTATCCCGCATGACAGGGTAGACAGGAAGTACCTAGTGTCAAGACCCGAATTCGAGACATCGCTTGTTGAGTGGCGGAACTCAACACAGCGCTTTGTATTGCCGGAGCGAGGAGCGAAAATAATTTAAATATAATCACTCAGTGGAGTGGAATTAGAACCTACAACCGATCGCGTTTATAGTTAAAGTCTGTCACACTGCGCCACGAATGGCCTCAACAGTTACATGTGTCTATATGTAACCATTAATATCGTTGTAGAAGTTATTCATAGTTTCTAAGAATAATAAAAAGGGACTATTATGTCATTATAACTGTCAAATCCTTAATGGAAGAGTTCTTCAACAACAGATGGTGTTCTGAAGTAGTGATGCAAATAGCATAAATATATCTTTGGCATTAAAAGTTTATAAATAATATATTTGTTTAACAAAGCGTTCACAAATTTAGGTCTAGAACTAGGCTAAGTTTAGACTCTGTTAAGATTAATATACTCGGATCTTGTCTTTTTTTTAATGTAAAAATCTAGTTAAAAGTGTATGATAAAAATTGACATTATGTTTAAAAAGTGTTTTCATATAAAACTCTTTACAAAAAAACCTTTTTGTTGTATTAATATAAGAAGAGCAAAAGAAAATGTATTGAAGCAAAAAACTTAACTTCTTGTGGGATTTACTGGAAATCCCCATTTATTGGTCCCTTACACTCAACTCTTACTTTCCAAGAAATATACCTGTAAAACTCTAGCTCTCTACCTCTATGTAGTTTCAACTTTGCGTTGCCTGTAAGTCAGTCAGTAATGCAAGAGGTGTATACACTACACGTATAGTGATACAATGAGGTGAAGACAAGAGTAAAAAAATGCTTTCATGAACTACCCTCATTTCTCATACACTTGTTTAAGCCAAATAACCTAAGAATTTTCAATTGGAATGACTATGCTTGGGTATATCCCGTTGTCATCAACTTTGACCTCCCCGTTTACAAACTGCTGCAACTGATTCTCATACGCTCCTCCCGAGTTCTCCATTTTCTTGAGTAAGCTTCGGACTAGGAACATTAAGTACAGATTGAGACCTGGAAAATGAAATTTTTATTGTATTACTACATAGTAAATGGCAAATTTGAATGTAAATAAAATATCTTCACGCTTCAAATAGCTTCACATTTATAATATATATCAGGGTAGGCAGGGTAGTGTCAAAACACTTTGTTCTCCGATTTAATGACGATAAATTTAGCGTCAAATGCCGGAATTTAAAACAGTGCATTGTCTTGAGAAAAGGGAAGTAATAATTCATAGTTTGCTGTTGATGAAATTTATACGTCTTAACACTAGGTACTTTCTGTCTACCCTGTTATGCGGGATAAAGCGTGAAGCTAAAAAAAATAAAAAGAAAAATATAATATATACATATATATATATATATATATATATATATATATATATATATATTTACATATATACAATGTACTACAAAATTGAATGTTTTGTACAGGGCAATCTACGTACAAGCAATAAAGCCGTTCGAGAATTTAGCTGCGGCCAGAAATGGAACGGCTTAGCGGTCAGAGTGCTTGGACGGTTTCCAAAAGGCGGAGTTTATTTCCCGCTGTGTTTAAATTTTTATACTTTTTCTGAAAATCTTTTAACCTACTGCATACATAATGTAATGCACGTTTAATGGTTACAGTCCACCTGTGACCTCGGACTAGTGTTTGGAACGTCAGTTTTGTAAAAAAGTATTTTCGAATACCAAAATATACGCGATTAATCCGCTTAAACAAGTTTTCATTTAAAATGTTGCATACTTACATAGTCCGGTAAAGAATAATCCACAAAGTTCAATGGGGTCAAAGTACTGCGACATAATCATGGACACTATCTCGAGGACGACAAGCGCGCCGGTGGTCGCTATCATATAGTAGTAGAACGCTCTGATGTACGATACGATGTGCTGTGAAGAAAAGATACACGATATATTGAATATGTTTTTTTAAATTAACCCTCCGGTGCTGTGGGACAGCATCTGACTGTTAATACTATAGATTTTAAGTTCGATTCCCATTCGGGGGAAACGATTTAAATTATTCTCATTTCCACGCTCTAGTAAAACAAAACGTAGCGTTGAGTTCCGCTACTCAAGCCGCAATGTATCGAGTTCGGCGGAAAGTGGAGTATGGAGTGACATGACGTTAGGTACTTCCTGTGTACCCAGGTATAAGGGATAAAACGTGTAATTAAAAGAAAAGCAGCTTTACATTTTATGTCGCATAACACGGTAGTCAAAGACGGCTAGTGCCAAAATACTCTAGAACAAACAACTCCAAGAATAAATTGGAACGTATAGAAGTACAAATTAAATATACATAGAGTATGTTACTACTAGAGTCGTCATAAAAATTCCTGGCAAAGTGTAATTTAAAACTTCAATGTAATACGCCTCATACGTAATGTCTCGCTTATTTATCATGATGCAGACTGGTGTATACGTTATTGCCCTTGAAAAGGACATTCTGGAACTGCTGGATTTGACAATTGAGAGACTGGAGCTCATATAAATTAAACAAATAATTGGTTTGTTGAGGTCAATTGAATAGAATTAAATGGATTTAAATGGAAATTATGATATAAAATTCGTTTAGGCAAAGAATAGGCATTTTGGAGTACCAAGATCTTGGATTGCAGAATATGCAGGAATTGTGAGATTAGAAATAGAAATACACTCAGACTAGTGACACAATGCACTAGTGACAGAACTAAGATGGGATGATGATAAGAGGTGGAAACGAAATCAGAAGAGGCCGATCGTAGCGCAGTGGGACAGTGTGCGACTGTCAACACGATCGGTTGTGTATACGATACACACTCGGAGAAATTATTATAAAAAATAAAAAGAAGAGAAGGAAAACAAAGAATAAAGATCTTCCATCAATTATAATTTAGAAAATAATATTTTAACAATTACCTTATGGGCCCCATACACCATCAGCACGTTGAATACAATATCGACACAGTATATCGCCAGGCAGAACTTGTCTCCGACGTTGGACATGACGCCGTGGTACACGAGCAATATGTCCGCATTGTGGTGGACGGAATAGCTGTAGATTCCCACCATAAATGCAGAGAAGAGCTGAAAATTATTTAATTTTAAGATTTTTAAAGTGTCATTCCACACTAAGGCTTAGAACATATTTTAAAAAAATATATAAAAATTTGAACGCAGCAAAATTTGAACCCACGGTTGTAAATTAACTTGTAAGAATCTTGACGCAGCTGGTAAAAGAACGCAAGGTGCACACGGTCAGAGCACTTGGTCGGTTTCCAAGAGGTGCACGTTCGAATTCCGCTACGTTCAAATACAGTAATATATGTAAAGGTTAAACTATATTTGAAATACATTTAGTTAGTTGTGTTAGAATACATAAAATTATTTATTATTTTGTAATAATAATATTAACGTCAGAATTAGCATCGAAAGTCAACGAATAAAAGAGCCCCGTGTGGCTTCAATTTCCGACTTACATATATGAGCATCGAACAAAGGAAGGCAAATCATAGTTAACAGGGAGGGTGGGTGTTTTACAATAATTTTACTATTCAAATGACTTACTTTAGAATATAACTATTTAAATTGTGTAACGTGCCTTTTATTACTAATATTTTAGAACTAATATCCAAAGTTATCTATATATAAATAAATTAGGCTAACTTTTAAATTTATTCTCTTATTTCGATATCGGAGAAATTTACTAAATAAAAAAACACAAAAAATAGAGAACGGAGTGTTGTTATAGTGTGTTTTCTCCGATTACTCTACTCTACCCGGGAAATTAATGAAAAACAATTAGAAATACACACGTATCTTCAACAAGTATATGTATAGGTTTCTGAACAATAACACAACGTTTATTATAACTTATTTATGAATTTATTTGTACGCATGGCTTAGCAGTTAGAGCGCTTGGACGGTATCCAAGGTACGCGAGTTCGAATCCCGCTGCGTTCAAAATTTTATACGTTGTTTTCAAAACCGTTTTCTAATCCTAAGTGTGGAATAACACTTTGAAAAAAAAAATAAACATTAAAGTATGTATATGTATATTTGTACGTACATACACACATCAGCCAGTTCATATTAATTAAATCTATTGTTAGAACAGTTTAAGTATCATTGTCGCATTCATCTTTATTACTGAATAGTTTTTCCGATTGTGACTCGCGCATGCGCCAATTGTGTTTGTCTGTCAAT
Source organism: Dryadula phaetusa (assembly GCA_032432895.1). Taxonomy (NCBI): domain Eukaryota; kingdom Metazoa; phylum Arthropoda; class Insecta; order Lepidoptera; family Nymphalidae; genus Dryadula; species Dryadula phaetusa. The sequence continues at coordinate 5,072,940 of JAOYRS010000017.1, read as the reverse complement.
CTTAATATAGAGGTAAGGAGGACCCAAATTCAAATACTTGCTAGGGCTCATTCGTGTATTGAAGTATTGTAATTTATTTTCTTAGTTAACTGTTTGTTATTTTAAACGGATTAATCGCTTATATTTTGGTATACGAAAATACATTTTTAAAAATCCGATGTTTCGAGCATTTGCAGTAGTGAAACTATTTTAAATGGATTAATCACTTAAATTTTGGTATTTTAAAATATATTTTTAAAAAACCGACGTTTGGAACAGTTTGGTTGCTGCAGTTTGTGATTAAAGGTAGACTGAAATCCATGATATCTATATATCGAGACTGTCACACTGGATTGCGAGATACAGTCAGCTCATACTGCAAGAATAGCATTAGATTGATATAATTAATTTTTATATCAACTGACAGACGAATGTCACCTCAGTCTACCTGTGAGTACGGACTGCTGTAAAGTGTCGAAAACGCTGGGTTTTCAAAAATATAACTTCGAATACCAAAATATATACGATTAATCCGTTTAAAATAGTTTCATATCGTGAAAATCGCGAAAATCAAAGATTATTCTGTTATTTTACCGCATGTCATCGCTTTATAGAATTCCAATTACCAAATGTGGCCTGGAAAAGAGAAGAGAACGAAGAGAATGCTTGGGTTTTTACTGCTTGTATATTAGTTGAGATTTTTATGTGTAAAGTTAAATTGCATTGTAGGTGTCTAGGATAGTGGGGTTCATGTTCTATTTGCTATATTATTATATAATTACTTGAAAGCCGGTTCAAAGTTCGATAACTGTGGATATAAATAGCACGCAGGTATTTCTTATACAACTTTCGGCTTTATCCCGTATAGCAGGGTAGTCAGACACAACCTAGTGTCATGGCACTCCATTAACTACTTTCCTTACGAAATAGAGACATTGCGTGCTGCCAGGCGAAGTCAACACTGCGCTTTGTCTTACCAGAGTGAAGAAATAAAAATAAATTTTAAATATGATCACACTCCTGAGATCGAACTCGCAACCAATTGTATTACAGTCAGATGCAATCCCACTGCCCACAGTGATCTCACAGGCACTTTATGTTTAATAAAAAAATCCACACCATGCCCAGGTAAAAACAGGACAGTGGCTTTCGCTACCCAGTATATATACTCGATTATTTTTTTATGTTTTGATTATGATGAATTTAATTAATAATTAAGCTCTCTATCTCTATGGCGAGAGCAAAAGTGTTTTTTTTTATAACACTTCCCGTCCAAATTGAAGACATTGCGTGACGATTGGTGGAACACAACTCAGTGCTTTGTTACTGAAGTGGGAAATAATAGTTAAAAATATAAAGAAAGGCTGCAACACTATGGGGATGATATGGATTCCTATATAATGTATATATAAATGTTCAAGTATTGAGAAATATATGAACGGTATAAATTCAACAGATACCTGGTCAGGGGTCTATCTAGTTAGGAGTCAGATGGTCGCGACTGGCTAAATGTCAAATATTTATTATACCTTTATATATATCTTTATACAAAATTATATATAGTTAATTATTGTATTGGACTTATTGTTAGTTTTATTAGAAAAGTAAAAGGAAATTTAAGCATTATTGAAATAAGTATAGAGTATAAGCATTAGCTTTAATGCGCGGCGGTATGTTCCGCCACACAACTCGCATTTTTTTTCGGTTGAAAGCGGAATAACGAAGTGTCTTGACACTAGGTGTTTTCTGTTGCAAAAGCGTGAAGCTTGAATAGTTAGCTAGCGTCTGATTGTAAACGCAATCGGCGGTGGGTTCGATCCCCACTCGGGGGGAGTGATTATATTTAAATTATTTTCACTTCCTCGCTCTGGTAAGACAAAGTTCCACCACACCACACACAATGTCTCGAATTCGGTGGAAAACGAAGTACGGAGTATCTGGACATTCGGTACTTTTTGCCTAACCTACAATGCGAGATAAAAGCGTGAGGCTTAAAAAAGCGTATATATAGAGGCTATATATACGCTTTTTAGTGTTAGCATGACTGGTTAAGGGCGTGATTTCGACTTCCAGAAATGACTACGTGGCGTTGAGTTTACTCAATACGCAATGTTTCGGTTTCGGGCGGGAAGCAGTCAACGGTGTATCTTGACCCCAGGTTGTCTCTGCCCCTGGGTTGTCTGCCTACCCTGCTATGCGGGATAAAGCGTGAAGCTGTTTCTTTATTCTATATATTAATTATTTACATAATATCTACATAATACATGAGAAAGTTAATATAATAAATTTTAAATAATGCTGTAATATTGATAACAAGAATTTGTATACAATTTTAACGATAAGTTTTAACTACCTAGTTTCTGACTACAGTAAATCTAAGTTTATTCTTCGTACATTTTAAAATAGTTAAAAGCACATTATTTTATAAACAATAAATTAAAAATAAATAACCTTCACTCGTTAAAGCTCATATTTATATATATTAATAATAGAAACAAATAAAACTACTGTCTGTTTGTAATAACAAATTGACCGTATATGTATATACACAGTACATATACTAAAATACATTTTTGAAAACGTATAAAAATTTGAACGCAGCGGGATTCGAACTATGATGAATTTAATTAATCCCGCTATCCGTGTATGTTTAAGTTAAAATTAATCACGTACAATAAACTCTTACAGTGTACCTGTGATCACAGACCACTGTAAAGTGTTTAAAACCTCGGCTTTTCCTAAATGTATTTCCGTATACTACAATATATGCGATAAATCCTTTTAAAATAGTTTTATTTCTATATGAAAATGCAAAAATCAAAGCTCTTATTAATATGTAAATTTCATGTTTAATAATGAATCTGTTATGTTATCCCGGTGCGTTCAAATTTTATACGTTTTCAAAAATGTTTTCTTAACCTAAGTGTGGAATAACACTTTAAAAATAGTAAATATACTAAAATAATATTTTTTACAATTATTCCGTCTTTCAGTCTGTTTTTTCTCGCTAATCTCTGGAACGGGTAGAATGATTTTGATGAGACTTTCGCTAACAAATAGCTGATATAATAAGAATTAAATTAGGCTAGTTTTATTTCAATATTATAAATTAAATATCCACAGATATCAAATTCCATGCGGATGACGTCGCGAGCACAGATGTTAGTTTTATAAAATTATAAAGACGTAAAACCGTATAAAAATTCCCTATTAATAAATAGGAAAATTTACAAAAAAATTTTGAACGTATTCACGAGTTCAAATACCGCTTTATACATTTTTTATACCCATCTACATATTTTTCTTACCTATGCACTTAATAATTAAAAAAAATATATAAAAATAATCGTTTCATGGTCAAATTCATAAAATGCTGATACATAGATCAATCATTCTTGAAAAAAAAATAATCCTAAGTGAATAATAACACTTTTTAACATAGCAAAACATACTCACAATATTTAAATATCCAAACACTAAAACACCTCTCCGCAATGGCAAGCAGAAGCAGCACCTGCCAAACTCGGGGAGTTCACAGAACATTTTTGTATAATTTACAGTGTCTAATATATATATATACAAGTTGTCTAATATATATAAGTGTCTATTAACAGAAGGTCGAAGTTCGGCGTCCGTCTGTACCAGTCACAATGAACTCACTGCTCTAATGTCACATCTGATACTGTTTTATACGGACGCCGCAATCCCCTTGTTTTTATATTTATATATCATATATGAGTGTGGCCGATAGTGTGTTTGTTTGTTAGGGATTTTCGCTTCCGCCATTATCTGTGTTTTTCTAGCAATGTATGTTACATTAGAGTTTTCAATGTAATTTTGTAATATGATTAGTATAGTTTTCGGGTTTTCCATATTATTGGGTTTACAAGGTACTTGAGGCCGGTCGTGGCGCAGTGGGAGAGTTTGTAACTGTAAACCCGATCGGTTGTGAGTTCGATCTCCACTCGGGAGTGATTATATTTAAATTACTTTCACTTCCTCGCTCTGATAAGACAAAGTACGGCGTTGAGTTCCACAATTCAACACGCAATGTCTTGAATTCGGTGGAAAGCGACGTACGCAGTGTCTTCACACTAGGTACTTCCTGTCTAACCTGCCATGCGGAATAAAAGCGTGAATCTAAAAAAAAATAAGGTACTTAGTTATATAAATTGTATATAATTCATTTTTCTAATTAAAAGCGTGAAATTAAAAAAAAAGAAAAAACTGTATATCTAAGCATATTTTTGTAACAATTAATTAACATTAATCTATATCATATATCTGTATTATATTATAAGTCGGTTAAAATATTATAAGAATAACCTGCGTTAGCTGTCATTTTTTTGACAGATTTATCCCTATTCTCGAATGAGAATTCAGTATTAAGACACTCCGTTATTCACGTTTTGCCAGAAAGAGTGGCGGAACTGAACGCCGCTTTTTAGTATATTATATAACATAATATAATATCATTTATTACTCCCAGTGGCCACAATCAATCGTGTTTACAGTCAGAAGCTGTCCCACTGCCCGTTTGATAAATTATTTTAAAACACATTAAGTATTAAGACGTGATATTTTAGTAAAAAAGTCATCGTTTGTTCTTTTGCATTAAATAAATATATCTTTATATTAGCTTCAGTACAAAACCTAAATTCTGTACGTATAATTTTTGGACCACAATGGCGGGCGGAAGTCGCTTATTCACTCCATTAGAGTACAATTTACTTTATATTATCACTCACATTGTCATTAGTCGAGTCAATGATCACGGCTTAAAATACAATTTTTTTTATTATTATTAAGTTATTCAGCGTTAAGTTGCGCCTCTAAATACTATCCCGAAACTAATTGTAAACGCAGTTGGTGGTAGGTAAAATTATTTTAAGACAAAAAAGGCGGAGTTAAACTCTGTGACACTCAATGCTTCGTAACTACTTTGTTATACGGGTGAAGAAAATAAAAGAATGCTAGACATATACGATTATATTTAATTATATAATTGTAAAGATTCTTCATAGCCATAATATATGAGACACTACACGTCACGCGCAGAAAGTGGTTCTGGATTTTAGTAATCGCTTGATTAATTGAACTTGGATAGGAGTTAAACAAAAAGAAATCAATATTTTTTTATTATCTTTAAACACTTAGTTTTTTATGCGATTTCATTATTCGTATAATATTTATTGCAGTCGATTAACCAATAATGATTCCTGGTGCATTTTAATGGGTTTTCTTATGTTGTTTAACCGGACCATTGGTAAACAATGTGTTAAACCGGATGTTAATGTTAAAAATTAGAATTGTTAGAATTTCGCATATTTTTTCACATTTTTTTTACAGTCCGTGAAATGCTCCATATACGACGCAATAAAACACTCAATGTCAAATTAGAAGTTATAAAAAACGATTAACAAAACTATCCTAAGAGGTTGGTAGACTAGACTATAGAAGAATTAATTAAAAATGTTTTCTAACCCTAAGTAAATATTAAAATAAAATAGCAATCTCTCTTGTTAAACGATTATTTCTTAATAATATTTAAGTAGTAGAAATTTGTAAAAATCTCTATACAGAGATGCTAACAATGTAAACCGGTTGTAACGAAACCTAAAATTTCGACTCAGCTGGTAGTAGAACGCAAAGCTTAGCGATCAGAGCGCTTGGACAGTTTCCTAGAAGCGCAGGATCGAATCCCGCTGCGTTGAAATGTTTATAAGTTTTCTGAAAATGTTAAGACTAGATAATTTAGTGATTTTTTAAAAAAATCACAATATTGACACCGGAAGGATATAGACTGCCGGATATATTCTATATTATATTGTGGGCAAAAATAATTACGTAGTTTTGCTTAAAATATTTACAAGAAAATGATTACAATAATAGAGTAGATAATATGACCTCTAAGCTTCCAAGACGGACTCTCACTATCTTTTGTTTATATTTGAGTTACTTGCAAATACGAAACGGGTAATTGAGAATAAATAACAAATTTGTTTATAACTAATTAAAAATCATCATAATTAAAATTAAAATAAACGTTAATTAAGTTCTTAGAATGTAATTGTTAGGATGACTATACAATATATATATATATATATATATATATATATATATATATATAAATCTTAAATCTTTGTATCCCTTTTTACGAAAATAACGCGAACTGAGGAGTATGAAATTTGGCACAGTTATAGTTTGTATAGAGAGGGAGAGGGAGTGCAGAATGATAATATTAAAATAATTCCTAAAAATATATTAAATTAATAAAATAAATGTAGCACATGGTAGTGCCATGGTGTGAGTATGACATACATGTTAATTTACTATAACCTTTTTTTAATTTGATTTAAAGGCTTGATTTTACGCAAAATAATCTGCTAGTGTCGCGTATAGTAGGGTGAGGAGGAAGAAGTAGGAAGTAAATTTGAAACAATAATATGAATATTTACTATTTTTAAAGTGTTATTCCACACTTAGGATTAGATTATTAGCGGTCAGAGCGCTTGGACGGTATCCAAGAGGCGCGGGTTCGAATCCCGCTGCGTTCAAATTTTTATACGTTTTTTCTAAAATGTTTTCTAATCCTAAGTGTGGAATAACACTTTAAAAATAGCCAATGTTGAAATAAAATAGCAATCTCTCTTGTTAAACGATTATTTCTTAATAATCTTTATGTAGTGGAAATTTGTAAAAATCTCTTTACAGAGATGCTAAAGAACATAAATAAGTTGTAACAAAACGTATAAGAATTTGAACGCAGCTGGTAGTAGAACGCATGGCTTAGCGGTCAGAGCGCTTGGACGGTATCCAAGAGGCGCGGGTTCGAATCCCGCTGCGTTCAAATTTTTATACGTTTTTTCTAAAATGTTTTCTAACAATAATATGAATTTATGGGTACATATACAGATAATAGACTGATTTGGAACAAGCTCAAAACAAATGGAAACCTATATTATTAATATAAATAAGAACAAAAATGATTAAAAAACAAATAAACGATAAGATTATATCAAGCCATTATCTACAAATCATTTCTTTTTTTAACTTCTCGTTTTTATCTCGCGTAGCAATGTAGATAGGAAGTGACTAGACACTCCGTACTCCAATTTCCGCTGAATTCAAGTCATTGTGTGTTGAGCGGCGGAATTCAACGCCGCGCTTTGTCTTGCCAAAGAATTAGAACAGATATAATCACACAGAAAATAATGTCGAAATAATTCATTCGTGGGAACCGAAGCCATAACCGATCGTTCATATTTAAATCGCAAAAGCTTAAATCAGATAATGAGAGTTTCAAAACAATAATTTAAAAATTACACAAATATATTTAAAATAGAGCAAAGAAATGAGTCACTGTATGAGACCAGACAAGGACAAACCAAAATAGACGCATCAAATAAACATCGACATGCCTGATATTAGTAACCATGATATATTTTTCATGCTTATATCCCTCATAGCAGGGTCGACCAAAAGTACCTAGTGTCAAGACACTCCGTACTTCGCTTGACACCGAATGCGAGACGTTGTTTGTTGAGTGGTGAAACTCAACGCCGCACTTTATCTTTTACCAAAGCGAGGAAGTGAATAAATAAATAAAAAATAATCACTCCCCCGAATGGGGATCGAACCCACAACCGATCGCGTTTACAGTAAGACACTGTCCCACTGCGCTACGACCGGCCTTTATATATTATAAATATATATTAACTAAGTAAGGCAACCATTTATAAATCCTGAACTCTCTTAGGGAAAACATAGAGACAGTAACACTTAAGCACCTTAAATTGTATTAAAAAAATAATTGTAAAAAAATTCTAAATAAAAAAAATAAATAAACCAGAAGCGTGAAGCTAAAAAAAAAACACAAATATATGTAACAAAAACACAATCCACGTGGTTTTTAGTAAACAACACAAACATCCACTGTTTTTATAGTTTGCAGATAAATGTAATTATTTCTAGGAACGTTTCAACAAACAGTTCCCGAGATGACGAATGTCAATCGCTTTGATAATATGACATTTTTTTTTGATAATATGACACGTCAATGGGAAAAAAATGATCCTATGTGAAGTTATTATGGCGTAGGACGTCTGGCTGGTAAACAATAATCCATCGGGTTGTGGATTCGATTCCAACTTGGTAAAATGTATTTTTTTTTGTCTGCACTGTGTATATATCGCCAACTGTGGCGCAGTGTGATAGCGTCTGGCTGTAAACGTTATCGGTTTTGGGTTCGATTCCCAGTCGGAGGAGTGATTTATTTAAATTATTTTCTCTTAGTCACTCTAGTAAGACAAAGTGCAGTGTTGAGTTCCGCCACGCTACACGTAATGTCTCTCGAATTCGGAGGAAAGCAAAGTAAGGAGTGTGTTGACACTAGGTACTTTCTGTCTATCCTGCTAGGCGGAATAAAAACGTAAAAATAAAAAAAGTTCGACTAATTGCTTAGACACTAGGTTTACTTAGGTTTTCTCTAATGAGCGTGCAATACAGGAGATACCAATATCTGTTTAAAAAAATTGAAAGTATTTCTTATCGTTATAAGGTGAGCTTGTGGCTTACCTTTATACATAAAAATATAGTTTTTAATGTTTGTTTATTGTAAATAGATTAGAGAACAGATACTGTTGGGTTAAGAGCTTTCGATTGCGTTTCTGCACTTTAAAAATAGATAAAAAAATATATACATATATAAAAAGATTCAAATATATCAATAATCAATAATCACACAACCATTTAGATTAGCTGTCACTTAAATAATAATTCAGAATAACACGTTTCTATCACTGCCAAGACAAATACACTGTGGACCATACAAGAGGTGAATATAATACAGTATATTTAAAAAATAACAAAAACAATTTTTAAAATTAATAACGTTCCAAACCAAATTCGTTCACAATTTCTCTATTTTTCCCGATCGTCTCCAACACCCTAATAACTCCAAGCCAATTCATCCCACCCATCCGTTCTACGCAAACCAGCCTCCAGCTTTACATAGACTTGGACCCCGATGTCTATCTGCAGGACATGACATTTGTATCGTTTGTAATACAAATTGATTTCCCAATATCTCGACGAGTATTTCATACTGTTTACGAGATTATTACAATGCAGTACATTTATCCTCTAGGACGGGACTGGAGCCAACGTTCAATTGCGCCTTGTCATATATTACTGGGTCGTCAGAAGGCTCTACTTTGCTCAGAGGAAGGTCTAGATTCAAATGAGCAGGAGGTGAGTGAGCAGGAGGTGCAGAAGTGGTGTCGATTGGTGAAAGTGGTGTTAGTGATTGTTGTGTAGATGTATAGGATGTGTCAAGTGTGATCCGTCGTAATGGACAAGTGCAGGTGCCGCAGTGCTTGTCGTTGGCGAGCGGCGTTGTACTCGGTGAGGGTGCCATGATTTCATTTGCCACTAGTCTGGACTTACCCCGCAACTTCATATAATAACTCCGTATTGCCAATATGTTGTACAACTCTGATACTGCAAATTATAATGTTAATAAATAATTTAATTTAAAAAATCCGGTCGTCGCGCAGTGAGACAGCGATTGACTGTAAACGCGATCGGTTGTGTGTTCGATCCCCACTCGGGGGAGTGATTATATTTCAATTGTTTTCACTTCCTCGCTCTGGTAAAAAGACAAAGTGCGGCGTTGAGTTCGCTCACTCAACACGCAATGTTTCGAATTCGGTGGAAAACGAAGTACGGAGTGTCTTGACACTAGGTACTTTCTGTCTATCTGCTATGCGGGATAATAAACGTGAAGCTAAAAAAATAAAAATCAAAAACATTACACCAATATATATAAAATAAATTATTTACTTTGACACAACTGCAAGTATTTTCAAGCAAAATTAAGCCAAGATTAATTGGCCATTGAGGCCATAGTTGGAGTGGGACAATATCTGATTATATACGACATGGGTTATGGATTCCGTTCCCATTCGGAAGAGTGATTATATTTAAAATTTATGTTCATTTCCTCGCTTTGGTAAGACTAAATGCGGTGTTGGGTTCGACTCTCAACACGCAATGTCTCGATTTCGTGCGTAAAACAGTCACCGCAATGTCTTGACACTAGGTTGTCTCTGGCTACCCTGCTATGCGATATAAAGTATCGGACTATATTTTCAAGTTACCTAATAGTTTTTTACTTGTTTCCAACAAAAAATGCAACTTACTATGACTAATTATTATGATAATTCTTACATCGGTCCCGATGAAGAATAAATTGATAAACGATAAAAAGAACTCAATAAGCCAAAGGGGTACGTTTAAGAATAGGGTGATTTTCAATTTGCGAGGGTGTTTCTGTAAGTAACATACCATAGTTAATATTTAAAAAAAAGCATGTATAACGTTATTGAAATAAAAAAAGTTATTATTTTCCTATTTTTATTGTTATTCCACACTTAGGATTAAGAAACATTTTTGAAAAAACATAATTTGAACGCAGAGAGATTCGAACTTGCGCCTCTTGTCCCCGTCCAAGCGCTCTGACCGCTAAGCCATACGTTCTATATCTGATTGCGTCGAAGTCCTTATAAATTAGTTACAATTTATTTAAATTATTAGCATCTGTGTAGAGAGATTTTTATAAATTTCTGCTACCCGCAGATTATTAAGAAATAATGGTTTGGCGAGAGAGAATTTAATTAATTTAATTAATTTAAAGTTTTTAATATTTTAACAATGTTAGTTTAAGCCTAAATGCAAGTAAAATTAAATCAATAAGTGTGGAATAACACTTTAAAAATATTAAAACATCGTTTATATTGTAAACGTTTACAGTACAATAGAAATACGAATTTATTTAACGATAAATAAAACACATACCGAGTACACTGCGTATATTATCCACAACACAAACAACACATATATGGCTCTGAACGTTATCCACACAATGTGATATGCTAACAATGCTTTGTAAATGGCAACAATCGTCGCCCGATCTGGTAACTCGTCCTCCGCCCAGTTGTCGACAAGTAAACTCGTGTTACCCGAGACGATAATATTGTAAATTACAAGAACCTCAGACAAGAATAAAGTGTTGGGGACCAAGGTAAGAATCGATAGAATCTGAAATGGAAAACGTCATTGCGATATAACTGGCATTCTTAAATGTGTCTGTAAAAAAGTCTGTAAACGCAATCGGTTGTGGGTTCGATCCTCATTCGGGGAATTGATTTAAAATTTGTTTATTTCCTCACTCTTCTGGTGAGACAAAGCGCGGCGTTGATTTCCGCCACTCAACACGCAATGTCTCGAATTTGGCGGTAAGCGGGTTACGGAGCGTCTTGATACTAGATACTTCCTGTCTATCCTATTAAATGGGATAAAAGAAAATTAATAAAAAGAAAACTATAAAAACAGGTTTACGCGTATTTCCCGATTAGCATGCAAGACAGAGAGATCCTGTGCGTCAAACCACGCGATTAACCACACTCCACTGTAATTCAAGATATTGAGTGTAGAATGGTGTAACTTAACACCGCTCTTTGTCTTACCATAGAGCAGAAATGATAATAATACAAACATAATCCTTTACCCGATTGGCAAAACGATGTACGCATTACAACACGATCGCCTAAAGAAATATAATACTTATAATATTGAATCAGTATATAATATTGAATCGTTACATATAATATTGAATCAGTTCCAACAAATAATTATTTATTTAAATAATTTCACCCCAATAACAACAGATCTAATGTAGATTCCAATCGGGACGGCACAACATCCACAGTACGTCGTCAGCTCCGGCCAGTTAAAACTACTGTACTTTTTCATCCTGAAATTAATGATAATTTATATATACTATATACTATAAATATAATATGTAATCATATTTATGTGTATTTAAAGGGGTAATGACATAGAAGTGGAAGGTTTTTGAAAAAAATAATATGTAAATTAGGGAAAATATAAAAAATAAATAGTTTAAAAATATCATATTATGTGTCTTCTTCTGTTCTGATCGAACTGGCAAGTATATTTGGTTTATACTATTAAAATATTGCACTGAATACACCGAATCCGGAAGTATGTGTTCTTAAAGAAATCAGACAATAATTAGTTTATTACAACTTAAAGGAAACTATTTTAACCGGATTGGTATTCGATAATACATTTTGGAGACCTGACGTTTCGAACACTTTACAGTAGTCCGCGGTCACACTCGCGGGTAGACTGAGGTGGTTGTATCAACTGACAGACGACTGCCACGGACTACCGTAAAGTGTTCGAAACGTCAGGTGTCCAAAAATATATTTTTGAACACCAAAATATACGCGATTAATCCGGTTAAAATAGTTTCATTTAAAATGTATAAAAATCGCGAAAGTCTAAAGATAAGTATAAAGATGTTACTAAGTTTATTACAATGTTTTTTGACATTGAGTGAATATTTATAGAAGATTATTTGCCAAATTTATAGAATACCATGCCTGTTGTGATGATGCCATGGTACTGAACAATGCAGTGCGATACTGACGAAGACCGTACATAAATTTAAGAACAAGGGGAAGTAATGAAATATACAAGCTTATCGCTACAAAAGAGAGAACACATAAATAACGATGACGTATAAAGTATGGAGTATGACCCCAAGGTCTTGATAGTGACGACAGAGACGTAAGGAGAGTGGAAACGGTGGATATTACGTATTTTCTTAATAAACCTTAATATAAATAAAACGTGAAAATAAATATACCTTGATTTTATATAAGTCCAGTCAATGAAACCGGTACAGAATAGAAATTGCTTTAGTTTTTCCATTTTTACACTTAAGTATTAGATTTGCAATGGGAAGCCAAAAGTAGCCTGAATATAGTTATTTGTGGTGGGATTCTCAACCATAACTTCTTTATCTTAGAATTACATTTTAAAATTTTCAGTCTCTGACCAAGAGTTTGACCGATGTGACTCTACACTGTATATCTGAAAAGTGTATTATTTTATAATTATTATATTTAAATATGTGTTATACTAGATCCCATAAACTAACTGAACCATGACAATATCATAAAATATTGTTGCCATATTATCCCGCATAGCAAAATAGACAGATAGTACCTAGTGCCAAGACACTCAGTACTTCGGTTTCCTCAATGCCGCACTTTGTCTTTTCAGTGTGAGGAAATGAAGAAAATTTAAATCTCATCACTCCCCCAAGTGGGAATCGAACCTACAACCGATCGCGTTCAGAATCAGATGCTGTCTGACTGCTGCACGACCGGCCACAAAATTTTATTATAATCTCATAATAATACATAGTTAGGCTTAGTGGTCAGAGCGCTTGGACGGTCCAAACGACTTGATCCAAGAGAGGCGGGTTCGAATCCCGCTGCGTTAAAATTTTTAAACGGTTTTTCAAAAATGTTTTCTAATCCTAAATGTGGAATAACACTTTAAAAATAGTAAATATTATACATAATTGTCGGATCGATTCCTACTCGAAGAAATAATTATATTTATATTATTTTCAATTTCTCGCACTGGTTAGATAAAACGCGGCATTGAGTTCCGCGACTCATCACGCAATAGCTCAAATTCAGCGGAAAGCGGAGTATGGAGTGTCTTGATACTAGTTAGGTACATCTTGTTTATCCTGTATTGCGTTTTAAGCGCGTGAAGCCAAAAAAAATTATTATTTACAGATATATTTCATCTATATCTGCGTTATCAGCGATATATTTCTTGAAAGTTAGTAGGTATTATGAGGTATATACATTCATATATAAGTGTGTAATAGGTAGATACAAGTACGTTATCCATATCTTTTTATACTTTGGGGTTTCTAAGTATTTATATGATAAAAAAAGAAAAATTGAAAATTTGAAATTCAATAATTATCTTGGTATAAAACGTGAAGCTGTTGATTTCCATACACTAGCTTACTTTCAAATACAAAGACTTTAAACGTTAACATTAAAAAAATAATGTAGAGTCCCAAATTAATTATTTATTTTCTTTTATCTCTTGACAGATAAATACAAAGTTAGATCAAAAATATCATACAACAAAGGCATAGTCACAGCGGATCATTCAGAATCATGAAAAAATAGCAAATTATCAGCATCAATAGAAAAATATCCAGAATCCTTAGCCTTTAATGGGACAAAGCAAGCAACATACCTTCAAAATTTGACCCTGGTCTTCTATTTCCACCTTATAATTGTATCTGAGAGAAGAAACACAGTGTTTTAGACCGGTTTCATGAACTCCAACGATATTTTGTAACCTTCGCACGTGAGAGACACGCCTGAGAACTGTAACTGTAAGTCGCATGTGGAACAGTTATCAGCATACGAGCATAATCTTATCGAATCATAAAATATATATTATTCGAATTGTACAGGATTAGCAGACTTCGACGTATGATACATACTGAACAATATACTTGGTAAAGTATAATTTCTTTCATATAACTCTCGAGAATATTATAATTTTTTTATAAAAATGAGTTATATTAAGTTCTATTTATAGCAAAAAAACTAATTCTAACCTAAATTATAATTGAAATATTACATTACCATTTTTTTAAATCATCTTCATAACTGTGGGTTCGATTCTCACTCCACAACGATTGTATTTAAATTATTTTAATATCCTCGTTGATATGACTAAGCGCGACGTTGAGTTACGCCACTCAACACACTATGTCTCGAATTTGGCGGAAAGCGGAGTATGGAGTATCTTGACGCTAGGTACTAGTTGTATACAGGAACCATTTTCCAGGAAGTGTCGATGTTGTTAACACTATCACGTATATTCTTACATTGTTTAAAATTATTTACTTTGGAATCTAGAAATAACAAGAGTAATCTTTTATTGTTTGTTAGCATTATCTATCCGAGGCTTAAAAAGGGCTAATTTTCTTATAATCGTGTACCAACCTGGCGTCGCCGATTGTTATTGGAATTACTATAAATATACCAGGATATGTTATAGAAGAAATTTTCAAATATTTGAATTATACGGTCAGTAAAATAATAATCTAAACGACATTGACCTCACTGTAGCTAGAGGATAAGAGAATATGTATTTTAACTCTAAAAGTCCGTACAAGCGCTAATAACAGAGCCAACTGTACTAATGGAGTGCCGTGAAATATAATATTTGTTCATTATCAGATTACGTTAGTCTTTAATTTCTTCATTATCTACCCGTTTTAAAAATGTCGCCTATCTAAGGGTCATCCATAAATTACGTCACACGTTAAAGTTTGTCACATACATTGTCAACCCCACCTTGCGGGCGGAGTTGACAAAATGTAATATTGCTTAACAATGGTGGTTTCATGAAAGAGACCATCTGTGACAAGAAAGGGAGGGGTCAAAAAGTTCTGAAAGTCATGTGACGTAATTTATGAACGGCTCCCTACAAGTCCTTTTTTTAGCTTCACGCCTTATCCCTGTGGTCCGTCCTCTCTGACTACCCTTCAGGGGGTCCTCATGCTTTTTACGCGTCTTCCTCCAGTATCATTGATATTGTGTCTTCGAAGGTCAACCGGTCTCTCATACCGCACAACCTTTGCTTTGTAAATATTTCTTAACATTCTTTCATCACTCATTCATTCAACGTGCCCAAACCACCTGAACACGTTCTTCTTCATTCTCATTATAATATTTACACTTACGCCCGCCATTATGCGGATCTCTTACTGCATGTACGACAATGCATTTCTATAGTATTCATCTGTCTTTCATTCTTGTTTTGACACACTCACGTCTCGCTGTCGTATAACAACGTCGATATCAGTACTATATTGTGAACGGCAAGACGTGCAGGTACACTGAGTTTTTGCCATCGCATCAATACAGCCAGAGCACGGTTATCACTGTTACCGGCAGCAACACTTCACTTTGTTTCATACCTTGGTCTCAACTATCCAAATACAAATTGAACAGCCAAGCTGACATTGCGCAGCGCTTTTTCCCACCTGATTGGATATCAAAATGAGGCGACATGCCAGCTCCTACTCGAACACAGGCTGAGTGATCTCGATAAAGAGTTTTTCAGCGTATTAACACATTGTACCGGGCCCGTTCATATTGTACCGGGACCGCCCGGTAATTCACCCATAATTTCTTTCTTATAACCATATCAAACGCCTTTTCTAAATCCACAAGAGCACAAAAAAATTCTGGTTTACAGCCAAAAAATTTTCCGTGATCATGTGAAGAGAAAAGACCTAATCCATGCACTTTCTTCCAGGTCTAAATCCTTCTTGGCCTTCCCACAAAAGCCTTTTGGGTCTCTCTTGCATTTTGTCGCTAGGATTTTACCATAAATTTTACTGCTCAAACTAATCAAACTGATAGCCCTATAGCTTGCACAGTCTATCTGTGAACCTTTGCCTTTATACAAAAGCGCAATGACTGCGCCTCGCCAATCATCCGGGACCTTTACTGTTTTCCAATATACATTGCATAGAAAAAGAACAGGTCCAAGATGCGCGGCTCACCATATTTGATCATTTGTGCAGTAACTCCGTCTGTTCCTGCTGCCTTACCACATTTCAGACTTCAAACACAACTCTATGTCAAATCAGAAATACCCAACTTCGCCTTAATGATGTAAATACGAATAAAAGTCTTTGTTTCCACCCAATAAATATTTATATCTTTTCAGGATTTATCTTGGAGACGGCTTGATCGATTTCAATCGCGTTGAATAATCAGATATAAAATTTGCCAATGTTATAATATATTTTGTAATATAATAATATTTTGGTTTTTATTTGTTTTTGATTATATTTGCATTTACGCTAACATTTTCCTCGATTACAACACTTATATGATAAAAGAAAATTAACAGTTTTTTATTTAATATTAGAAGAAGTCCTAAATATTTCAAACATAATTAAATATATAGCGGCTATCGATAGAGGAATAAAAAACCACGCGTTATGAATGACATGTTGAACGTATCTTTCATACATAGATAGCTATTAAAATATGTAAGACTAAAAGATCCGAAAAAGTATGTTTTTTTAAGCAACACCAGAATCTATATTTACAAAAATAATCAATATAGACAAGTTGCAACCAAAAATCAGCCATCCATTGGTCATTTACTATCTACTGCTAATCTGATAAGAGATAACACATGATAACACATTAGTATAGAAAGTTCTTTTTCAATTTAACCTAAAAATGCCAATTTTTTGTATTACATTGTGAAAAATAATAAATTAACTAAATGTGTAATATTTAAGTATAGTTTGTACGATAATATATTTAGATATATCAAATAATAATGGCGTTTGGACTTCCGAGATTACAAAAATTTTTTTGTTGTTTACCTTTAAGGGTTGGTTCACTTGTTATAGGATATTTGTCCATAGTAAGTATGTTTTTTAAAACTTTAAATATCCATGAACGTACTGTAAAGAAATACGTATTTGAAATACAGTGTGATAGCGCCATCTTTCACTTTATTTAAAGGTTAGGTGGTGGAATGTCGCCACTCTTCGACTTTATAAAAATGCATTTACATAGATATTATTATTCATTGTATTATTTTACAGATTTGAACTGTATTCAGATCCTCGCTATTTGTAAATAACAACTTAAACAAATTATTAGACGTTAAAAAATATATGAAGGTGACAGTTGTTTTCAAATACTGTTAATTGTCATCTTTGTTTATTTATTTTTATTTAAAGCCGAGAATACATAATTGCTTTTTTTCGCTTTAAATGTTAAAATTATATATCATTTTTTGGATTATTTAACTTCCAACCTATTTTTATCTTTCAAAATAGATTTGTTAAATATAATTTTTTACAATGTATACGTAATGTAAAATTTGTTTTAAATAATTATGTATCTTAACATCATTATTGAGAGGTATTTCTACTAATTACTTATTGACTATTATTTGATATGCAGGTGCATGAAATGATGAGTATTGTAGTCTACTTATTAATTATACAACTATTTCGATAGTGTTGTGACATATTCTGATAATTTTGGCTTACGTCACGTAATTATTCATATTTGCTTGTTTATATTAACTAAATGCACTTTTGTTGAATGGTAACACCTGTCTCATTTTATTATACTAGGTCAGAAAAAATTAAAATATTGAAGTGAAAACTTGTAAAGAAATATCTGATAAGTATATATTTTATAAGTTCGCGTCAGCAAGCTGTTGTACCTAATAATAATTATTTTTGTAGCTTCTGTCTACACACGTAGCATAATATATATACAAGTATTATTCCATGAAAAGTGCAATATCTGAATACTTAACATAGTTGTCTAAATTGTGTTTTATTTATATTGTTAATTTAACTGTTTAAAAATAATGCATAACAATTCGAACGCAGCGGGACCCGCAACGGGTCCTGACGCTCTGACCGTACATTCATGCACATTGCGTTCTACATCCGGCTGTGTCCATTCTTAAAAGTTTGTAACAACTTATTTACGTTGTTAGCATCTCTATACAGAGATTTTACAAATTTCTGCCACTCAAATATTCTTAAGAAATAATTGTTTAGCAAGAAAGAATGCTATTTATTCTAATATTTTAGTATTTTTAAAGCGTTATCACACACTTGGGATTAGAAATAATTGTTTTAAAATTGATTTTCTATAAAACCAATTACTATTTAATCATAGTAATACACTTCTCAATCTTCCAGGTATTCTCCCTTCTAACTCTCTCTGCGGTCTCATTTTCTCTCTACAAAGTGGTAACATTTGTTGAAACACACAATGAAACAGACACTGAACACACACCAGAGGAGTATACCAAAGTTGCCAGGAGTCTCTACATATTACACTCCTATATGATGATCGTATATATTTACTACATTATTATAAGTGTTTTACTTGTTATTGGAGTACATACAGTGAGTAGTTTCCTTATTTTTGTACTAAGTATCCTATTGAATATGTCACTATACAAAGCATAAATTAATAATAAATCGGTGTGTGTATAATATTTTGTTATTAATTTAATGCGCGGGATAAAGCGTGAAACTATTATTATTATTAATATATGATTATTTTAATGATCCATACGCACGGTTTCTACATTTTTTTATCTGTTTCAGAATAAAACTCATTTCATGAGATGTTACTTTCAATGCGGCCTGTTCATGTTGACGATGGCGATAGCGGCTGTAGTGGTATCTTCTGTATTTTTACATTTCATCGCGACAATAACTTTGTTGAAATGGTGCAGTATGTATCTGTTTATTTGCGGCTGTTAATGAATTCTAACTTTTTACTAAACAATATGTGTTAAATTACGCGACGCGAGCAGTGTCTTGAAATTAAGTGAAATTTTTAAAGATTGTCAGAAAACAAAAAAGACATTATGAATATTAAATAAAAATATATATTTATACATATGTAATAACATACATTGTGGTATAACGCTTCTGTGGAGATCGAATCCACAACCGATCGCGTCTACAATCAGATGCTGTCCCACTGCGCCACGATGGCCGCGTAAGATGAACGTAACATAAAAAAATGGCGCTTGTTTTAAATGACGTCACACGTTCTGTCGCTTTTTGTATTATAAAAATATTGTAACACAATGCGTATTATTATATTTATTTTTTCTTGTAGGGATAAAATAAATATAATAACATGAAATCTTAGGTCCTATTTTATAATTATTATTTATATCACGTAAATAAGTATTCTTTCAAGTTTCAAAGTAATTGGGTATCTTTTATTTGTGGCAGTAAGTTCTCCAACCCGGATCGTCGGACTTCAATACAAACACAAAGGCGGGAACGTGGTTTCTTAATATCAGCTTCACTCTCTTTTAACTAGTATAGAATTAAAACCTTATGTACTGAAACTTTTTGTAATAAAATTTATAAAAATCTCATTTATTTATTATATATTTTATTTTGTTTCAGTAATAATTTTCTATTGTTTACTCGTGGTACGGAGTACGTATCTTGAAATGGAAGAACAAGCCACGAAACGAGATGTTGAAATGCAAAATCTTTATATCGCACATCGAGCGCCATTACTTTTATAATACGAGTTGCATGTTGCATATCTATATTATTTACTATACTATTAAGTTTACCCTCGGCACCCACTCTAAACTTGTAAAGAGTCTCGTCCAATTTTAAAAGTCGCCACTGGTTTATCTAAGTCACTACGGGTTTAGATTTGATCCGAGACTTGCCTGAACTGTGGACGATTAACTACCCAACTTCACCAGCGTTTATGCCTTCCTAAAGAGTGCTTAGCACTAGGCCAGAGATTGATGTGTTGGTCACATAGAAATCGCTCAATCGCTTTCATAGCCAGGTTGAAAGCTGCAAAAAACATCTTGCAAACTGGAAAATGGGAATTTATCCAACAGGTTCTCACACAGTATTTGGTGTCAACCCACATGCCACGGGACTTGATCGCCTGCGCCAACTCTCTATTCCCGAGCTATAATGACGACCTGAGTAAAACAAGGGATGAAGCAGTCAACGTAGCCAAGCATTGGCAAAACATCATTTGAGTATCCGAATTCCTTGATACGAAGAAGATGAGTCTATACTTTTACATAATTGTTTAGCCATAATTCTATGTAAGGTTTATAAATTAAAATATATTTTTTTTATGATGTTAAAAGATGTGTTTATATTATTTTTATTAATCTACACAAAAAAACATATTTTCAGTAAAATAAGGAATATTTCACAATTAATCATGTACAAAAAATGAAAATAAACATGAAAATTCTCAAATTATATTTTAAACACAATTATGTCCCCTCCTTGTTTAAAATAAACGTCTAAGCATTTCCACTTCATCATATTTATTTTCAGTTTTTAATGTCATACAGAAGGTATAAAAAGAGAGTTGTCTTATCACTATTATTTTGTTAAAAAGGGAATGTGTCTCAACCGATAAACCGGTAAATGTAACACTTTCAGACTTTACTATCAAAAAGCACTAATTAATTTATAAATTGGTGAACTTTTTTTCAGCTTCACGCTTTACTCCGCATAATCGGGTAGTCAGAGAAATGATAATGGGGATCGAACCCACAACCAATAAAGTCCGCCACGATGGACTCTTCCTCTTTTTCTTCCTTCTTTATGGTACTTCCATAATAGTAAAATCGATAAATAATTTTAGAGACAAATTATATATTTATTTATTATCCTTAATAGTTTTATAGTATTATCTATTACTTCTATATCTCAATAAGTATATCTGCATCAACTTTATTATGTCAAACAAAAAGAATATTAGAAACAGTTAATAATATATATTTTTTCTAAACTGAAATGTTAAATATGGCAATACTATGATACGTCATATTATAGCTAAATATAATCTGTAATATATTCATACAACTTTGACAATTACAAAATTTACATGTTTCTTTGCTATCTCTGCCACACTTGTACAAATTATATCTACTATCTCATTTTTTTTCTTTGACATATCAATTCACCAGCCAACCTAAAATAGTATAGCTATATAATATAACGTAAATTAACCCGCAATGTGTACGTTTATTATTTTAACTTAAGATCTTATTTATCGCTTTTATTTTAGAATATTTTTATGTTATGAAAGCGTTATAAGTGTACATTGTTAGAATGTCCGCAAAATTTTCTCAAAGTTCGAGCCAAACGGCTCAATCACAGGTTTGTTTTCTGAACATTAAATATTTATGTATTTTCTTTGAATAAAAACAAATTTTACAACTAAATATTGTTTTATTTGCCTCTTATTATAGCTTGTACAATGGATAAACGATGCTGGAATGTCCGAAGGTACAAAAAGGGCAAACTTATTACGAAAAATTATAGAAGTTTTATTGCATCAAGCATCTCAAAGTGTGCCTGTTTACATGGAAAACATTTTGAGTTTTGTTAGTGATAAGTCGACCGATGTCAAAAAGCAGGTTATTGGTTTTATTGAAGAGTTGAGGTAAGATTGGTAACAGTAAATAAAAATGTTATTTTAATATTAATTAATATTTATCTTATCTCTGATAATATTGCAATACTTAATGAGACACAATCTAAATAATTCAGTCTAGAAGTACCCAACGAGATGTCATGTTACTTTAAATTTTATTAAACATTTAAGTTAGTTAATAGTAATCACTAAAGTAAAATCTTTGATATAATAGTAACAAATTGATGAAATAGTTTCACTTTTAAACAATTTGTTTCTATAATTGACTATCAAAATAAAATATCTTATATAGATAAAAAATCTTATGATGGATAATAAATTTTCTTAGTATTTCTAAGAAAATGTGTGGATTCTTAGAAACCAAACCTACTTAAGTAACAAAAAAAATACTTATCCTTAAGTATATTCCATAAGGATAATTGGTGAAAATTTGGGTGAAAGTAGAGAATAAGAAATATTGACACTTATTTCCCATAAGGCCTAAGTACACCTATTTGCTGCAACTAGTGCTAGAACAACAACCGTACATATTGTAGTGTGACCAATTTTGTTTGATAAATGAAATTGTTAATAATTTTAAGTAAACATTGCTAGGAATAAATTACTAAATATATAAAAAAAAATATCAAACTCAGAATCACTAAATGGACATCTAATTGATAAATTTTATCATGTTTTTTAGTATTTTTAAATATTGTTTTATAATAAAAACTCAGCTTAAAACTAGGATATAAATAATAAGGTTAAAAAATTTACTCTCTTTATATCACACATCGAGCGCCATTACTTTTATAATACGAGTTGCATGTTGCATATCTATATTATTTACTGTACTATTAAATTTACCCTCGGCACCCACTCTAAACTTGTAAAGAGTAATATATACTCTTTAAGTAACATATACATCAGACATGTGTTTATATCATATATGTACATAACTATATATGTATGTAGGTATTTATGTACATATTAGTGTGTATATGGGCTTCTATATATATATATACATATATATATATATATATATATATATATATATATATATATCTCCCCAGAGGTTACCTTAAGTAAAAATTATAATTATATAATGATTAATTATGTTTTTATTTAGTGTATGATAAAGAGTATTTTTTTTTATCATTTCTATCTCACTCAAAAATAAAGCTAACTCAAATTTGACCATGACATTATTTGATTGATGGTTTTGATAATTATGAGATTCCATTTTTTTTTTAGTAAATCACATCAAAACTTGCTCCCTAAAGTAATCAGTCAACTGCAGTTGTTAGTAGTTGATACAGTAGTAGCAGTTCAAAAGAGAGCTATACAAGCGGCCAGTATTGTGTACAGAAATGTTTTACTGTGGATATGCAATGGAAATGCACCGATGTCAGAAATGCAGTATGTGTGGGAACACCTTACTAAGTTGAAGGTACAAGATAGGATTTCCTATTTTATTATTAAAAATTATAGTGTATAGATTCTTAGGCTTATTTTTTTTAATTGTAATATTTTAATTAAAAATAATATTGAGACCAGTTGTTGTGGGTGGGACAGCATTTGACTGTAAACGCGATCGGTTGTGGGTTCAATCCCCACTCGAGAGAGTGATTATATTTAAAACTATTTTTACTTCCTCACTCTGGTAAGACAAAGTGCAGTGTTGAGTTCCACCACTCAACACACTACACCTCAAATTCGGTGGAAAGTGAAGTTCTGAGTGTCTTGACACTAGGTACTTTCTGTCTACCCTGCTATGCAGGATAAAGAGCGTGAAGCTAAAAAAACTGGTTTAAAATAGAAAAAGGTCATACTTATATTTATATTGCTTGCTCCCTGCACTTTTTGTATACAGTAGGCGTTTATTTTTTATTTTTCAGTTACTTATTTTAAACATGATAGATAATGATAATGAGGGTATTAGGACTCATTCCATCAAGTTCCTTGAAGAAGTAGTTCTGCTCCAGAGCTCCAACCTCGGTGAGGAAACTGGGGAAGAATTCAGTATCGAGAACTTACCTAGTGACTTACCGTTTTTGAATAGAAATGCCATTGAAGAAGAATCTGAGTAAGTTATTTATTGTTATTGTAATTTTGCTTTGTTATATGAAGTTCGTGACAATGAAAATGATAGAGTATATAATATATATATATTTTTATTTCAGCCATATTTTCAAACTGCTGCTAAAATTCCACAATTCCCAACACATTTCAAGTGTCAACCTCATGGCCTGTATGACGACATTATGCCTAGTTGCTAAACTGAGGTCTAAATACCTGTCTAGTGTAGTCCAAGCGCTGGGTGACCTCCACACGACCTTACCTCCAACTCTATCCCAATCCCAAGTTAATTCTGTACGAAAACATTTGAAAATGCAAATTTTAATGTTAGTCAAACATCCATCGTCTAGTGAAATGATGCCGCAACTGACACAGCTTCTTTTAGACATAGGCATGACCCCCCAAGAAATAAATAAGGCTGTACCTAAGGAAAGGCGGAATAAGAGGTTGGGTGAAATCAAAAATGGCGACAATCCAGCTAAAAGATTCAGAATTGAATCTCCACAAAGTAACAGTGACAGTAACAGTAACAGCAGAAGTGATTTCAATTTTGATGAAGACACCAGCCAAAGTGGTGCTCTGGCTAAAGCCACTGCGACAGAGGATTCTATATGTGATGGCCTGAATAATGTTGAAAATGTAGTGAGTCTGGTCACTATAACGCTACTTAATAATCTACCGGCAGAAATGCCAAGTAATTTTATAAATACATACAAACCTATACCGAATTCTGGTACAAAAACTCAAAAAAGAAGTTTGGCGAGAATGATGGTTGCGTTAATAAGGGACGAGCCGCCCGTTCCCGTTATAAACCCTCTGAGCAATTACGGAGCTAAAATACCACTTTTGAGAGACGACGATGAAAAGATAACTTTAAAAAATGCAGTTGCCAAATTACAAGAATCAACAAAAGCGGACAAGCAAATAGAAAATGCTGTTTCTAAGCTAATGGAGGAAACGAGACTCGAATATCTGAAAGAGGAAGAAAAAAAGAACAAAGAAAAGGAGAAATTGGTACCACCGCCCACTGCGGCGCCCAAACTCAAACAAAAAGTTAAATTACTCAAATTACAGGAAATCACGCGACCTTTGCCGAAGGAAATCAAAGAGAAGCTGATGATTCAGGCGGTCGAGAGGATTTTGAATGCGGAAAATGAGAGCATGATAGCCGGGGCCGCTCAGATACGGTCCAAGTTCATAACAATTTTCGCTTCAAGCTACACTCCAGATATAAGGGAGTTAGTACTCAATTATATCTTGAACGATCCGTTATCCAGAATCGACCTAGCCCTGTCCTGGTTATACGAAGAATACGCGTATATGCAAGGTTTCAACATACACCCAGCGGTGAGCAAGATGAATGAGAAACTCGACGAGAATTACAATCAATTGTTGTGTGCTTTGATAACACAAATATCTGAAAGAGGCGACCCCATGATGGAGAACAGCAAGGAAATTTTACTGAGGAAAATTTATTTAGAGAGTCCAGTAGTTACGGAAGAAGCGGTTGATTATTTGAAGCATTTGGTTGTGGAAGAGAAGTCTCCCTTCCTGGCTTTGGAAGTGTTGGAAGAGTTGTGCCTTTTAAGGCCTCCGAGGTCTCATAAATATGTTTCGGGGCTTGTCTATCATGTTTGTGAGTATTGTCTGCTTTTTTGTGAAATTAATAATGTTTTTTTTTGTTTTGAACGATGGTGCAAAGTACCTAGTGTTAAATCTCTCCGTTCTCCGATTTTCACTTGAATTCGAAAAAAAAGTTGTTTGCATGTGAAACTTGAGGGCTTGAAATCTTTATTATAATAAAAAAAACGTTCAACAGTACGCAAAATATTTGCATTTCCCTAGTCCAATTAAATATCATTTATTCTTGTCCTCCAATCACAAAATTCCAAGAAAACAAATTAAGTAAAATTATATTATATACAAAAATATCATAAAATTTAAATATTATTCTACAGTGAGCGAAAACGAAGAAATACGAGAAACGGCGTTAAAATCCACCATCAAAATATTTCAACACAGTACGGAAGCTACGAAGAAAGTGATAGAGAAGCATGCCTTACTGTACTTGGGCTTCATATCGCTGTCCACACCGCCGCAAGAGTTGTATGGGAACCGCCCAGTGGCCAGGACGTGGACGGAGGACCTGTATAAACTGTGTTTGAATCTAGTTATGGCTTTGTTTGTTGAGAAAGAAGGTTTGTTTATATTTTGTTTCTTCAGTTTCAAGGTCCAGGGTTTTTGGGGTTACAGAGATAATGCCACTGTGTTGTTTGGCGGAACTTAACGCCACACCTTTTCTTACCAGAGCGGTGAGAAATGAAGGGTTAAATTATGTGTCCCTCCTTCGAGTGGGAATTCCGGGTGGAAAGCAGTCAACGAAGTGTCTTGACACTGGGTTCCTTCTGATTAACCTTAACTTTTAAATACCGTTAACACTGAGCAGCTTCTTTGTCTTCTATTCAAGTGTTTTACATATTCATTTACAATTGATTAAATTAAACTGAATTCTACATATTTACATAGTTTCTTCTTCGTCTTCTTAGCGTTAAATCCCGTCTTGTGACGGGGTCCGCTTTCCTGCTATTCTTCTTCCACTTCGCTCTATCATGGACATCTTCCTCCTCCAAATCGCAGCTATTCATGTCGTTCGTGACAACGCTCAACCATCGCAATCTCGATCTTCCCCTTCGTCGCTTGCCAGGTAAAGTGAAGTTGTATGTATTGAGGTGGTCTTCTTTTAGCATGCCCATACCATCGTAGCCGATTTTCTTGCAATTTGTCAGCGATGTCGCGTATCCCGAGGCTACCCCGCACGTGTACGTTGCGGATCTTGTCGAGCCACGTCACTCCGCACATCCACCTTAGCATTTTCATCTCCGTCACACGAATGGAATTAACATGCTTTTTTGTTACTGCCCACGTCTCGCTTCCATATGTGAGAACTGGTCTTATGATGGACTTATAAACTAGCCCTTTAAGCTTGATGGGCATCCTCGTGTCACAAGTGAGTCCAGTAAGCTCGCGCCACTTTATCCAAGCAGTGGATATACGGTGTTAAAGGTTGCTACCCAGACTACCGAATTTGTCTATCATTCTACCCAGGTATTTGTACTCGTCGCACTGTTGTACCTCCTGGCCATCAATCACTATTGGGTCAGTGCGAGGGGTAAAGACATTACATTCCATGTACTGGGTCTTAGCTGCACTTAGTACCAATCCTCCTGCTTGTAGTTGTTCTTTCCACGCGCTTAATGCTACTTCCAGATCTTGACGATTTGATGAACATATTGCTACATCGTCTGCGTATATGAAAGTCCATGAAGCTTTTTGTTGAGCATCTTCAGTGAGTGTATCCAGCACTAGACTGAACAAGAACGGACTTAGCACTGAACCTTGATGAACTAGATGGATTTTGTCACTCTCACCGGTGTTCTTATGAAGGAACGCGCATTTCTATACATGTCGGCAATGGAGGAGACATATGCTTCAGGGATATTACGAAACCTGAGACTCCACCATATAGTGTCTCTAGAGACTCGATCAAAAGCCTTTTCCATATCCAGAAATGCAACGTAAAGGGGTTTCTCTTTTGCTCTGTATTCTTCGGGTCAATTGTTGACAAACCTGGCACAAATCCGTACTGATTTTCGGAGAGCGTACATTCGGCACGTAGACGGCTGTCAATGACTCTCTCGTACAGCTTCATTGTATGGCAACTTAATGCCTCGGTAGTTAGTGCATTCATATCTGCTACCTTTGCCTTTGTAGAGGGGAATTATCACGCTCATTCTCCAAGCATCGGGAATGCCGCCTTGTTACAGCAATATTTTGTTAAACAAGTTTGTCAACACGATTATTCCTAAATCACCCAGACACTTCCACGCTTCCACAGGAATGCCATCTGGACCCATGGCCTTTTTGTTGGGCATTTTCTTAAGCGCTGCTGCTAACCTCCCTTGCTGTTATAGGGGGTATGAGGCCCAGGCTTTTAAAAACTCGTGGTAAGCAGACTTCCGTGATATTAGTGTTCAACAAACCATCATAATACTTGTGCCATGTTTTTAAGATATCCATGTTATTGTACACCAAATTTCCATCTGGTCCCTTAAGTATTTTATTTTTTACAAAATCTCTGGTAGCCAGGTTGCGCAACTTAGCTAACTTGTATATGAGCTTATGACCGTCTCTCTTTTCTAAGGATGCAGACAGTTCTTTTGTAGCTTTTGATCTTTCTACTGCGATCACCTTTCGGACCTCTTTCTTACTCTGTTTATACCGCTGTCTATCTTCATTTGTCTTGGTGGATTGCCATGTTTTAAACGCCTCTTTCTTTTTTCTAAGGACTGTGCGTACGAGTTCACTCCACCACCACGTCTCCATTGGTATGCGCTTTCCACCTTTCGTTCGCCCCAGTACCTTTCCTGCTGCTTTTAGTATCTTGGCTTGTATGTCCATCCACATCATGTTTACATCTTTATGAACTTCTCCCGGGAATATAAGGTTATCTAATTCATTACAAAACTCCTGTACCTTGTCTCCTTTCAAGAGCCACCATTTGATGAGTTCTGGTTCCTTTTCTTTTCTAGGTGTTGCTTTTGGTTTAAAAGTCATGTCCATGACGACAACTCGATGCTGTGGTGCAACGCATTCTCCGGGTATAACTTTACAATTTTTGACCCTACCGATTAGGTTTCTGTTTACCAGAATATAATCGATCTGTGAACTCGTTGTGCCACTTTTATATGTGATCAAATGTTCAGGCTTCTTGATGAAAAACGTGTTGACTATAGCTAGATCGTGAGACATGGCGGATTCCATGATCCAATTGCAATACCATATCCGTGACCTCCGTGTATGCGTTGAAACGGTTGATACTCTCTACCCACGTGGCCATTTAAGTCACTGCCCATTATGGTAATTTCGGTACTAGGTATTTCTTGTAAGAAGAGTCCAAAATAACTTTTTTTCAGCTTCAGTACACCCTACTTGAGGGGCATAGGCAGTAACGATGTTCACTACCTCGCCATGAACCACAACTTTGACACTCATAGCTCTATCACTAAAGCGCTTTACTTCGATTATATTGTCGAGATGTTCTTGACTAATTGCTATTGCCACGCCATTTTGTCTTCCTCGCGATCCTGTGTACATTAGTTTGTATCCTTCCCCGATGTTACAAGACTTGGAACCTTGCCATTTGGTTTCCTGAAGACAGATGATATCCAACCTGCGGCGTTTAAATAAGTCTGCGAGTTCTTTAGTCCTCCCTGAAAGGGTTCCAACATTCAACGTAGCGAAGCGGACTTTCTTGTTGCTTTCCGGGACTAGCTTCTTTAGTCGGACCCGTCCTTGATCCCATAGCCCTCGTATACTTGTCGCAGAGGTAGGGCGATGTATCTGCGCGTCGTTTTGTGGCGACGCCCTATCTGTCTTACGATATTCCCTTTGCAACCTTTTCGTCAGAGCCTCGTCTGTTGTCTAGCAGGGAGTACCACGGTGACTACAAGAATCACCGTCGCCAGCTATTCATACGAACTACCAGCGCGGGCAGGTGAGGTTGACAGTTGGGTCGGATTAGGTCTTAGTTCCGTTTTCCCCTTACTCCCCTTATTTATGTTTACATAGTTTCTAAGGTTTTATTAGCGAGAACGTCTTTGAATTCTATTTAATAGACAATCTACCCTCCACTTATCAGTCTTATCAAGCAAAAATAAATATTAATAACTTTCCCCAGAAATAATCATGGAAATAGCGCGTGTGTACGGCAACGCGGGGGCGGAGGCCAAGCGCTGCGTGCTCAGACAGCTGGAGGGCCCCTTGCGGCGCGTGGCGCCCCGCGAGGGCCCTTCGCCGCCGCCCGCCCTCGTCGCTCTGCTGGAGGACTGCCCCAGAGGCGCCGAGACGCTGCTCACCCGGGTCGTGCATATACTTACTGATAAAGGTGAGGGCTACTATGTTTTTTTTTCAATCATTAGAGCCAGTGTCAGTTTTCATTTTAAATTGTCTTTCTTTTTATTAGCTTCAGGCTTTTATTCCGTATAGCAAGGTAGATAAAAATTACCTAGTGTTAAGACACACGTTACTCCGTTTTCCGCTGAATTTGAGACATTGCGTGTTGAATGGCGAAACTCAATGCCGCGATTTGTCTTACCAGTAAGAGAATGGAAATCATTTTAAAAAAATCATCCCCCAGTAAGAATCATAACCGATCGCGTCGCACATTCAGATTTTGTCCCACTGCGCCACGAACGGCCCCAAAATGAATGGTTTTGATAAATCGTATTTAAAAGCTAAATAAAACCTTGACTGTCAGAAAGGGTTATTCTCTATTTAAGTATTTAAGCTTCATGTCTTCTAAGTATTTTTTTGTACCTAAGTAATTTATTGTCACTAACTATGAATATATTAAACGTCCGTCAGCACTGCCTGACTGACATGGCCCACATTAGGCCGTGTCAGTCAGTCAGTTTCACGTGTTAAACCCCCGTTGTGCGTGCGCAGCGGCGCCCAGCGCGTGGCTGGTGGCGCGCGTGCGCGAGCTGTACGCCACGCGCGTGTCCGACGTGCGCTTCCTCATACCGGTGCTGAACGGACTGTCCAAGAAAGAGGTTGGTTTTTTTAGCTTCATATTTTTATCCCGCATAGCAGGGTAGACAGGAAGTGTCAAGACACTCCGTACTTCGCTTTTTGCCAAATTAGAGATATTGCGTGTTGAGTGGCGAAATTCAACGCCGCGCTTTGTCTTATAACAAAGAAATGAAAATAATTTAAACATAATCATTCCTGCCACTGCGCCAAGACCAGCCTAAATATATATAATAGTTATTATTTATAAAAACACTTAGGGAAGGGTATATAAAGAGGCTCCACGCCATATCGGCCCTTCTATTTTCTCTTGGTTCTCGCATCTCATAAGGCTGTGTTTTTTTAAAAAAATAATTTTCCTTTTATTGGGCATACTACTTACGACAAGTTAGGCAGAAATAACCCATAGTCAAGACATCGTTTTATACTAGCAATCTCATGTCTTCACTAACGTAACTTAACGCTGCGCCTTGTTTCGCCAAAGCGGAACAATGAACATATTTTTTTTAATACGATCATGTTTGCGCTCCTACGATGGATTAATTACACAATTATTTGATTATCCATTTCAGATTTTAGCTGCTCTACCCAAATTGATAAAACTCAACCCGGTTGTAGTGAAAGAGGTGTTCAACAAGTTGCTTGGTCTGCAGAACCCTAATAACGAAAAGTTGCCAGGTATGGGAAATTGATTTATGTATCTCGTAGCAGGGTAGGCAGGGACAACCTAGTGTCAAGACACTCCGTGGACTGCTATCCGCACGAAATTGAGAGTACGACGACTGGTGATATCTCTCAATATTATTATCTTAAACGCGGAGTTCAAATACGTCTCCCAGCAACTGCTGCAATATAATTAAGTTATACGATTCATTTTTTTTTTAATTTTATTTGTCTCCCTTATATCAAACAGTATTATATTTATACACGCAAAAGCATTAATTTTTACGCGAATTATGCAGATAGAGAGCCAATGAGAGTGTATTGACACTTCGTTGTATTTGTCCTGCCTTGTGGACACTAAAAACACTACCAGCCTTTTCTTCATTTATAAAGAGATACTATTTAGTTAATAATTTTAATTTTTTTTGTTCTTCTAACAACCCATTAATGACAATATTATTTTTAAAAAACATCAAAGTATATTTATTTTAATTCAATTGTTAATATGAACATTTAATTTGTAACTGCCAGTATCACCCGATGAGCTGTTGGTGGCGCTACACCTGATCGACCCGAGCAAAGCTGACCTCAAGTACATTATAAAGGCCACCGCGTTGTGTTTCGCTGAGAAACAAACATACACACAAGATGTAAGTTGGGATTCACTTCAACTTGAAAGGAAAATTATAACATACACAAACACACACACTAACACACATACTAACACACACACTAACACACACACTAACACACACTATCACACACACTAACATACACACTAACGCACACACTAACGCACACACTAACATACACACACGCATACAATATATTGATAAGGAAGTCATAAATCAATTAATGTATTATAAAATATACAAGGGTGCATTCCCTGATAACATTACACCTTTGCAAGGAACAGTGCGCAGGCCTTGGTTAAACTTTAAATTATATTATTTCATAAGTCATTATTGACAGATGGTGTATTTCCAAGT
Organism: Dryadula phaetusa; assembly: GCA_032432895.1. Classification (NCBI taxonomy): domain Eukaryota; kingdom Metazoa; phylum Arthropoda; class Insecta; order Lepidoptera; family Nymphalidae; genus Dryadula; species Dryadula phaetusa. The sequence continues at coordinate 5,040,725 of JAOYRS010000017.1, read as the reverse complement.
GTATAGAAAAAGGCTAGAGTTGTACCTTTATTTAAAAGTTAAGGGACATACCTAATTACAGACATATTTGTGTTTTCTCTGTTTTTTTTTTCAAAGATTTCTGAAGTTATTATATTTAAATCATTAAACTAGTTCGTAAAACCTATTGTGCTAGATAACCAACATGGTTTCTTGAAGAATAGGTTTACTATGTCTAACTTAGCCTTTGTCACCGTTTTATCTGTAGTAGATAGTAACGGACAAGTCGACTGCATATACACAGTTTTGGCTAAGGCCTTTGATGTAGTAAACCATGATATATTACTAAATAAATTGAAAAAATATGGTATTAGTGGAAAATTTATTGATTCGATTGCATCATATTTGCATAAACGAGAAATGAACGTGGTGATTGACGGAAATCGATCGGATTCTTTTATTGCATCATCGGGTGTTCCACAAGGCTCGCCTCACCTGGGTCCTCTTTTATCAGGAATTTTTTTAACGATGTAATAACCTGTTTTGATTCCTGTAAAATATGTTTATATGCTGATAATTTAAAATGCATTAAAATGCAAGCAGATTTAAAAAAAATGGTGTCATGGTGTCGATCGTAATAATTTAAAGCTAAATCATGATAAATGTTATATAATCACATTTAGTCGAAAAATGCGAAATATAGATTATAATTACAACACAAAAGGTAAATTTAACATGCCTAAGAAATACAAGACCTAGGAATTATAATAGATTCATTTGATTCATTCATTTATTACCAAAAAAGAAACTCTTAATATATTAGGATTCATCATAAGGAATACAAGAGAGTTTAAAAAACACTTTTTAATTAATATGTACGAAGCTAGTTGGAATACTGTTCGATGGTATGGAACCCATATTACCAAATTCGCAAACATAGACTTGAAAGAGTACAGAAGAAAATCCTTCCTGCATTAGGCTACAAAGATAATTTGGCATATAATTGTAAAGATTTGTTAAAACACTAAAATTAGTTAAAATATGCTCACTATCCACACGCAGAGATATTTTGAGTCTTTGTTTCTTGAATAAAATTATACATTGAGATATTGACTGTCCAGACCTAATCCAAAAAATTAACCTGTTAGTGCCTAGAAACCCTACAAGGGCTATTAGCTCTAAGCCAATATTTGCCAGCAAAACTCACAGAACTAGATTAGGCTTTAATGCTCCTTTAAGTAGAATTGTGCAATTGTATAACTACATTATAAAAGAAAAAGCGGATATATTTAAGTATTCGGGAAGAGCATTCAAAGAACAAATTAAAATACATCTTTTTAATTTAAAATTAAGTTAGACTAAACCATATGTGTAATTTAAAAAGGAAAAGGAAACTTTTCGATTTTCGACTTTTCGAAGGAAACAGAAATTTTCATCAATATTTTATATCAAAAATTTTACTGTATATTGCCATTTTTTTATTATTATTAAAGAACATTCAGTAAAGTGTTCATTCTGCTTGTTCTATTCTTTTTCAATTAATTAAATTTAATAATAGTAGGCACTTTTATAAATGTATTTTTGTAAGCATTCCAATATTTTATACAGATTTTTTTTGTTTATATTAGTTTTAATACACTTTTTTTAAATGCTTTTTATTAAATTGGGTTTTTAAATTTTTTTTCTTGTAGTAGTGTAAGTTTCGGAACAACCGTTTATATTAAGTATATGTTAAGTTAGTTGGCTTTCTAAAAAAAAATAAATAAATTAGTAAGTTAATAAATGAATAAATAAATGATGTCATGTGTTGAAGGGTGAAATCACACGTAGACTATGGTGTCCTATGTGGATGATTAAAATCATATGTGGACCATGGTAGCATGTGCGGACGGGTGAAAACACATGTGGATCATGGTGGCATATGTGGACGGGTGAAAACACATGTGGACCATGATGGCATGTGTGGACGGGTGAAAACACATGTGGACCATGGTGGCATGTGTGGACGAGTGAAAACACATGTGAATCATGGTGGCATGTGTGGACGGGTGAAAACACATGTGGACCATGGCGGCATGTGTGGAGGGGTGAAAACATATGTGGACCATGGTGGCATGTGTGGACGGGTGAAAACACATGTGAACCATGTTGTCATATGTAGATGATAAACATCATATGTAGACCATGACGGCATGTGTGGAACGGTGAAATCACATTTGGATCGTGATGTCATATGTGGACGAGTAAAATTACATGTGTACCATGTGATTAAAATCACTTGTGGAGCATGATGGCACGGGCGAAATCACATGTGGCCCATAATGTCATATGTGGACGAGTAAAATTATATGTGGACAATAATGGCATGTGTGCAACGGTCAAGTCACATGTGTAAAATCTCATGTAGACCTTGGCCTTGGCCTTGACCGTGGTATATATGGAAGGGTGAAATCATATATGGACCATGAAGTCATATGTGGATTGGTAAAATCACATGGGGACCATAATGTCATATGTGAATAGGTGAAATTACACGTGGACCACGGAGTAAAAATATGTGGATGATTAAAATCACATGTGGACTATGGTGTCATAGGTGGACGAGCAAAATCATAAGTGGACCATGATGTCATATGCGGACGAGTAAAATCACACGTGGCTCATTGCGTCATATGTGGATGAGTGAAATCACATGTCCATACAATCTGTCCAAGATGTTCGTTAAATACTGCTTTTACGACAGGTTGAGATTATCAAAGTTTAAGAACTCTCGCACGTGTATATAAAGTCTTATAAATATTATTGTATAATATATTACAAATTTTGTATAATATATTACAAATTTTGGCAGTCTGTGATTTAAGCAAGAACACGAACAGACAGACAGTGACAGAGCACAGACAAAAAAGCACTACAGATAAAAAATACCATAAATTTATTATTTTCGGTTCTACCACATTATTAGAATTTAAATAATACTATTTCTCATATACTTTCCATATACAGAAAGCAATCAGTTATATTTTTGTAATATATATAACTTATATTTGAAAAGAATTATTATTAATTGTTAAGATACTCGCTTTGTACCATTAAGTAACATAAAATCTTTGTTCCCAGGTACTGTCGGTTGTTCTACACAGATTGGCTGAAGAGAAAGAGATCCCGGTACTGATGATGCGGACAGTCCTGCAAGCGCTCACCCTGTACCCCGGGATGGTGGGGCTGGCATTGAATGTGTTACAGACGCTTATTGAGAAGGAGGTTAGTCAATATATTGCTGCTTTATCCCTTGCAAGGTAGTCAGAGAGCACGGAGCGCCAGACGCTACGGTCCCTGCATACCTCTTCCTCTTAGTAAACAGCCATTAACCTCTTCATGCATGCCCTTCGGGGATTCCTCTGGCTTTTCACGTGATTCTCCTCCAGTCATCGATGTGTTTCAAAGGTCAACTGGAGTGTTCTCTTCTTCTCATTCCCTCATCACTTATCGTCTCTATATGTCCAAACACCTTATTTACTTTATAAGTAACTTATAATTTCCTTTAAGTCACCGTGTCGCATTGGGAAGTAGTCACTGTGAACACTACGGTAGTGGATTCGATGATCACTCGGACATATGTTAATATTTAAATTATTTCAATTTTCTCGCTTTGGTAAGACAGTTTAAGTTTGTTTTCAACACAGTGTTTTGTGTAGGTTGTCTTTAACTATCCTAGTATACGGGATAGGATGTGAAGCAAAATAATAGCAAAATTTTCTCATATTTAGAAAATTTCCATATATACATACGTCAAAAGGAAACACTCACAAAATATGTTAATTAGCCGCGCCTGTACATAACTATATAATGAATGGATCCTCATGCCATTGGTCTAAGTAATCTAAGGTTGTATGCAAATATTGATAAAATATCCAACTGATAATGTTTAAATGAATTAATATTCACAATGGAGTGCTTGAATTTATATAGTTATATTCTCACTTGAATGTCAATTGATTAAGGTGAATTTATTGTTATTACTTTTTCTTTATTTCAATTACAATGCTATGTTTTCAACCTGTCTGCCCGCGCAGGTGTGGACCAACAAGGTGGCGTGGGAGGGGTGGGTGAAGTGCGCGGAGCGTGCGGGCGCGCGCGCCGCGCCCGTGCTGCGCGCGCTGCCGGGCCGCGCGCGCGACGCGCTGCCCGCGCACCTGGCCGCGCTGTGCCCGCAGGTGACGCTGGTGCACTACTTTAGCGACACACACTCCCACCGCGAAGGACGGCTAAGGCCGCGCGTGGATTTATCGATCCTCGCATCGTCATGGGTTGTCTCAATTTGCACTATTCTTATGTATTCTTCGTCACGCATGGCTTGGAGAGTCGCGGGTTCGAATACCGCTGTGTTTTGGTTTTATTAGGTTTTTTTTTAAATTAGTAGTTAACTAAATTAGTATTAACTTTTAATTTATTATATTTAATTTATATTATTATAGGTATAGATTATTAGTTTTAAAATGATTTATGATCATATTTTATACTACACAAATAAATAGAATTTTTTAAATATTTTTTCAGGAGAGCTACACGCCGAATCCCTTGGAGCCTTTGCCTCCCGGAATGGAGTGACGGGAACGGGAAACAGCGACGCTTGTCACGTGTCTGACGGATTAAATTGGAAATAATTGAAATGAAATAATACATGAAATTTAAATAAAATTGCCCGTTTTTGATTGTTTTAACACCTTGTACGTGTTGTCCTGAAGTTTCTGGAGTAATCGCTTTAAGAATATTGTTCAAATTAAATATGTTCCTTGTTTAAATTGACTTTTGAAATCACCTAAATCAATGAAAACATAAAGCCACCTCTGATTCGGAAGGCAGTTCTGCTGAGAACAGAAGACTTCGTCTAATTGTATAATATGTATAATGAGTTATTTTCTTTCCTCAATCTAGTAAGACAGAACACGATGTTAAACTCCGCCACGCAACACGCAATGTCTCAAAACCGAACAAACCGGGGAGCAGAAGTGAATCACAGCACAACACTGGTGTCAATATAATGGTTTATTTTAAAGGGGTCCTACTCGTCCTTACAATATTCATGTTTTAACATTTCCCCAAGGTGCTGTAGGTGTGACATTGTTCTCAGTGTATACTTTATTCAGTGGACTTCAATATAACCTATATTGCATTATACATGAGTAATTTTATTTTATTTATTAACTTTTTGTTTTAATGTTTACTATTTTTAAAGTGTTATTTAAACACTTAGCATTAAAAACATTTTTGAAAAAACGTATAAAAATTTAAACGCAGCGGGATTCAAACCCGCGCTTCTTGGACGGTAGACGGTCCAACAGGTGCGGGTTCGAATCCCGCTGCGTTCAAATTTTTATACGTTTTTCAAAAATGTTTAACTTCTTGTTGTTGATTTTAATTTTAAGTTTATTTGACGCTAAGGACGCGCAGTGGTACAACATCTGATTGTAACGGTGGTTGTGGGTGCGATACCTAGTCGAGAAAATGATAATAATTAAATTTATTATGTTACTATCGCTTACTCTCGTCAATTACGCTTCGTTAAGACATAGCGCGGCGTTTAATTCCGCCACATAATACATATTGATAAGTATCCATGTTAATAAATCATAAATTAGTAAGATACAGTCTTAAAATAAACAGGAATAATTGAGAAGTATTTCAAATGAAACTATTTACAACGGATTAATCTCGTATATTTTGGTATTCAAAAACATATATTGTTAAAAAGCCGACGTTTCGAACACTGTACAGTAGTCCGTGGTCACAGGCATTCTTGTACGTAGATGCTAACATATACACCATTAATATATATATATATATATATATATATATATATATATATATATATATATATATATATTCATATATATATGTGCCTCACAAGTATAGCTGTCCTGACGCCTGTTGTGATTTAAGAAACATATATATATGAATATATATATATATATATATATATATATATATATATATATATATATATATTCATATATATATGTTTCTTAAATCACAACAGGCGTCAGGACAGCTATACTTGTGAGGCGAGTAGACAACTACGCTAACAAAACTACTTCACCGCGCAAACCGAACATGTCCATTATCAAATCACTCTTTTCCTATTGACACAATTAAAACTTAAAATGGAAGACCTGAAATATTAACATTTTTGACTCATTCACGCCTTTACGGATATATTTTAACACGTGTTATGTTGAGGCCGGTCGTGGCGCAGTGGGACAGCGTCTGACTGTAAACACGATCGGTTGTGGGTTCGATCTCCACTCATGGGAGTGATTATATCTAAAAAAATTTCACTTCCTTGCTCTAGTAAGACACAGTGCGGCGTTGAGTTTCACCACTCAAAACACTGTACTATCTTGAATTCGGTGGACAGCAAAGTACGAAGTGTCCTGACACTATGTACTTTCTGTCTATCCAATTGCATTAAGTAATTTCCAAAATTGTATTAGGTGTTTAAATGGATGAATTCCACGTGTTCAGTTTAGTTTATAACTTTCCACGTTAGGTGATATCGCTCTGATAATGTTCTCCACCGAGTATGGTGCGTCTGAAACAAAGAGATGTCGTCTTATAAAACACATATTTATGTAACTTTACAATATAAAAGTACTACATTATAGTATATTCTACATTCATATATGTGCTCTGGCTTTATTTTTTTAGCTTCACGCTTTTATCCCTCATAGCAGGATAGACAGAAAGTACGTAGTATCAAGATACTCTGTACTTCGCTTTCCACCGAATTCGAGACATCGCATGTTGAGTGAATTAAACGCCACACTTTGTCTTACCAGAGCGAGGAACTGAGAATAATTTAAATAAAATCACTCCCCCGAGTGGAGATAGAACCCACAACCGGTCGCGTTTACAGTCAGACGCTGTCCCACTGCGCCACGACCGGCTTCAAATTATGGCTTTTACGGTGATGGTTTCATTAAATGCATTATTATTTGTTTATATTCACAAAACAGAAGACAGAGGTACAGAAGGCGGGTTCAACGCTACTGAGAATTTCCCACTGGCCGACCACGTCATATGGGGAACAAACGTGTAGCTCCTTGATGTAATATTGATTAGTAACTAAAATAAAACTTTTTGACAAAACGTATAAAAATTTTTGAACGCAGCAGGATTCGAACCCGCGCCTCTTGGATACCGTCCAAGAATCCAAGCAAGAAGTATCCAAGAGGCGCGTGTTCGAATCCCGCTGCGTTCAAAAATTTTTATACGTTTTTTCAAAAATGTTTTATAATCCTAAGTGTGGAAAAACACTTAAAAATAGTAAATATTAAAATAAAACTATCAATATAAAAATACACATTACATTAATCTAAATTATCAATACGTGAAGGAAAAATTAGACTTGTTTTTAACCAACTTTAAAAACGGAGATTATCAATTTGACTTTTATGTATGGAATATTGTTGGAATTGAATAGTATTTGAGTATGATGACCCATTTATGCTTTCGTGTACGTGTGCTCAACTTGGTAAGTGTATGTATGTATGTTTGTCCACCAATTTATCTAAAACTAAAAGTTATATCGAGATGGTCCTTTTCGTTTTAGTTAGGTATACTCACACTAACTGAACAGTGCAAGTTTCATTAAAACAGGTCCAGCAATTTCAGAGATATAAGCAAATTATACGTAATGCCGGGTCCACACCAAACCAACAAAACAAAAACTCCAACAAATCAGCAACACAACAAAACTGCAAGTTTTCGAAAACAGGAACTAATTGTCAACTGCTGTCCACATATGAAAACAAAAATCAGTCAACTTTGTGATCCCGATAGAAAATGTGGCGAGCTCGAAATTTGGAATTACAAAGGAACAATGAATTATTTATTATGGCAGCTGGTAACTTCTGTACTGATAATTTCTGTATTCTCTTTGGTACTGGGTATTGATGTTTTTTATCTTTCTGTCTACTTCCTCTGAAGAAACATTACACAATATTCCTATTTCCTTTAAGGCGTCTGCCTTTTTATAACGATTTTTATAATCAGGGTGTCGGGCATCCCATAACAATTTACTTTCTCTATAAAGTTCGATTAATTTACATGTATTTTCAACACTCCATTTTATTGCTTTTCCCGATGAAGTCATTTTGCACACAGCACGAGACAAACTGAACCACAAATTTTAAGTTTTGTTTTCTTCCTGTGGAGAGCGTACACACTAGACCAACAAAGTTGCCAGAAACACAAACAAAACAGCAACATTTTGATCTTTACCGCCAGGCGACGGGAAAACAAAAAGTTGTTGAAAACACGAACAAAACAAAATTGTTGCCGAAATGTTTCGCTTTTGTTTCAAAAATGTTGGGAAACATTGAGTTGCTGTTTTGTTTTTCTTTTGTTGGTTTGGTGTGGACCCGGCATAAGAAAATATAGGTAGGTAGTTGAATAGTTACTATGAAGCCGGTTTTATTTTTAAATTAAATTAGATTGTTACGAAATCTGTAAACTTTGTTTTGGAATAATTTACAGTAAGCTAATATTTTTAATAGTAATCCAATACAAACACATTGATTTAATGTAATAACCATCACTCACACCACAATGTGTTTGATACTCGTTGCTAAGGTAACGGGATGTTAACGCGTCATAGAGACATCCATTCATAGCAAAAACGTAATTGGTAAGCTTAACAAAACAAAAATAATAACAATTTCTTTTATGTTTCAGTGAAGTTGAGGCCGTCATGGCACAATGGGACAGTGTAGTACGCAATTGGTTGTGGGTTCGATTAACACTTGGGCGAATGAGTATACTTAAAACTTATTTATTTATTTTTATTCCTCTGTATTGGTAACACAAAGCGCGATTCGCCACTCAACACGCAATATACCGATGATGATGGAAAGCAGTGGATGAAGTATCTTGACACTAGTTTGTCTATGATTCCCCTGCAATGCGTGATAAAGTATAAAACTGCCTTTTTTTCCTTTCCTTCCTTCCTTCATGACTTTTAATGTACATACTTACCAATACTGAGCCAGTCTGTATCATGATGTCCGTAGTGCGCGCGCGCCGCCAGCACGGCGTCGTGCAGCGCGTGCGTTACACACACCGCCAGCACTAGGGCTGGCTCGCCAGTCGCTGAAAATTTATATATAAAATGTGGACAAAATCGAAACATGGGGTACTTAAGTAATTATTAATCTAGAGTAATATGTTAGATTGACATCCCTAGCGGCAAGTTAGGCCGAGTGTTCTCGATGTGTAACCAAGAGGCATAATAATTCGTTCTTAGTGGAGGTGTATCGTCAAGTGCAAACATTTGTATAGTATTGCAGTGTTCAGATTTTTGGTTGTATTCCATATTTCATTGCTTTTGTCAAGTGTTCGAAACGTCAGGGTTTTTAAAGATGTATCTTCGAATATCAGAATGTACGCGATTAATCGATTTATAATATAACAATAGTTTCATATAAATGTGTTATCGCGCAAGTCAAAGGTCAACAAAACTTGTTTATCTATTTAGGACCCTGTTTTTTATATCTCGGGCAATTGTGAGATATTTTCCGTAGTGACTGGCGAAAGATAACGATTTTTTCTGGCAAGAGAGAATATAACGGTGAGGATTTGAGTAAAAACGAACTATGGCATATTCAATTGATCTTTTCATCTATATTACAGTGGCAATATAGGATAGATTTAACATCAAATCGTGAATAAGCCACCGTAGCGCAGTGTGACAAGGTATGACTGTAAGCTTGATACGTTTTGAGTTCGATTCCATTCCAGTAATAATAAAGCTTGAATTATTCTCACTTCTCCGCTTCACTAAAGCAAAGCATGGCCGTTGAGTTTCGCCTTTCAACACAGAATGTTACAAATTTGAGCAGAAAGTGAATGAACAGAGAATCTTAAGAAAGTCTCGACACCAGATATTTTTGCCTACAAACCTATACAGGTATACTGAAATATGTCAAATACAAAACTTTAAACATCTTACCAACACAAAATTACCTTTAGATCTCAAAACGCCATATTGATTAACAGAATTCCGTCTAAAATTAACTCTGAAGTCCCTCGCCACATCGCACGCGCCCGGCGGCTTGTACGTCCACGTGCGGTCTGTCAGTAGTTTACCATTGCTGTATACAAGCTTCTCAGTTGTCCAGAGGCCAAGACCCATCGTGAAAGCGCCTTCGATCTGAAAAATGTCCAGTCTGGAATTATTTTGTGTGACATACAAACATAAACGGGCACTATGTGTGTTTTGAGACTTGAGGAGAAAATAGAGTAAATAAAAGATTCTTTTCTCTTCGTAATGCTGACTATAAAGATGTACCATCTTTAAAGACTAAAAAATTAATGGAGAAGTGTAGTTGTACTGATACATTATTTGATTGCTGGTATGTATGTATAAACGTATATGTATCTATATAACAACTTAGTGGACAGAAGATTTCCAAAGAGCAGGTTCAATTATTTTACGAAAATATTTTAATTTGGAAGAAAACATTCAAATACAAGGACCCCACCTGACCCACATCCAGATCCGGGTTGAGACTCCGCCCAGTGTCTTCGAGCAAGTCGATCCGTTCGAGTACGTGCTCCCCACTGAGCACGTCAAGCGTCACTTCTATAGAGCACGCGCCGTACACTGTGTAGCTGTTGAGCTTGTCTTTGTCTGAGGCGACGGAACTCGCTTGAAGGTTTATACCTGCAACAGAAGAACCTCCTTAACTTCCTTTACATTTACTTGCGACAAAGGTGTAAGCTTACGAGATACTTTAAAAGGCAACACTCTTCTTTATGGACCGAGCTCCTCTATTTAACTAAATTTTAAAAAATCTATGAATGCTTTTATATGAAGGTAGTTTAATCATTTTATGTCGAATATGTGTAATTCTAACAATCTTTGAACATAGACGTACAAATAAATATCGGTAGAAAACTACTCTTTAGACCGGTCGTGGCGCAGTGGGACAGCGTCTGACTGTTAACGCGATCAGTTGTAGGTTTGATCCCCCCACTCGGGGGAGTGATTATATTTAAATTATTTTTTCACTTCCTCTTTCTCTTAAAAGACGAAGTGTAGCGTTTAGTTCCACCACTCAACACGCAATGTCTCGAATTCAGTGAAAAGTGAAATATGAAGTGTCTTGACACTAGGTACTTCCTGTCTACGCTGCTATGCGGGATGAAAGCGTCAAGCTAAAAAAACTACTCTTTAGGATTACACAATATTGATTAAATCCAGTTATACAACAAACTCCAAAAACTAAACTCACCAGCTTCGAACGCCTTCCTCACAACATCCAACCAAGTAGGTTCATCCATATCCTTCTTCACTTCATCCATTCTCCGCAAGACTTCATTGCACGCTTTAACAGTGGCAAATGCCACACACTCGCTAGTAATGCTCCCAGCTGACGCCATAGAGTTGGGAGACACCATGGTATCCGCCCCTTTCACTTTCACCATGTCCAAAGGAATTTTAAGGATATACGCACATACTTGAGCCACTTTTGTATTAATACCCTGCCCCATTTCAATACCCCCATGAGAAATAAGTACAGTACCATCCCCATGATATATTGAGACTGTAACGGGAAAACTCCCAAAATATGTCATAGGGAAGCACATTACTGTCAGCTGTAAACCTTTCTTCTTCCACGCGTTCTTACTATTAAATTCTTTTATTCGTTTCTGCCTTTCTTCGTACTTTGTATCCATTTTAAATGTTTCCACCATTTCCATCAAGGTGTTGTGTTTTTTATCCATGTTTAATTTGCGTATATCGTGCGGGTCTTTTTGTGTTACATGCGATATGCGCCTGATAATATGTTCCGCGATGGCTGTCGCTTCTGTTGTAGCTGAAATTGTATTTTAAAGTATTGATAAAATAAGAGTGTGGCCATTTTGAGAAAAAAAATAGATTATTAATATTTAAGCCATGAGCCATGAGCCACTATTGGGGCCGGTCGTGGCACAGTGTGACAGCGTCTGACTGTAAGCGCGATCGGTTGTATGTTCGATTCACATTTGGAGGAGTGATAATATTTAAACTATTTTCACTCCTTCCCTCGCAAGACAAAGTGCAGCGTTGAGTTCCGCCACTCAACACGCCATATCTCGAAGCGAAAGCGAAGTACGGAGTGTCTTGACAATAGATACTTTCTGTCTGCCCTGCTAAACGGGCTAAAATCGTGAAGCTAAAAAAATTATTACTTAATGCAAGCCCTAAATTCCGGGGGAAGTGAATCCATGGAGTTTTATTTACTTAAATTCTTTTGTAGAATTGCAATTAGTAGTTCTGGAACTTAATCCCAATCAACTGAATTTATCAAAAATATATATTCAGTATAATAAAAAAATGTTGAAATCACTATCAATTGTATAAGAAGAGATGAATGTAGAAACATTAGGGCGAGGAGTAACAAAACGAATAGTCGAAGAACATGGGATTTTTGGATGTAAAGAAAGATAAGATAAGATACTCAATGTTCTTACCAGGTGCTCTACACCAAGTGTTGCTGGCTTTGTCTGTCAGTACGCTGTATCCATTAATATTCCAGCGAGCGGCGGCGTAGTACAGGGATAGTGTACTGATGATGTCACCAGCAGACGTGTCGCTGTAGGAGATGCCGCAGTCACAGTAATAGGAAACATCTGCGTATTGTATCTCGCCATTTTCATTAACACCTAGCTGTGAAAATATTTAAAGACGTTTAACTTCTTATACGTTATCACGTAGCCCTCCCATTATTAAATAGGCAATGAAGATATATGGTATATAATACAATGTAAGACGTAGTTGCATTTAACTCCACTACCACGCGTCAGTAACAGATCCAATTTCCACGAATACGGAGTGCCTTAATACTTATTTGTATCAACATAAATTTAAATGCTACTTAGATGCGAAAAATATATGAAAAAAGAAAACAATATTATACCATTTGTAAAGTGTAAACATTTTTGGTTACGATACTTTACGAATTTTTATTAAACGATTATTTCTTAATAGCTAGTGTTTGAGTAGCAAAAATCTCTCTACAGAGATGCTAACGACACAAATAAGTTGTAATAAACGTATAAGAATTTCGACGCAGCCGGTAATAGAACGCATTTCTTAGCGGTAGAGTTCGAATCCCGCTGCGTTCAAATTTTTATACTTTTTAAATGTTAAGAAAAGAAAAAAATATAATTAAAAAAATTTCAAAATTGAAAATTCCTGTACATTACCTCATATTCGACATAGCAGGCTTGTCGTTTCCCGATAGCATTCATATTGTCAGTCAAAGGCATGACAAGCGACGCGTGACGTTGTAATTTGTGAGCTACAAGTGCGCAGGCGCACGCAACTAGTGAAGAACGTGTTGCTTTGCCGCCGTAGGCGCCGCCCACGCGATCTACTTCTACTTCTACGCTGGAGATAAATATAGATAAAGAGAAGTTAAGACAAGAATTTTAATCTTTCTATATATATTTTGATTACATTGCATTCTTGGCATCCCGCATAGCAGGGTAGACACAAAGTACTTAGTGCCAAAATACTCCGTACTTTGCTTTCCACTGAATTCGAGACATGGCGTGTTGAGTGGTGGAGCTCAACGCCGCACTTTGTATTTTACCAGAGCGAGGAAGTAAAAGTAATTTAAATATAATCACTACCCCGAGTGGGGGTCGAACTCACAACCGATGGCGATTACAGTCATACGCTGTCCCACTGCACCGCGACTGACCTGGGTAATCCATTTGTAATAAAAGTTTTTCTAATATAATTCTGGCATAATATTCTTAGATTAAGAATCGGTTACTTTTTTTAGAATTAAAAATAAGAGTTTATTAAATAATAATAGAAGGTAGAATTTTTAAACATATTGGAAAAATATAATTTCACACCTTTCTATATCTTTGATGTTGAAGTTGTCACTGTAACTCAATATATGTTCATGCGATAATGATGATACAAAGAAATTATCATAATAATACACTGTTAGCTTAAAAAACATTTTTTTTTATATAAATTAGACCATCGTGGCGCAGTGGGACATCGTCTGGCTGTAAACGTGGTTGGTTATTGGTTGATTGCTCACCACCTACGAAACCTATTTTTAAAATTTATCTTTATTTCTCTGCTCTACTTGTAATGTCCTGACTTCATGGAGAAATCAGACACCGTAGTGACGTGTCACTAGGTTGTATCTGAGTACCCCGCTATGCTAGGTAAAGCGTGAACTTCCTTAAATGAATCATTACGATATATGAAATTAGTGTTATTTTTTTTTTATTTGTCTTACCAATTTATAGGTAATTTAAGTGTGTTAGCTATGGCCACTTGCACCAGATCCATCCACTGTGTAGCAGCTCTCACTTTCACACCCCCAAAACCCCCAGCACCTCCAATACCCCCCGGTGACACGGAGCAACTCTGCGTCTCCATTGTGAAGTGGTACTGTTCCGGGATGGAGTACGTTCCTTTGATCGTGTGATAGATGTCAGTTCCCTTGTCAGTTGCCTTTACTGACACATCTTGGCGTATCTAATTTTAAAATTTACTTATATATTTTTTTTTAAATCTGTGAATTAGCGCTGTTTTTGAAATGATTAAGACGATCGATAAGAGAATGAATAAGACGAAGATAATTTGGGTTAACGTGAGCTTCATCATCAGTAGAGGACATAAATATATATCCCACACAAAAGAAAACCAAAAAATTTAGAAATTAATTCTCATACAACCATTATGGTATCAAAACAGATACAGTAAAAATAATATTAATAATTATAATAAAATAAACTCACTCTCTTTTCCTTATCGGGTGCAGCTAAAGCCTCCTTCACATTCATCACAGGTTTCGCCTTGTCCCTTTTATATGTAACTTTGACTAATTGGGCCGCTTTGAGGGCGAGTTTCCTGGTCACTGCCGCTATGAGGCCAATAGGTTGCCCGTAGTAAGAAACCTTTTTGCTAGCAAGAATCTCTTCTTCTTCAGTCTGCCAGGGAACGTTCGCGGGAGTGAAATTGTTTGTTCCTGGTATATCCTTTGCTGTATAAAATGCCACCACGCCTGGAAGTTTCTGGAATCGGGAAGATAGATGTGTTACTTAATGTCTAAGAGTTTGAATTTTGCTAAATCATGTTTGTTATTATTGAGATGATAGATTGGTGTTTATTATTGAAATTATCATGTGATATGTTTTTATGTGATTTAAGCGAGTAAATTTTATTTTGTTTTGTAATCTTTACATATAAATAAAATACAAGTGTATATTTTCAATATCAAAATATTTAATTTACAGTATATATTAACACACACACATATATATATATATATATATATATATATATATATATATATATATATATATATATATATATACGTAGTGCCATTATCCGAAGAGATGGTCATCCCAAGACGTTTCCAAAACAACTGAAGCGATTTCAATGGGACTTTCATTGAAAGAAAGTTAGAGTATATTTATTTTAGGAATTATATTAATTATGGATTTGAATAAGGCTTCAAAGTGGGTAAAAAATGGAGGAGTAATAAACTGTTACCATATTGGGATACTTACTAAAGCCGGTTCTGCATCGAAGTTCACAATATCTCCTTTGCAAATAGTAGACAGTACGAACGCGACGTGCACAGCGCGCGCTCCCCCTGACACGTCACAGGCGTACGAAACCTCACCAGCGCACTGTAATAGATAACAAGTTCAAATCTCATACATAACTATATATGCGCATTTTTTTGAGAATTTTTTTTCTGAAAGATATCGGAATACTTGTTTGTTCGAAGAAAAAAAAATGTATATATATATATATATAAATGTTATAATAATATTTTTTTGAGTATGAAGTATATTTTTGAGTATGTATATATATATGACTAGTATAGTATGATATAACTGAGATGGGAGGAAAGACGATGCTCTAACCTTAAGGGCGCCCCCTGCGGGACTCGAACCTCAGCTTCGGTCGGCGAGGGGGCGAAGGGGTTATAATAATAAAAAACGTTAGAGCTTTTATACCTGAGCTAGAGCCTCCAATTTAGGTACGGGCTGGTTGAGAGGCCACACGCTCTTGTCAGTGTCGTAGGTTTGAGTCCCGCGTGACACAGGACGCAGTAGCGGCTCACCACCCGATTTATATAGCGGATTCACATCCGGTGCGAGAGATAGTATTGCCTTGTAAAAAAATAGTAACGTTTTAGTACAATTTAGTATAGAATTTTTTTTTTAATTTTACGCTTTTTCTGGCAAAGTAGAGTCACAGAGAGCCAGGGAGATATGTCAAGACATTTCATTATTATTAATTTAGAAAACTGTTATTCTATATTTTCATAATTTCTTTTGAATTTGTTAACCTTTTTTAAAACTTACCGCTGAGAAACATAAAATTGTCAAAATTTGCCGCTAAGAAGCGCGTTTTGTTTGACGAAATGGATACTTAAGAGATGTTTATCAATTTCTATTTACTTTTGACAGAATATGAAGCTATGTAGGAATACATCAAAACTTAATTCACAAAACATCGTAACCAAATTGTACACCAATTCTTAATGCTTTTATATTTAAAGAAAACTAATTATTCAAAAAAAAATATAATAATATAATTAGCAGTGTTCGATACCATTTCTAGATACCTTATAAAACAGCCCCAAGGCGATCGCTTTCTTACAAAACGGTTCAGGCTCAGGAGGGGAGTTGGTCGGCTCCAAACCCTCCTGCAACATCACTAGCGCTTTCTGGAGAGTCTCCTCACTGTACAACGGGAGGCCCTTCATCATCCTCTCCACATCCCTAGCACGGTTGAAATTGGAATTGATGGAGCCGTACACTATGTTTGAAGATATAATTGTATTCTTAGGACTAATTTGGAAGTGGAATCCGGCGTTTACTATCGCATGTGCGTTTTGAGCTCGAGGCATTATCTGTAAGTCATATTTTTATAGTGAGATTATATCTGTAAGTCATATTTTTATAGTGAGATTATATCTGTAAGTCATATTTTTATAGTGAGATTATATCTGTAAGTCATATTTTTATAGTAAGATTATATCTGTAAGTCATATTTTTATAGTAAGATTATATCTGTAAGTCATATTTTTATAGTAAGATAATTTTAAATCGCCCTCCAGTCAAGTGGAAATTGATGTCAGTATAAGTCTGACAAGAGTTGGAAGCAAAAAGTTTACGATTGAGCACAGTGGTGAGTCTTAGGAGAGATTTATGTGCAGCAGTAGATGGAAAAGAGCTGATGATGATAATGAAGAATAGATCCTTTTTTTGACCTTTATGCTATTATCCTGCTTAGCAAGGTAGACAGAGAGTACATATTGCCAAGACACTTCATCATATTTTAATACTGGTGGGAATGGTATTTTTTCTTCTAGCATCGAATGCATTAGTCTCATAGTGATCGGGAGAATCTTTTAGATTATAAGTTATAAGATAAATATTATTTACAATTATATATAAAAAAAACTAATAAATAATTTAAGTGTTAAATTCAACCCTCCAATTGCACCCCTTCATAACTCATAAATTCATAAATAAGTACTGTAAAATGTATACCTTGTAACTCCTAATAAGGTGATTGCTCGATAAAGGCGGTATTTTCACGTTTAATATCAACTTATCTTTCATATCCATTTGCAGAAATGTTGCCAGGTTTATTTCTATAGTTTTAAGTTTCATATCCACTGAAAATGTACCAAGAGGTTTTATTATTTCCTTACTTTATTTATAGTATTATTTAAAGAAATCTCTAATTATTATATGGATTTTCACCAGATTTGTACATATATATATATATATATATATATATATATATATATATCTAGTCTAGTGATTGATCTAAAACTTGCCTGTGAGGATGGTCGTGACGCAGTACGATATTGACTGACTGTAAATGCGATCGGTTGTGGGTTCGATTTCTATTCGGGGGAATGATTATATATCAATTATATCCATTTCTTCGCTCTGGTAACATAAAGTGCGGGATTGTGTTCTGCTGTTCCATTTCTAATTCGGCGGAAACATTACAGAGTGTTTGACGCTAGGTACTTCCTGCTATGCGGGATAAAAGCGTGAAGTATTTAAAAATTTACCCAAAGTGATCATTGCGTTAACCGTTTCCAAGATGACATATAAGTCTGATGGAAACTCTGGGTGTGCGTGTTTCATTGCCAAGTTGCCTCCAATTGTACCGATCTGGAAACAAGGTAAGATATTCTGATTGAAACATATTATAATACAATCATTTTTTGTTGTTATACATTTTTTTTATCTGACTGCCAAAAGGAGGGTTATTATTTTACCGCGTTCTTCATTCTATACATATTCCTTCACTATAAAATCCGTTCGCTTGTGGAATTACTTACCTCTGAGAGTTAAACAAGCTAAAACATTACAAACTTTAAAAAAAAGCTAAAACATTTTTATTTAACACAGATATAAATCCATTGCATTTTTGTTTCTATTTACCAGAATGTATGTATGTATACATACATGTCTATGTATATGTTTATGTGTGTGTATGTATATGTATATGTATGTATGTATATGTATTTATATGTGCCTCAATATATATAGATATCTATTTACTCTGTACGCCCTTCCCTTTTTCATTCATTCTCTCCTCTACCCAAAGGTTACCTGGAAGAGATCGCTCGTTTAGCGATAAGGTCGCCTATTGTACTATTTAAATACAAAGATAGATTATGTATATTTTTTTTTATTTTAAGTACAATAAAGAGTATTTTACTTTACTTTACTTAACATAAATATATAAACAATTATATATGTATGTGTCTCCGTTTATTTGTTCTCTTGTAACTGCTAAACTCGTGAACCGATTTTAACAAACGATACGCCGTTAGATTCGTCTTAAGGGCACGAGTAATGAACTTAATTTTGAACCCCAGTCGGGTTTCTATATTTTTAATTATTAGATACACGCTACAAGGTAGATATAAACCCTAGTATTAAGAGGCCGTTCGCCGCTTTCCGTCTCAAATTGAGACATCACGTTCTAACAAAAAGAAGTATTGAAATTTAGGGAGTAATTGAACCCACGAACAGATGTTTGCACTGGCATCCTTTAACTATGTATATATAAATATATATATTTTTATTTTTATTTTTTATAAATAGCTCCACGCTTTTAACCCACATAACAAGTTAGACAGAAAATACCTAGTGTCAAGACACTCTGTAATACGCTTTCCACCGAATTCGAGACTTTGCCTCTTAAGTGGTCACACCAGTAGTCTTACGAGAGCGAAAAAATGAAAATAATTTAAACATAATCACTCTACAAAGAGAATCGAACCCACAACCGATGTTTACAGTCAGACGCTATCCCACAGCTCCACGACCGGATATATATTTATAAATGAAAATACAATAATTTTATTGTCGATTATATATTCTTATCTATATATTCTTATCATATAATGTATAATGCGCATTGACACATTAGAAGCTTACGCCAAAATTGCTATCTATCTTATCACGAGCTCATTAAAGTAAGATAAAAGAGTAAAAATATTTGATACCAAACACCTACGTATTCCGTTCCGTTTTCTCCTATATATTATTTTGTAAAATTTGTCAAACTACCTTGCAAACGTGATGTTTTATATATAAACATTCCACTCTGCAGGAATCGAATTCATACTTATCACATACCCCGTGAGATAATTACTCACTGTGTCGTAAGGGACAATAATAATAGAAATTATACTCTTTAATCGTCCGCTCGTGGCGCAGTGGGTATTCGTCTGACTGTAAACGCGATCGGTTGCGAGTTCATTCCTACTCGGGGGAAGGATTATATTTATATTATTGTCACTTCCTCGCGCTGGTAAGACAAAGTTCGGTGTTAAGTTCCGCTATTCAATACGCTATATCTCGTATTCGGCGGAAAGCGAAGTATGGAGTGTCTTGACTATAGATACTTTCTGTCTACCGTGTTGCGCTGGATAACACCGTGAGGTTATAAAAAATACATTCTTTAGTATTCACTCAGAAACATATAAACATAAAAGGCATACAAGAGGCGATCTTATAGTTTATAAAATGATCTCTTTCAACCAGCTTTAAAACATTGTATGTAAAACGAAGGAAATGTGTTGGAAGGTGAACAATATAGATAAGAAAGCATCTTCAACCGAATATCAAGACATTCCGTTCGTTGCGTTCCACACGAATCCGAGATAATACGTGTAAAATGACGGAACTCATCGCCGCACTTTGCCTTACCAGAATATGGAAGTTGAAATTGTTCCCCGAGTGGGAATTGAACCCACAACCAATCGCATTTACAGTCATATGCTGCACCACTCAACTAAGGCCTCAAAAATATACAAAAAACAGTAAAGGGAAAATAAAACTGAGGTCAATTTCTTGCCCAATAAAAACGAAGAGGTTGGCATTTCTAACCACCGAAGTGGAAACCAAAACAAACAAACAATAAGCCAACTTTCGACATTCGTAACAGTATTTTGAAAGAATATACGAAGTGAAAGGCATTTGAACTGTGCACCAAACCTTTACTAATTTAGTAAAAAATATATGATCGCGTTGTTAAAAATGCGGTGTTGAGTTACGCAAGTAGGAGAGCGAGTGGACAACGTCAAGTAAATATTAAACGTCTTTAAGTTTTCTATACGTATAGAAAACATCGTATAATATGTATGACCATGTCCGAAATAAATATTTTTTTTAACTTAACGCTTTTATACCGTTTAGCAGGGTGGACAGGAAGTATCTTGTGTCAAGACACTCCGTACTTTGTTTTCCGCCGAATTCGAGACATTGCATGTAGAGCAGCGGAACTCAACGCACAAGACACGAATGGCCTTTTCAATCAATAATGATACTTACATTTTTGAAAAAAAAAACGTATAAAAAATTTGAACGCAGCGGGATTTGAACCCGCACCTCTTGGATACCGTCCAAGCGTACTGATCGCCAAGCCATGCGTTCTACTATCAGCTGCGTCGAAATTCTTATGCGTTTGTTACAACTTATTTTTTTTTCCAAAATGTTTCCTAATCCTAAGTGTGGAATAACACTTTAAAAATAGTAAAAATGATACTTACATTTTTAACAGGTACATTGGCAACTAACTCCAAATGTTTGTGGAATTCTTTTAAATAGGCAAAATCCTCATTCTTCATTTGCTTCTCGAATATCGTCATGGTTTGTTGGAAGGAAAGCCCCGCGCCTAGTACCAGGTTCTCATCCACGAACTGGTCTTGGAGGGAGCTTATTGACGATATATCGATGTATACGCGAGGCTCGCTTGTTATTTGATATACACCTGTACAATAAATATTTTTTTAAAGGAAACACATAGAGTAATAGATGAGCCAAAAGCCATAATAAACTAAGGTAATATGAATTGCTTATAATTTAAAAAAAATATTAAATTATCTCTTTATTATTGTTTTTGTAATTAATTACTTATTAGTTAACACGACTTTGAATTGGATGATTTTAGGTTCAAATCAAAATAGGGGGAAAAATTTCGATACGCTTGACATAAATGGTTTTTTGAAACACTAATTTCTTTACATTTTAAAAAGACCAGTCGTTGCTCAGTGAGATAGTGTCTGACTGTAAACACAATCAATTTTGGGATCGATTTTCATTCGAGACAATTAAATTTAGAAAAAAAATCTGAAATGGATTTACCTTTTCCTGTGTTCCCTGCAACCAGTCTGAAGCTGTCCGTACCCTCTTTTTTAAGAACCTTAGAACAATAATTGTGTTAATTAGTATACATACTTAAAAATGTAAGAAACATATTAATATTTGAACGTAGCAGGATACGAACTCAGACCTCTTGAAATAGACCTAAGCGTTTGCACCAATTATACCGTACGAAATTACCGAGCTACGTAGAGTTGCTTATACACTTTGAACAATTTGTATCATTTCTTTTTTTATTTAATTATTTTGTAGCTTCACGCTGCATCCATGGGAGATAGTCAGAGACAACGGGGCGCTAAACGCTACGGTCCCTGCATATCTCTTTCGCCTCGTCCACTGTCATCATCTTCTTCTTAAACGCCCTTTTGGGAGCCCTCAGGCTTTTATGTGACCCTTGTAGAGTATCTTCGAGGTCCGAGCTCCGAGGTCTTTTTCGACCTCTCATAGCACTCACATTCGCCTTATAAATCTCTCTTACCATTCTTTCATCACTCATCCTCTCAACGTGCCCAAGCCGCTTGAGAACAATCTTCTGTCATTTTTGATTGTTCTAAGTAAATTATAGTTATTTAAAAGTGAGAACCATTCAACCAGACCACTCAGTTTTGGGGGAAAATAAAACAATATTAAAATAAATTATTACCTACACTATGTTAGCGATGTCATCCAAATTAAATTTGTATATACTATACTTTGAATATAGTTATCCCTTAAAGTATTTACTGAAACTCCCACCTTTTAAAATACACATAATATAATTATCATGTTTTTACTCGCTTATACTTTTCATGTTTTCGCTCTGGTAAGACAAAACGCGGCATTGAGTTCCGCCATTCAACGCACAATATTTGATACAAGTACTTCCTGTCTCCCCTTTCCCCTTCCCCTTTGATATAAGTACTTCCTGTCTCCCCTGTTACATCTGTCATACTGGATATATAGGCGTGAAGCTAAAAAACTAACTAATATTGTCACTTACTTTAAAAACGTCATTAACAGAGTAGGCTTTGTACCAACGACTGTTATCCATGTTCACGTCAAATAACGCTTCTTTGTCGTTTTCAATGACACACCAGTCGTCCTCGTCGTTTCCCCTTGTACGTTTCTTCACGCATTTCAATTCGTGCATGTCCTCTAAATCCTGTGAATATTATATTGCTTCATACAAAGTTGATTTGTAGTTACGTAGTTAGTAGAGGTTTTAGAACTTTTGTGTATGGAAAGACCAACTGTAATTTCTCTTCGGCAGCAGAACTGCTTCCTGAGCTGGTGCTGATTTAAATGTTAATTAAATTATAATAACATAGATGTAAAAGTTTGTTAGAATAGATATACTCGTATATATTCTTGTTACTCTTCCAACTGCTGAAACGATTTGAATGAAATTTTACAATAATATAACTCAAACATAAGAACAACATATGTTTTTGTGCAATTTGATCATTATAAAAAGAAATTTAGTTTTTAATAATAAATATAACATTTAATATTAAGTACTAAACTGATTTTTATCAACACTCAACACTATCACAACCAGATTAAGAAACCATAGTGGCGCAGTGAGATTGCGTCCGACTTTCTTCCGACTGTAAACGCAATTAGTAGTGAATTCTCATCCGGCAGAGTGATTGTTTTAAAAATTTACATATCCTGTCTCCGCTCTGGTAAGATGAAGTGTCTCGTTGCATTCACCCCTCAATAGCAATGTCTCGATTTAGGGCACACAACAATGGAGTGTCTAAACACTGATATTTCTGACTTCTCAGCTTTGCGATATAAATCCTGATAGAAAATTTATTTGAAAATTAACATATAATACCTTTATATCATCCACATCTGTAGCGAAAGTCTTAAAAGCGTCTAAGATCGGTCTGTACCCAGTACACCTGCAGATGTTTCCCGCGAACGATCGTTCTATTTGCATCATAGTCAGCTTTTTCTTAGAACTTTCATATAGACTAAAGAGAAATGTCATCTTTTTATTAGTGTATTACAGATAATTTTAAGTTTTGAATTTAACGATCATTTAAATTTATCTCCTATTGTATGATGGAATAATTTCTTCAAGTAAGTACAAAACCAAATTACTTTTATTAATTTTTACTTTCATTTATTCATACGCATTATAACAAAATATATGAAGAAATGCAAGAATATATCAGGGTTTGAACGAAAATAAATTTAACTGGCAAATAACGCCCTTGGCAGAGAAGATTACGACTCAGTTGAAATTAAAATAGCCAAATAACACGAAATATTGTTGAAAACGAAAAGAACCAACCTGTGCATATTCATGACCCACCCAGGGGTACAGTACCCGCACTGGGTGCCGTTGAACGAGGCCAGTCTCGTCTGTACCTCGTTGTACCCATCGCGGCGGTTACCCACGCCCTCCACTGTGGTGATGTCCCACTCGTGGCATGACAGGATGTGGACCAAACACTGAACAATATTCAGATTTTAGTGTTCTTTTAACTTAAGGAAACGAATGTATAGAAAAATGTATTTATATATATATATATATATATATATATATATATATATATATATATATATATTTGAAAACTTTGAAACCTTTTGTAAATTTCAAAAAAAAAAGTGTAATTATTATAAATATCAAAACGACGGTCATGTTTAAATTTCTACTATTATATATAATTTTTTAATGTAATAGCAACACTATTAAAAAATGTCTCAAAGATTTACGATCTGCGGCTAATTTTCAGGAAAAAAAACATCTCATTCATATTATAATCAGATAAACATGCAAGTACATATACCGTTGGGAGAATCACATTAATTGATTCATAGACATTTATAAAATACTTATTTAAAAGTAAAGCTAAATATATATATATTTGAAAACTTTGAAACCTTTTGTAAATTTCAAAAAAAAAAAGTGTAATTATTATAAATATCAAAACGACGGTCATGTTAAAATTTCTACTATTATATATAATTTTTTAATGTTAGCAACACTATTAAAAAATGTCTCAAAGATTTACGATCTGCGGCTAATTTTCAGTAAAAAAAACATCTCATTCATATTATAATCAGATAAACATGCAAGTACATATACCGTTGGGAGAATCACATCAATTGATTCATAGACATTTATAAAATACTTATTTAAAAGTAAAGCTAAAAAAAGTCTTTTAAAACATATTAATTTTAACATGTGTTCCGATCACTTACAGAATTAACCGCCATTATCTGTTTTTCCTTAGTCCCGGGATGGATTTTAGAGACCGAGACGATACACGCTCCGCAGCCTCCCTCGTGGCACATCGCTTTGGTGCCGAACAGGCCTAAGTGATTCCGGATGTAGTCATTGAGAGATGTCGATGGAGATACTTCCGCTCCAGCTGCAATTTTTGTTAAGGAAACATATGATCTAATTTTAAAGTTAAAATTATATATTTTTAATGAAAATACATGAGAGAGGCCGGTCGTGCTGCAGTGGCACAACGCCTTACTGTAAACGCGATCGGTTCTGAGTTTGATTCCCACTTAGGGTAAATTATATTTCCTAGCTTTGGTAAGACAAAGCGCGGCGATTAGTTCCGGCTTTGCATACATTCCAGTACATAAAAAGTCACTTTCTTTCAGTGTTTTACAATACAAACAAAAAGAATTCATAATAGCATGTAAGCATACAATAAATCCTTCTTATTTCCCTTAATAATTTATTAAAATAAATACCTAATTTATCAATTCTTAAAAAATATAATAAATTTAAGATCAAAACCAAAATGTAATTACAGTTGAATTTTTTCTTCAAATTGGAATCGAATCTGCAACTAATCTAAAGCACGAGGTAAGCTTACCATGTGTGTAATTTTTATCTGTACGTTATATTACTTAGTGACTGACAGACAACGCACGCCGAGCCAAGCTATATGTTACCTTCCAGCCACTATATATGTCAGTAGTCCTGACTGACATGGGTATATATGTATATGTACTTACATAAAGTAATTGGCTCTCCATTGATAGTAAATTTCACTTTGTTCATCGCTGGATTTCGAAATTCTGTAAAAAATATATTTTTTTAAATAGAAATAGATAAAAGACATTCCTTATTCAAAGATTTTGTTCAATTAGCTAAAGTTTTATCCCGCATAGCAGGGTAGACAGAAAGTACCCAGTGTCAAGACACTCCCTACTTCGCTTTTATCGAATTCGAGGCATTGCGTGTTGAGTGGTGGAATTAAACGCCGCAATTATGTCTTACCAGAGCGAGAAAGTGAAAATAATTTTAAATATAAACACTCGAACCCACAACCGATCGTGTTCACACACTGCGCCACGACCGGCCTCAGTCAAACATTTATGCAAAATTTTTGTAATTTTTCTCTTTCAAAGTCACCAAAAAATTTTACTATTTTTAAAGTGTTATCCCACACTCAGGGTTAGAAAACATTTTTTAAAAACGTATAAAGATTTGAACGCAGCGGGATTCGAACCTGCGTCTCTTGGATACTGTCCAGGTGATCTGACCGCTAAGCCATGCGTTCTACTACCATCTGCGTCGAAGTTTTAAACGTTTTATTACAACTTATTTAAGTTGCTAGCATCTGTGTAGAGAGATTTTTACAAATTTCTGCTACTCAAAGTTTATTACGAAATAATCGTATAACAAGAGAAATTGCTATTTTATTTTAATATGTTACTATATTTAAAGTGTTATTCCATAGTTAGGACTAGAAATTTTTTGAAAAAAACGGGCGCGGGTTCGAATCCCGATGCGTTCAAAATTTTTATACATTTTTTTCAAAAATATTCACCAAAAACTATTTGTTTCTCCTTTTTTTCGCTGGGGGTAAAACGTAAAACTATCTATATTCCTAAACCTTGATATATCTGCGTTGTTATTGAAACATTACAGATAATTGTTATCACGTCTTAAACATAATATGTAGGTACATATATATATATATATATATATATATATATATATATATATATATATATATATATATATATATATATATAATTAATATGCTCTGAATTCAGTCCGTTTTCCACACCCATATCCGCTATACAGGTATAGAGCGGATTATACTTTACAATTTAATTATATGAATTAAAAACAACTTGTACAATTGTATATCATCTTTCAAGGTAGATTTTTTTCTTGTTAACGCGCGCTGTATCTGCCTTGAAAGATGATATATTTAGTTGTAAGTTTTTAAATTGTGTTTTCTATTGATCATGGTTTAATTTTATTATCATCGGTGGATCTAAATAAATATTTATTTATAGGGTTGAAATTACCAACACTCCGTAATTCGCTTTCCACCGAAGTCAAAACATTACGTGTTGAGTGGTGGAATTCAACGTCGCACTTTGTCTAGCCAGAACGAGTAAGTGAAAAGAAAAAAATGAAATAATAATCACCGAATCGTTAATTAAGACACTAGCTTATTACTTAAGCATTGTTTAGAAATTTCAATACGAATTTTTTTTTTTAGTTTTACGCTTTTATCCCATATAGCAGGGTAGACAGAAAGTACCTAATGTCAAGACACTCCGTACTTCACTTTCCATCGAATTCTAGACAGTGGTGAAACTCAACGCCGCACTTTGTTTTACCAGAATGCGGAAGTGAAAATAATTTTAAATATAATCACTCCCCCAAGTGGAGATCGAACTCATAACCAATCGCGTTTACAATCAGACGCTATCGCACTGCGCTCCGGCCTCCACTTCGAATATGAATGATATTTATCAATATATCAATACATGAAGAAAATCTTAAACATTCGATAATGTATGAACGTGTAATATTTTATCTTTTGTTTCAGCTTCCCGCTTTATCTCCTACGGGGTATTCAGAGATCAAAGCACCAAGCGCTACAGTCCCTGCATACTTCTTCCGCCTCGTTCCCCTTCATTTACCTCCTTAAGCAAACCTTTGGGGAGATCCTCATAATTTTTACTTGACTTTCCTCCATTATCATTGACAATATATATTTCAAGGTTAAACAAGATCTCTCTCGTGTAATATATTAATATATATTTTAATAAGATCTTATGATAAAACAAACAGATAATGTTTTTATATCATAGTTTGAAGTACAGTAGTACGTTGACCGCGTTCGCTACTTGCTAAGCGAGCCGAGCGTGAGAAGGCTACAGGATGTGCACAATTGACTATAACACACATGTTAGAGGATTGAGAATAACACTATTATTGAAATATAATCTATAATATAATTTAATATAATATATATTTCTTTGATTTTCACGATTTTTACACATTTTTAAATGAAATTATTTTAAGCGGATTAATCGCGTACATTTTGGTATTCGAAAATACATTTCTGGAAACATCACGTTTCGGACACTTAGCTGTAGTCCGTGGTCACAGGTTGATAGTGTAATATAATAATTTTGAAGTGTTATTCGACACTAAGGGTCCAACAGGAAAAGATAAGCATTTGAAAAACATCAAAAATATTGAATTCTAAAAGATGCGTGTACGAATCCCGCTGCGTTAAAAATCTTATATATATATATATATATATATATATATATATATATATATATATTGCTTAGTGCACTTAAAAAAACATTGCACATGGTAGAAACGCCAAACTGTCATCGCTTATAAGTAAAACACTAGACCAAGTTAATACTACCTGTATTAAAATTGATGATTGATGATGTAATAATTTTATATACAATTTCTTTTGAGCTTCACGCTTTTATTCCGCATAGCAGGGTAGACAGAAAGTACCTAGTGTCAAGACACTCCGTACTCGGCTTTATAGTCAGACACTGTCCAACAGCACCACGACATACATAAAAATGTATATAATTTGATATATTGTATGTTCTGAACACATCGATCTACATAAAAATTGCCTAGATTTGAATACATCCATAATGAATATATACATAATGGTTATTATAAGTAAACGCGATTGGTTATGAATAATTATTTTTAATTCTCCATTCTAGTAGGACGGAGCGTGGCGTTGAGTTCCGCTACTCAACACGCAATGTCTCGTTTTCGGACGTACAGCAGATAAGGTGTGGAGGAAGGTCACGTAAAAAACATGAGGACCCCCAGAAGGGCATGTATGTAGAGGTTGATATCTGTGGACTAGGCGAAAGAGGTATGCAGGGATAGCGTTTAGCTATCCGTCTCTGCCTATCCCACAAGGGATAAGGCGTGAATTCTAAAAATAAAAGAACAGAAATGATTACCCTGCTATATGGGTACAAATAACATTTGATATTGTTTCCCATATTTAAAAAAATTACAATATCCACAGCTCAGTTGACTGTTTGTATGAGATCGTTTTTAAAGATAATACCTCTATTTCAATGGCCGCTTTATCTTATAAATACTAATTAAAAGTACGCGATAAGTACTTCATAAGAACAAACGTACTTGAACTACTAAGATTGTGAGATTAGAGTTTTTTTTCGTTATCTTTAATATTTCACGAGATAAATGTAGATAATACCAATGTATTGTTTACATTTTTTTTAGCTTAACGCTTTTATCCCGCATAGCAGGGTAGACAGAAAGTACATAGTGTCAAGACACTCCGTACTTCGCTTTCCATCGAATTCGAATTTTTATTATACCTCTTTCTCTTCTTTTTCAATTATTTACTCCTATATATAAACTCTATGGAGGTATGTTCTAAGTAATACGAATCCTAATAAACTAAATTATCCACATGCGTTCTACCATTATTATAGCTTTATGGTAATAAAATATCTTTACTTTAATAATAAACCAAGGCGTTTAATTAGTTATATACATTATAATTACGTGTCACTATCATGAAAATATTAATATAATTTATTATGTTGGTATTGAAATACAATTGTGATAGAAATTCGCAAACCCACAACCTATGACATTTTCAGTTAAACTCCCACTGCGAAACAGTGGCCTCAGATGCTATATTAATAATAGGTTATATAATAAAAAAACGTATTTAGTAAGAACTTCGAGTAGCAAAACAACCTAAGTATCCTAAGTGTCCTTGCGTTTAGAACAAGTAGGTAGGTACATGCTAGTGAAGTAAACCAGATTTGGCGAGGTTATTAACTACTTTAAGAATAATATATGATACATTTTGTATGAACATATTAAGCACTCTATTTTTGTTTTTTATTATGTATTTTTAATAACTTCACTCTTCTTGTTCCGCATAGTAAGTAAGACAGGAAGCACCTAGTGTCAAGACACTCCGTAATTCGCTTTCCACCGAATTCAAGTCATGGTGTATTGAGTGGCGTAACTCAATACGTAGTTTAATGTCAGAGCGATGAAAAGTAGATAATTTAAATATAATAATTACCCCAAATGGGAATGGAACCCTCAATCGATCGTGTTTACAGTCAGACGCTGTTGTACTTGTTTATTTTTTTTTGCCTTCACGCTTTTATTCCGCATAGCAGGGTAAACAGAAAGTACCTAGTGTCAATACTCTTCGTATTTCGGTTTCCGCCAATTTAGAGACAGTGAGTGCTAAGTGGCGCAATTCAATGCCGCACTTTGTCTTACCAGAGCAAGGTAGTGAAAATAATTCAAATATAATCACTCCCCCAAGTGGGAATCGAACCCACAAACGATCCAAGAGAGCTTAGTTTCTTAACTAGATTTAATACTATATATACTGTGATGTTTTTCAAATGAGTAGAAAACAACTACGTATCGTATTAGGTTTTTTTTCCTAAAATATTTTATTTTTTAACTTAAAAATAACATCTGATTTAAATTCTTGACATTTTTTCCAAAATTCCACTTTTTTCCCCCAAAAACTTCATCTCGTACTCCTAACAAATATTATATATTTGTCCTTCAAATGATTTCAAGCGGCGGAGCTCAACGCCGTGTAATCTTCACAAAGAATATAATAAACAATTCCAACGGTAACTTTATAGTGTTAAAGCTTTGATCAACGTTACCCTTGATAACTTATTTGAATATGCTAATATTATGTAAGCGGCGCCAGCGGCAGCGTGTCGGTGTCAGTTTACCTTGCCATTTAAATACTTTAAAAACAATTTTTAAAAATATACATTTTTTTTATCTATACTATTTCTAATATAAAACTACAAACTGCCACCGGAGAACTAAATGAATTATTAGAGAAGGCCCGACTAACGCGGTGGGAAGCTTTTGACCGTAAATGCGTTTAGTTGTGGGTTTGATTCCCATTCGAAGAAATACAACACGCGGAGTTGAGTTCATCACTCAACAAGCAACGTTTCGTTTTCAGAAAACACTCAACGGAGTGTCTAGACACTATGTTGTCTCTGATTAATTTGAGAAAAAAATACAATTTTTTCCGCAAAACGTCAAAAACGTATTATAAATGAAACTGTAAGTAAAAAACGTAATTTAACATAAATAGACAGATCGCCTCGTATACAAACAGGTCTAGCTTTATTTGCTTGGCTATCGACCCCGGCCGCCTTGACATTCATGTTAAACATGTATAGAAAGAATAATTTACTAACCGTCTATGTCCGAGTGTATAAGTCAAAATATATTTCTTAAACATTTTAATAATGTATTTTTGATGAAGGCAACTCTCTCGTATATTGGTTTTGGAAAAACTTTGGTCTGTTGTGACACAATGGTAACACTGTAACCTTTAATTATATGAGATCATCCATAAATCACGCTAAGAGGAGGTCGGCAAAGTGTGACATTGATGTGTGAGCTGAATGGTAAAATATGTATTCTTACATATATATATATATATATATATATATATATATATATATATATATATATATATATATGTAAGAATATACCTGATTCTATTTAAAAAAAAATTTAAAAAATCAAGATAACATGTTATCAAAGATAATATTGTAATATTTGCAATTACAATGCGGATTTTGACTTTCGTTACTTAAAACAATATAATTAATTATTAATAATTAAAATACGTCAATTACAATGTTTATTAAATTAAACTATATTATTTGTATCGTAGGAACTCAACGCCGCGCTTTGTAAAATAAATATTTCCTTGTAATGTTCATATTTATTATTCTAATGAAAAAGAAAATTATATAAAGCGAAAATTAATATATATATATATATATATATATATATATATATATATATATATATATATATATATATATATATATTTACATACTTCAAAACTAATATAATACTTATGAAATGATTAACAAGGGATTGTTGAAGTATGAAGAACAATAGACCATCTAATCAACTCGCTGTTCAAACACTGATTGACCGTTTGTTTTCATCGGTTGAGATAAGGCGTTTGTTTCACTTCGTGTTTAATGTCTTATAGACGCATTACATATTGAATGGCGGAATTTAACGCCGAGTTAAGTATTGGTGTTAGACTGTGTACTCTTTAAATTAGTATAAAACAAATATATGAACAATATATCAAACATGATAAGATAAATGAAGAGTTGTTTATAATTATGACAACATTGATAATTATATCTCCGTGTTCCGCTATTAGCCGAATTTGAGACATTACGTGCTGAGTGGCAGAGCTTAACGCCGCGTTTGGTTTTACTACAGCGGAAAAATGGAAAATAAACTTTAAATATAATCATTCAATCCATTACAGAGCACGTATAGTCAGACGCTGCCCCACTGCGCCACGACCGAATTCTTTAGTCGGAAATTACTTTATAATTTAAAATTTCAATTTATATTAAATAAATTATAAGAAGAACGAAACACTGTGTCTATTTATTATATCTATAACTAGGTACATTTCTTCATAATGCTTCTTTACATTTAGTTTCGATTTCCAACGATTATAAAGAGCTTGGTTTCAACAAATGTGAATTAATATTTATTTGTATGTATGACTTAAGTATATTACAGTATTAAAACGAATAGTTAGTGATTTAGTTCAATTATAACTGGAACCGTAGATATGGAAAGCGGAGTGTCTCAACACTATGTTTCTAGTTCCTGTCACTAGGTTAGAGAGTGGAATCATATTATATGTTTTATAAGCCATGCAAACAGCTTTGTAATAAAATCCGATATAATAATAAATAAAAAATAGACTTTATAGTAGAAGAAAACTCCAACAGTTGATTAAATAAATGTATTTGCTACGAAATTTATTTATTAAAATTTATTTAATGTTACTTTATATATACATACATATGTACATACATAGTGAAGCTATGGGGGTCATCCATAAATTATTATTTTTGACCCCTTTCCCGTTCTTGTCACTGCTTGTCACATTTGTGGGGCCAGCAGTGACCAATATCAACGACCTACTGCAATGACACACTTTGACGACCCCTCCCTATTGTGGACCCCTTCGTATATACGCTTTATCTATAACGAAGTATAGTTGCATACAGGCTCTCCTAGGGGTTGTCATGCTTTTTCCATAACGTTTCTCCTTTACCATTGATATTGTATCGTCGAAGGCCAACCGAGGATTTCCTAGATCCCTTGCTGCTTACCTATAAGCCTTATTATTTTTATATTATGTTATTATCTTTATTTACTTCGATACTAAAAGGAGGATATATATATATATATATATATATATATATATATATATATATATATATATATATATATATATATAACACAAGATAATCTCCGCTATTTGTATAATTGATATGACTATGCACTTTCTGAACACACGTAAATATAGCGAGAGTACGTCGACTTGTTTATATCAAGTTTTAAATTGATCGTCTAATAAATATCTTTAGATTACTTGTTGCAGCTTCACGCTTTTTCATACGTGAAGATGAAAACATTGCGGTTAAGTGGCGGAACTTAACGCCGCGCTTTTTCTTACCAGAGTGGAGAAATGGAAATGATATAAATAAATCATTCCTGGACAGTGGGAATCGATCCCACAACCGATCATATTTTAATTCAGACGCTATCGCAGAAAGCCACGATGGCCTCAATATTTTTTTTTGTTTTTCTAAACAAATTAATTACACTGAGAATAAAAGAAATGTTATATTTTTTTAAAAACGTTTTGTAATACTAACTATAATAAGAGTATTTCACTCTTAAAAAATAGTAAAAATATTTTATAAAAACGATGCCCTCTTGCTAAACGATTATTTCATAGAAATTATCTTTGAGTAGGCATATTTTAAGAAAATCCCTGTCGAGATGCTAACAACGTAAATAAGTTGTGACAAAACGTGTGTTTTTACATAGAAAGTGATAAATAGTATATAGAAATAATTTACGGAAGTCGCAAACTATTTTCTAAACTAAACTTGATGTTATCAGCATGGTTCTTTTCTATATTTTATATTTAAACTACTTCATACCTAATATATAGCCGGCCGGTCGTGGCGCGGTGTGACAGCGTCTGACTGTAAACAGCCGGTTGTGGGTTCAATCTCCACTCGAGGGAATGATTATAGTTAATATTTTTTCATTTCGTCACTCTGGTAAGACAAAAAGTGCGACGTTGAGTGCCACCACTCAACAAGCAATTTCTCGAATTCTATATAAAGCGAAGTACGGAGTGTCTTGACACTAGGTAATTTCTGTCTACACTGCTATGCGAGATAATAAGCGAGAAGCTAACAAACGTATTTATTTTATTTAATTTTACACGTCATTTAAAAAAAATAACATCCGGTTGCGGAACCTAACGCCGTACCTTGTCTGACCACGCCAAATCTACTAGCTAATCTTTAATTTACAAATATTCCCCGTTGTCATCATAAAAACACAAATATAAGCACTTACTGTAGTTTTCCTTAAAATCACAATTTAAACACTTTTTATATTAAAAAAACGTTATTTCCAATTTTATAACACTTTATGTTACAAAAATATATACAAACTACACTAGTTTCAATATATATATATATATATATATATATATATATATATATATATATATATATATATATATATATATATATATATATATATATATATATATATATATGTATGTATGTATGTTTAATACCGACTACCTTTCCGTGCGGACGCCCGCTCTATACTGATATTTGGTTAAATTTAATACGGCATAGTAAGTAGGCGTATTTTGATTGTAAATTTCGTCTCTTGTATCGACGCTATAGTTTCTTTATCAATAAATATTTACTAATATGACTGTATGCAATTGTTCTATTAATTTCCATAGAAATGCATATAATTAATCTTAATTAATAATTCCTATATCTTATTAAATTTAACGCTCTGGAAAGACGAAACCCGGCGTTAAGTTCCGCCACTTAGTTCGCAATAAGTTCGAATTTGGGTGGAAAGCGACACTAGACGTCTCTGACATAAAGCTGTAAATATATTTTTGTGTTATATGAAAGGATATTTATAAATCAAACGGACTTTATCAGATATCTCTAAGAGCTATCACGGTAGTCAGAGACAACAGTGACAAGACACTCCGTTTTCGTAGGAGAATATATTCAAAATATATTATAGTGTATAGCAATATTCACTGTTATACAATATATATCTACAATTAGCCTTTTTATAGAAAAAAAGCTCCCATGGAATTTGAAAGTGTCAAAAAAGGAATGAGTCGTGGGCAGTGGGACAGCGTTTGACTGTAAACGTGATCGGTCGTGGGTTCGATCCCCACTCGGGGGAGTGATTATATTTCATTTATTTTCACTGGCTCGCTCTGGTGAAGATAAAGTACGGCGTTGAGTTCCACCACTCAACACGCAATCTCAAATTCGGTGGAAAGTGAAGTACAGAGTTTCTTAACACTAAGTACTTTCTGTATACCCTTATATGCGGTATAAAAGGGTGAAGCTTAAAAAAAATGTCATTATCATTTTTTTTTCTACAAACATTTATATGTTATATTTTTATACAATTAACAATATAAGTACTTAGATAACAATTTCCGATATTAATTCCCATATATTTTACATGATATTTTCAATCCGCCAACAATATCGTTTGTATGGCGAATAGTAAACATCGATACTAAAGGAATAATAACATACAATGAAAAACAAGTAACAGTTAAAATAATTTATTATTTTCTTAATAATTACTTCCATATTTTGTTTGAAAATAAATAACAATTGCTCTAAAATACTTATTATAAAAAGAAGTCATTTTTCTTCATACAGATAATACAGATAATATATACATTTAAAAAAAAAATTGGTGATCACTGTTCGTAAATTGATGATAAATATATATGTAATAGACCCTAATTCAAGGAATTTTACTTTTTTAATTTGTTTATCTGCACGTCTGTTTGTCTGTGCGTTTGCGTTTGGTCTACCTGTGACTCAGGACTGCAGTAAAGTGTTCAAAACGTCAGGCGTCTTGAAATATAATTTGGAATACCAAAATATACGCGATTAATAGTTTCATTAAAAATCAAGTATTTTGTTTGACAAAATTATAGCAAGGGTCAAGTCCATACTAACGTTGCGGGCATTCATTAGTTATTATATATATTTTTACACTTTTATCAGATATGATGATGACCAGGATGACCAGAAAATATTTTGAAATCATTTCGTGATAAGAGAAGCTAGTGCTAATGTTAAATAGTCAAGGTAGCGCTTTCTCTAACTAGATTAGAAAATGTATGTAATAAATATACCTATTATAAATAATATTGATAAAGTACCTATAGTGTTATAATATATTAAAAAAACGAAAAAGATAAATTTATGTATAATATTTTCCTAAAAATGTCAAAAACACTTATCTATATATTAGTACGTAAAGCAAAATCTTTACACCTCTATTTACGAAAATAACACAAACTGAGGGATATGAAATTTGGCACAGTTATAGTTCATATAGAGAAAGAAAGCAGAACGATCATATTTTTTTTAAATAACACAAAAAAATATGTTACATTAATAAAATATATGTAACACACACTACCATATGTTTGACTTACACGTTTATATAGTGACATACACGTTGCCAAGGCAACGAGTAGCAATAAGCAATCATGGCCACTATCAAGGATACATTAAATAAGCCATCTTATGTATTAATTTATATATAAATATATGTTACTTATTCATATATTATAATATGTATATATATTTTTGTTTGTATCATTATAAATATTTAATTATGTTTAATTAATTATTTTTAATTGTTATACGGGTTAATTATTTGCCGTTACGGTTGTAAGACGTTCGCAAGCAATATATATTTATATATATATATATATATATATATATATATATATATATATATATATGGTACTTTATTTTAGTTTCACGCTTTTATCCCGCATAGCGGAACTCTGTCTTACCAGAACGAGAAAATGAAAATAATTTAAATATTATCATTTCCTAGAGTGGGGCTCGGACTCATAACAGGTCGCGTTTAGTCGGACGCTGTTCCTCTGCGCCACGACCGGCCTCAACAATATATGTTTCTTAAATCACGTCAGGCGTGTGCATATATATATATATATATATATATATATATACGCATTATATATGGTTGGCAGATGGTACGTGGTTTCCCTCTGCTGTTGGGTGGCGTCCCTTAAGAGGCGAGTATTCCGATACTTTGGCGACCACGTTTTTTTTATAGAAAAAGAAGACAAGTGAGCAGGCGGGACAACTAATGGTAAGGTCACCTTTGCCTGTATATATACAAAATTAGAGTTGTAGATAGGTTTCCGACCTTGGGAAGGAAGTGAATGGAGATGAGGGAAGGGAAGGGTGGTACTAGGGAAAGCTGGCTTACATGCCACCGTTTTTATCATGATAGTGGTTGCGAGCCAGTCGCAGGATTAACCTTCTACCTCCAAATTACTGGGACGGGAACTGTATTCTACTCCGTCCTCTCACAGGGAATAGTAATAACTACATCTGAACTATTTACGAAGTATTTATGAATTATTTCATATATTTATGTATGAAAGTATATATGTGTTAATTTAGTTAGCTTGCATTTATATGTATTGTTATTTTTATTTTAATTTTGCTAAATATTTATTTGATTTAAACTTCTTCTCGTGAATTGAGCACCTTGTAGAAACTGTGGCTAAGGAGGATGGCGTAGATGTTGAGACCTGAAATGAACAATCAATGTTAACGTTAAAATTACCATATTTAATTGAAGTCTTCATCGACGGATGCGGGGTTATTTTAAAACAATTCTAAATACATTGCAACGTTACTCTGTTACATGCCTTCTTAGTTCCAAGTCACTTTTTTCTGTTACGCGTCACATTTATTTTGTTACGTTGTAAATAGTAAATCACTTTTTAATAAATGATAAATGATCATAAAGATACACACACACACACAAATACACACATACACATACACACACACACATACACACACATACACACACACATACACACACATACACACACATACACACACACATACACACACACATACACAACAACACATACACATACACACACACATTTTATTTTTTTAGCGTCACATATTTCTGATTAGAAATCTAGTTAACGACACAAAATCCAAGAAAAATGTAAAAGAAAATCATTAAAGAAATAAAGCTTATATGTCCAGAATGGTCGTCGAATGCACCAGTACATCATACTGTAGTTAAACTGTTCCACAGAGTCTTCATAACCTCATTATGTATTCTATTAAAAGTCGTTCGTACTCGAGCTTAAAGACTTAAAATTTGGACTTGAAAGTTGTATGAAAAAAATTGAATTTGTATATAATAATATAATATTTTTTTTAGCTTCACGCTTTTATCCCGCATAGGAAGGTAAACAGAAAGTACCTAGTGTCAAGACACTCCGTACATCGCTTTCCACCGAATTCGAGACATTGCGTGTTGGGTGGCGGAACTCAACGCCGCTCTTTGTCTTTACCAGAGCGAGGAAGTAAAAATAATTCATTTATAATCACTCCCCCGAGTGGGGATCGAATCCACAACCGATCGCGTTTACAGTCAGACGCCGTCACATTGCGCCACGACCGGCCTTAAATAATATCACTAAAATTATTTCTTATACTATTCTACATCTATTATATACTTGGATACATATTAAAAGTTACGTTACTTATAAGGAGCAATTTCACGTTTTTTATCGTATAACGTGGTAAGTAAGGCGAACCTGGACTTAAGGCCCACTGTTCGCTATTATACAATCGAATTCGATAAAAAGGAAATATATTTTTTAACTATGAAACACAATATACTTCTTTGAAGTACAACTAAATCGATGTACTCTAAATACTAAAACTAGGATTGTCTTCCTAGTTTTATCAAAATTTGTTAAGGTTTTGGTCGCTTGAAGATGAAGATATTGAATTACATAATATAATACATTTTAAATGAAACCATTTAAACCGGATTAATCGCGTATATTTTGGTATTCGAAAATACATTTTGGACACGTGACGTTTCGAACACTTTACAGTAGTCCGTGGTCACACTCGCGGGTAGACTGAGGTGGCATTCGTCTGTCAGTTGATACAAAAAAATAATTATATCAAACTACCGCCATCTGTTTCTTATTTGCTTCGCGTATTGCCCTGGATTCTTGTAGAATGTATTTTCGAATACTAAAATATACGCGATTAATCCGGTTAAAATAGTTTCATTTAAAATATATAAAAATCGCGAAAATCAAAGATATATAATAAATTTTCTTCTGATTCTGAGACTATTTACAATACTCTTTATTCGTTTCACCTGTTTCATAAATGTACGAAACACTTTTGAAAAAACTTATAAAAATTTGAACGCAGCTGGATTTGAACCCACGCCTCTTAGATACTATGATATTTTTTATATATTATATAAAAAAAATATCATAATATCCGTAAAATATTATTATAACATGTTTAAATGAGTAGAAAATATATAATATTCTTAAGCAGGCAATACACATGTGATGCTTATTTGCTTTACTATTGGCTTCAGGCGCTTAAATGTTTTCTCTTTAAAGATAACCTACAAAAGGTAAATTTGCTTGAAAAAAACAATAAAAAGCGTTTATTAATTCGTTTCCAAACAAAATATACAAAATTAACCTTTATTATGTTTTAGAAAATACATATTGTGTGACCGAAGAATCAGTCTTACTATGAAATAGTTATAGTTGACATTTTTAAAAACATAAAAAATTGAACGCAGCGAGTTTCAAACCCGCGCTTCATGGAAACCGTCCAAGCGCTTTGATCGTATAAGAATTTCGATGCAGTCGGTTGTAGATCGCATGGATTATTTTCAAGAGGCGCGGTTACGAATCCCGTGGCGTTTCAAATTTTTATACGTTTTTTAAAAACCATTTTGTATTCCTTAGTGTGAAATTACACTTTGAAAATAGTAAAATAGTTCAAATTAATATATTAAAGACCGACTAATAAATGGCCTATATAATTTTTTTTAAATAACGATCAACAACTCCGTCATGGTACAGTGGGGACGTATCAGGTAAACTAAGTTCTGGATTGAAATCCTATACACATCCAGTGAGACAGACGTCTTTTTGCTACGTTGCCCAAATCTCAGCGTACAAAGTAGATAGAAGTAGAAAGAATCTTTTACCTATATAAAACAATTCCACGCAGATCGCTCCAGCGCCGTAGTGTGGTGCGTTCAAGAAAAACGTGAACATGGAGAGTATGAAGAATACCACCCACATGATGAAGTACGCTCTGATGATGCCCTCACGCTCCTGAAGTATGGATAAAATAAAAATATATATAGCAAAAAAAAAATTAATTACGTTTGTTCGTGTCTAAATCCCGCATAGAGAGGTAGACAATTGCCTAACTTAACGCCGCCGTCTTACCGGGATGACGAAGTGAGATTAAATATAATTACACTCCCTTGAGTGGGAATCGAACTCACGACCGATAGCAGTCAGACGCTCTCATACTGCGCCACAACCGGCCTGAAGTTTTTTACAAGTGGCATTTTTTCCAGTTTGATGCTTTATCCCGCATATCAGGGATATTAGAGACAGCCTAGTGTTATGGACACGTATTTCTTTTGCATTCACTGTATATAACAGAACATCAAAAAAACATCGCTCTCTGTGTAATCAAATAGAAAAAAAAGATACATTTTATAATCATCTTTTCTACTGTAGTCAGAAAGAACCTGATCCTATTTCGTTCTTCGCTTTTTGTCTAAATTCAAAATGAATTGAGGGGCGTAACTCAACGCCGCACCCTATCTTAACAGGGCAAAGAACTGTACCCACAAGTACACAAATATCGTATTAATAAAGAAATATCTAATATGTAATCATTTTTTTACTCACCGTCACAACTCCGTATATAAAGAAAACGTCAAATAAGAACTTCACAAGAAACATTAGGACCAAGATGATGGACATGACGTACAGGCCGGTCAGTGCGGCTTCAGCGTTCAGGTCCCGGACTTCATGAGCTGCGTACTTTATAGGCTCTATAGTACTGGCCAATACTATCATGATAATGAAAAGCACGAACGAAAGCATCTGAAAATGTATGCGTGACTTATTTAGTTTTTTTCTGCTTTATCTCGCATAGCAGGTTATGAAGAGAACATAGTGTCAAGAGATCTTGCTCTCCGCCTTTGAAATAGAGACTCAACGCCGCTTTATCTTACCAGGACGGAGAAACCAAGATTACTATAATGAAGACATATGTTTTAACTCGAGTGGGATTTAAACCTATAAACACCCTATCTACAGTCAGATGCTTAATTTTTGTTTTAGCTTCACGCTTTTATCCCGCATAGCAGGATAGACAGAAAGTACCTAATATCAAGACACTCCGCACTCTGCTTTCCACGGAATTCGAGACATTGCGTGTTAAGTCGTGGATCTCAACACCGCCCTTTGTCTTTACCAGAGCGATGAAGTGAAAATAAGTTAAATATAATCATTCCACCAAGTGGGGATTGAACCCACAACCGCTCGCGTTTACAGTCACACACCGTCCCATTGCGCCACGATCGGCCTCATATTTATTTATGTAAATAAAAATTTGGTTTTTATATGTTCTATGAAAACTTATTTTGAAATCAGATAACTGATTAATAGATGCAGTTAATATTTCGTATAAGATATTTGAATCCATATCTGTATCTAAATACAGATTAAAAATACATATTTAATACATTACTTACCGCATTCAGACAACCCATGACAATGTTGCCAGTTTTTAAATCTAGAACGAAGCAAAATGTCTCTAGCTGTGGCAGCCCCATCTTTATCTAAGTCTGCAAAAAAAAATAGTTTCATAATAAATATAAATAGATATTAGAGGTTACACCAGCATATTTTAATTAAAAAAACCGTCAGTAGAAAGAAGGAATGAAATCTAAGAATATCGTGTGCTACTTTGGCTGCCAGGAATTGGTAAAGTAACTAAATA
Source organism: Dryadula phaetusa (assembly GCA_032432895.1). NCBI lineage: Eukaryota > Metazoa > Arthropoda > Insecta > Lepidoptera > Nymphalidae > Dryadula > Dryadula phaetusa. The sequence goes on along the minus strand of JAOYRS010000017.1, from coordinate 4,998,716 downwards.
ATTTGTAACAAAAAACGTATAAGAATTTCGACGCAGATGGCAATAGACCGCATGGCTTAGCGGTCAGAGCGCTTGGACGGTATCCTAAAGGTGCGGGTTCGAATCCCGCTGCGTTCAAATTTTGATATGTTTTTTTAAAAATGTTTCTAATCCTAAGTGTGGAATAACACTTTTAAAATAGTAAATATTGGTAAAGTTTTGATAAAACGGGTTAAATCTATACAAAGTTATACTTCAAATGAAATATGTTTCTTCAATGTAGGAAAATAAATTGACATCTTAAATATTTATATTTGAATATTTTTTCAAAGTGTTACTCCATACTTACCATACATATTAAAGCAGTTGTAGAAAACGCATAAAATTTTGAACGTAACGGAATTCGAATCCGCGATCGATCTTGCAAAGCGTTCAAAAGCTCTGATTTCTAATGAAAAAATTATATTTTTAAATTTGTTTTAGAAAGGCTTCATCCAATGATGACAGCAATATATATGTAGATAAAAATTAATATAAACAAACGTAAGTGTTTCTTTTAGTATATTGTAATTCTTTTTTTTCTGCATAGACAAAAAGAACCTAGTGTCAAAACATTCTTCCCCATGGCATGATTGAAGAAATTCTATGTACAAAAACCAAAAAAGTTTGACGTTGAGTTCCTTTTAACATGCAATGGCTTTATTTCGGGTCAAAGCAGTCAACGGAGTGTCTTGACACTAAGTTTTTCTCTGACTATCCTGCTATGAAGCGTGAAGCCGAAAGAAAGAAAGAAAAAGAATTCTATGCTTACTACTAAAATTATGCCCAAAAAAGAATATAATATACTTTGCGTTTAAAAAAAAGCTTAATTTTTCCCTTTTTTACATTGAAGTCGCTCAATTGTCCAATTTCTTACCATTGCTTGGTTGACAAATCCCTAAGGTGGACGACTGAGTAGATTTTAAACAAATTCCTTACTTTCATGTTTTTTTAGCTTCACGTTTTTTGTCCCGCATAGCAGGGTAGACAGAAAGTACCTAGTGTCAAGACACTGAGTGGTGGAACTCAACGCCGCACTTTGTCTTTACCAGAGTGAGGAAGTGAAAATAATTTAAATATAATCACTCCTCCAAGTGGGGATCGAGCCCACTGCCGATCACGTTTACAGTCAGACGCTGTCCCACTGCGCCACGACCGGCCTCAACTTTTGATTATTACATATAACACATTGTAAATATCGATAAGGTGTAAAGTTTGGTAAATTTTAAGCTTTTCAAATCGAAATTTCAAACACTTCAACTATTTCTTTTACAATATTCATATTATTAAAATTAAAAATAAATTTATATATCTATTTATACTCACATAGGAATATTTCCGTAAAGGTCACGGCGTGAAGCCTGAAAATACAATAACCGCTTAGGTACGGAGGCGGCGATCTACGCTTTTGATATCAAAGAGTATATAGCAAACATAGAAACACCATTTTAAATGTAAATTTATTAATTTTTTTTAATAATCTCATATATATGTTTTACTGTTTATTTATACTTATAAAAAAATACGTGAAAGTCCGTTTAATTGATGTCAAAGTGGTAGGTAATATATATATATATATATATATATATATATATATATATATATATATATATATATTTGTTTTTTTAACTTTACGTCATTATTACAGATTACAGATAACATAATTCTTGTTAGCAGGCCATTTCGTATATCGTTGTATTAGGCAATGTCCCTGAGGCCTGTAGTTAAATTTTATAGGTATAGCAAGTCTATAAAGCAACTTAATTATATATTTTATTAATTACTGAGAAACACCCAGAGCTTATCATTTTTTTCTATATCAGCTAAAGGTTCTGTTTTATGTTTAATCTTTGGTCCACTCCGGCGTCGTGAAGTCTACTACTTTAATCAATGAATCTGTGGAAATAATTTCCCTCTTTAGTACTCAAATCGTACAGAAGAGGGCGTTGATAGTTAAATAGGTGTGGAATCACACATATATATATATATATATATATATATATATATATATATATATATATATATATATATATACATATACATATATATGTAGAGAAGAAAGTGTCTTGATAAGCTCAGATAAGCAGGAAATTCATTTTAAATGAAACTATTTTAAATGGATTAATAGCGTATATTATGGTATTCAAAAATAAATTTTTGGAAATTTCAAACACTACTACGCGCTTGATCCGCTTTTTCATTAATTAAGTTTCCGCTGCCTAACATTACCCAAAAATAATTTTAAATTGAATAATATTGTTATTCCGTACTTCGCTTTCCGAATTCGAGACATTGCGTGTTGGGTGGTGGAACGGAATACCGTGCTCTGTGTTACCAGAACCAGGAAATGAAAATAATTTAAATATAATCACTCCCTCGAGTGCGGATCGAACTCACAAAAACGCGTTTACAGTCAGCCGCTGTCCCGGACCACGACCGGCTTCAAGCGAAGTACGAAGAGTCTTAACACTACGTAATTTCTGTCTATCCTGCTATGAGTGATAAAAGAGTGAAAAAAAAATTATGTAATAAGACCTGTATGCTAGTTAGTATTTGAAAAAAAATAAAGAAGCAATGCAACATTAGGGTACATAGAACGATATTAGAACAAGTGAACGAGGTGGTGTGTCTGGGAAGTGTGTTTAGTAGAGACGGAAGATAGTAAATGGTTGTGGAAAAGCATATTGCTGCCGATAATAGGGTTGACGGTGCTCTGGCTGTGTTGATGAGACTGCAAAACGTCAGCATAGCTGTGCGTATTGCTGTTCATAAGTACTGATACCGAGGCGGTTGTAGCGGTATATATGTTAGTGCGGAGTCGGTCTAGCTATACACAATGATAAGATACACAGTATTACAGGTGAACAAAAATGTCATAGTAAGATGATGAAGAACATGCTCAGATGGTTTAGGCATGTCGAGAGGATAAGTGGGCAAAGGTCAGAAAGATTGAAAGCAAAGGTAAGCGGCACGGGAGGTCGGCGAACTCGGTTGATCTTCAAGAGCTCGATGACACTGTAGGAATGTGATGTAAAATGCATCAGGACCCTCCGAAGGGCATATGAAGACTATCCCGCTAAGGTAAACCGTAAAGCTAAAAAAAACAATATTATCATATTTACTATTTTTAAAGTGTTATTCCGTACTTAGGATTAGAAAACATTTTTGAAAAAACGTATAAAAATTAGAACGCAGCGAGATTCGAACCCGCGCCGATTGAAAAAACGTATAAAAAAATGTTTTCAAATCCTAAGTGTGTCAAAAATGTTTTCTAATCCTAAGTGTGGAATAACACTTTAAAAATAGTAAATATTAAAATAAAATAGCAATCTCTCTTGTTAAACGATTATTTCTAAATAATCTTTAAGTAGTAGAAATTTGTAAAAATCTCTCTACAGAGATGCTAACAACATAAATAAGTTGTAACAAAACGAATAAGAATTTCGACGCAGCTGGTAGTAGAACGCATGGCTTAGCGGTCAGAGCGCTTGGACGGTATCCAAGAGGCGCGGGTTCGAATCCCGCTGCGTTCAAATTTTTATACGTTTTTTCAAAAATGTTTTCTAACAATATTATCAAAATAAAAAAAATATTACACAAAATGTCTGTTAATTAATTATAACAAAAAAATATATGAACGCCATATTTGCCATATGTATGTTATTTGACACTTTATTACTTATAGAAATCATTTGATAACAATATAATGGAATTCATTGCGCAGTTGCAAACGCTGACTCTACTGCCTCTTTTGGTCTAACGAGCAATGAATGTGTAAGAGAACATCTGGTATAAGTTTAAAAATAAAATATTAGTGTTTGTAAAGTATTCACTAAAAGTGAACGTTTTTGACTCAATTAGTGAAAAAATCTAGTGTCGCAGTTTTGTGTATTAACGGCTCTTTAAATGTCTAACTGTTAATAAAAAGTAAAGCTAAGATAATGTCTAACAGCACAGAGAAAATTGACTTTGCGGGTCACGAGTTTGGCAGCCCTGTGTTCGAGCAAGTGGCCCTGACGCTGTGGATGGTGGGCATCTTCACCTCCACCATGTGCCTGATGCTGCAGAGCCTCCTCTTCGTGTGCATACCGCAATCAAGGAAATTCGACGAAGTCATCGTTAGCGAGATGACGATCGCCAGAATTATTAACACAGTCCTAGAATTCTATATAATATATTACGTGGCCAATGAGGGCTATATTGCGCGTGTCAGCGTGTATTTGGTGTACATGCATTCAGACTTGGTGATGTTGTGTTTTATGTTCATATTCACTAAACATCTCTACAACAAAATTGTCGTGGTTTTCCCCATGGTGACTCACAACTTGCTTATCACGTCGTCAGTGACGTGGCTGACTCCTGTCCCCATGTCCTGCTTGGGACCAGTTCTGATAGCAATTAACAGTGAATATTATTCAATATTTTTAAATATTTACACACATATCAAGTTTTTCATATGCATTTTGAACGCGTTGGTTTTCGTTGAGATAATTCGTGTTGCGTTCAGAAGGAACACCTTTTTGAAAACGGCTGTGATAACCTTTGTTCTTGTGACCGTGACAAGCCTGCAGGTGCTTGTGACCGACCTCATCAATTACTACTACGAGTATATACACAGTAGATGCCTTTTGTTAGTGTTTTGTGTGATAAATTCCTTCCAGGTCTTAGTTTTAACGGGAATATTTATAATATTAGTTAAGAAGAAAAGCAATGATTCTGTAATACGTCGTATCTCGATCAAATTGAACTATTTAAAACCTTCTTTCGTGTAATTTTCTCTTTTATATATAGTTATATCTGTATATTTTGTAAATTTATTTATATGGTATGTTCAATCATGTACTAGATTACAAAAAAATACATTTTAATACGTTTTTTTAATAAATTAACCGTAAAGATTTTTTGTTGTTGTTTTTTTTTCACCTGTCAATCGATGTAAGAAAATGTTTCAACACAATTTTAAATCACGAACTGTCATAGCATTTCCTTCAAATGTTTTTGTGACATCATTGTGAGGCCAAGATAATGAAAAAATACTCTTTAAAGCTGTATTTCTTTCTAAGTCATTCCCTTAAAGTAAATACTTGAAGAAAATAAACAATAAAATGCATATATTTCTAAATATTATATAATTAACATGAAAAAATCACCTACAATATATTGTTGGATAAACAATTGTATTTTAACTTAGTATAGTATTTATTATTTTAACACGTCCACTGCCAACGCGGTCAGTGCTGACCGACAGCATACTTTCCTTTAAGGCCAAGCAAAGACCACAATTCTATCCAAATTGGCCTTTTCAAAAAACTTTTAATATTTAATATCAAAATATACTTTATAAACAAAAGTATTTTTTGTCACTAATTACGAATTAATATATTAAGCGTCGGTCAGCACTGACTGACTGACACGGCCTGAACGGGAAATTTAATAGTCAACCATCTCTGACCGACGCGGCCGGTATGGAAAGATGCGTGTTTTACTTGGCGTTTAACGTGTTAAGCGGCATTATAGTTAGAATCCAACATTCTAACGTAGTGACTCCTGATGACGAGGAGGAAGTAGGCACTAAGTACTGAAATAAAAAATAGAGAAAGTGAGTCTCCTCTTGTTGATTTTTATTAATATTATTTTAGCTTCACGCTTTTGTGATAGGGTATATAGAAAGTACCTAGTGTAGAGACATTGCGTGTTGTGTGGTGGAACTCAACATGCAATGTCTCTACACTACACTAACTTTTTCTTTATCAAAATGAGAAAGTGAAAATAATTTAAATATAATCACTCCCCCGAATGGGGATCGAACCCACAATGGTCAGGCGCTGTCCCACTACATATTGATAGTAGATAAAATATTATTCACACAAAAAAAACTACAAAAATATCTATTCAAGTCAATCAAAATGTCGCAATGTCTCGAATTCGGTGGAAAGCGAAGTACGGAGTGTCTTGACACTAGGTACTTTCTGTCTACCCTGATATGCAGAATAAAAGCGTGAAGCTAAAACAAATAGTATATCAACTGTTATGGAAATTAAAAAAAAATTTCACCCTTTAACATTATATTTGGAAACGTGGACTTATATTTAGTTGGCTTATACTTATGTATTACCCTAAGCGGGATTCAAACTTTAAACAAACTCAGGCAAATATCAACTACACTATAGCAAAATTTTACATTATATAAGAAAATGTAACTTACAAATCTCGATAATTCTTCCAATAATATTGAAAGCATCGGGAGCCGACGTCGAAACGCTCAGGATGAATAAGATTGTGTATATGATCAAAAACACCAAACCATATATAAGGTATGCCTTCACATGGCCAGGTTTCTCCTGCAAACAAAAACCCAAATTCAAATTTTCAGATATTAATTTTTAAACGGAGAATGACAACAAATACATATGATAATTGATCTGAGTAGGAATCGAACCCACAACCAATCAAATGAAAAAAAAATTAACTAAGAAACAATTTTAAACGGAGTAATCGCGTATATTTTGGTATTCGAAAATAGATTTTTGAAAACTTGAGGTTATGAATACCAAAATATACGCGATTAATCCGTTTAAACTAGTTTCATTTAAAATACGTAAAACCGCGACAATCAAAGATCTTATTTTGTAATCAAAATAATTGGATGGGTCGGTCGTGATGCAGTAGAACAGTGTACGACTGTAAACGCAATCGGTTGTGGGTTCGATCCCACCTGGGGAAATGATTATATTTCAATTGTTTTCATTTCCTCGCTCTCGTAAGATTAATTCACGGCGTTTAATTCCGCCACTCAACGCATATTGAGTGTAACAATGTCTTGTAATCAATGGAAAATGGAATACGGAGTTCTTGACGCTAGGTACTTCCTGTCTATCCTGCTAAGCGAGATATGTGTGTGAAACTAAAAAGAAATGATTAATTTTTATTTACCTTGTGTAATCCTACCAGTAGGGATATAGTGAAAGCCAAGAATATCAGCACAAATATGAGAAGTACAGCACTGACGGCTATAATGATAGTGCCCGCGCCGCCGTCGTCGAAGTCGGAGTACGATATCGCTATGCCAGCGCTCAGCGATAATATCGTAGTGATTGTTATTATTATGTTGGCGATCTGAAAACGTTATATATATATATATATATATATATATATATATATATATATATATATATATATATATAGATATATATAGATAACTATGATTATTATGGTACATGTTTTCATTTTGGTACTCCAAAAACTCAAAACTCAAAATTTCGAATTCTACTGTAGTCCGTGGTCACACAAAAATATATCAAATACATACACAGGTGAATAATCTAGATATATTGAATTCGGAAATCGAAAAATATAGAGATATTAGATTCCGAATAATGCAGGTGAAGTCGCGGACACAAAATAATTATTAGATTGTAGATAGTTTAATATATTTGAGTATTTTAATTACTCAAATTAGAATTCGGCCGGTCGTAGCACAGTGGGACAGCATCTGACTTAAAACACGGCTGAATTTGTAATCAATTCCCACTCAACACGCAATGTCTCGAATACTCGAAGACTTAAAGCGGAGTACGGGTTGTCTTGATACTAGATACTTCCTGTCTATCCTGCTATGCGGGATAAGAGCATGAAGCTAAAGAAAAATATATAAGTAATTTAACGAATAGTTTAAATGAAATTAATATATTATCTTACAAGATTTAGGTATCCTATGACCAAGCTTCCCGTCCTTAAAGGAACGCAAAAACAGCAAGAGTCCAACACGAGCATGGTTGATGATAATCTGAAAAATCATTGAAAATGACACCATTAACTTAACTGCTAAGTGACTGTAGTAGTTGAGGGTTCGATCCTTATTCAGGGGAATGTTGTATATAAAATATTAATCATTATACGTTCTTATTTGCATCTACTAGTGACCGGTCGTAGCGCAGTGGAATAGCGCCTGAATGTAAACGCGATCGGTTGTGGGTTCGATTCCCACTCCAGAGAATGATTATATTTAAATTATTTTCATTTCCTGGCTGTGGTAAGACAAAGAGCAACATTAAATTCTATCACTCAACACGCAATATGTCGAATTCGGCGGAAATTGGAGTACGAAGTGTCTTAACACTAGATATTTCCTGTCTTTCCTGCTTCGCGGTTGAAAAACATAAGCCGATTTGCTAAAACAGTTCCACAGGTAGTAATATGACAATGACAAATGCCGATAGAATACTTTCACATCATGATAAGAGGACCGGGATAACGAGTAGAAATATAATAAAAAAAAATCCCCTGGTCTGACATTTTTTTAACTGACTTGACTATATTTATATTTAAAAAAGATTAATATATTTATATTTAAAAAAGATTAATATATTTATATTTAAAAAAGATTAATATCTTTATATTTAAAAAAGATTAATATATTTATATTTAAAAAAGATTAATATCTTTATATTTAAAAAAGATATTTAACTAATTTTGAAGTAACATCAACTCAAATAACAATTCGAGTCGTATTTAGTGATGTATTCTAATGGCACTCCACAAACATGATAGGCGAGTTGGTAATTTAATTGTGATTATGTTTTAATTGCTTTTCACATTAAATAGTATTAATCACGTGTTTTTCGATGAATAATTATAAAGAAAATAGACTATTCGATTTGGTATTACTAGAAATGAATATCTATTACATTATTTATAATATAATAATAATACTATAATCTATAGATCACATATTACGTGGGTAATGCAGATTATCGAGGCACCTACTAAAGGCATGTGAAGAGCGCTTGTTAAGGTCAGAAATAATTTAGTGTCTAGACACTTCGATCTCTTCTTTTTCAATTAAAAACGTATCCCATACATTTCCTATTCAATATACGAATCGAAAAACTTAACTTTCTGGTGTTAAACGCTTTCTAATATAATATATATAAAATATTTTAAATTATTTTAAACAGGTTAATCGCGTATATTTTGGTACTCGAAAATACACTTTTGGAAACCAGACGTTTCGTGCACTTTACAGTAGTCTGTGGTCACAATTAGGATGAGTCTACTTACTTATTATGTATATAATACTTGCATATATAAAAAAACATATATTACACAACTAGTTTTCAATGTTTAGATAAATATATATGAGATTAAATATCAAAGGGTACTGTTGAATTTCTCATTGGGTGTACAGTACGATTTGAGCAAATATACCAAATATTTAACAAACTTTTTTAAAAATATTAGCATCTTCACGCTTCATCCCACATAACACTGTGGTTAAAGTGTCTCTAGTGTCTAAGCACTCCTTTGGTAATAGTTATTTTTAAGCTTCACTCATTTATCCCTCATAACAGTGTAGACAGAAAGTACCTAGTGTCAAGACACACCGTACTGCGCTTTCCGCCAAACTCGAGACATTGCATGTTTTGCTGAACTTTGCTTTACTAGAGCAAGGAAGTGAAAATAATTTAAATATAATTACTCCCTCGAGTGGAATCGAATCCATAACCGATCGCGTTTACAGTCAGACGCTGCAACAATGCGCTACAACCGACCCTTTTATTAATAATAATATTTTTATTTTTAAACTAACTGTGGCACAGTGGGGGGTTTTCCTTCCTCGCACTGATAAAGACAAAGTGCGGCGTTGAGTTCCACCTCTCAACTCGCAATGTCTCAAATTCGATGGAAAGGGAAGTACGGAGTGTCTTGTCACTAGGCACTTTCTGTCTACTCTGCTATGTGGGATAAAAGTGTTTAGCTAAAAAAAAAGTAACAATTGTCATGAAGTACCACAGTGAGGCGTATTCAAAAGACAACTGGTTAATCTATCTCAGGCTCTAGCCTGAGATAGATTAACCAGTTGTCTAGTCTCTAGACTAGAATGTTACTAAATTAAAAGATAAACACTAAAAACTACTGTAATTATTTTCCCAAATATTTATAATTTTTACGATATATTTGAGTGAATTTATTTTTACAAAATAAAAAATCTTTATTTAATAAAGAAAACAATAAGTCTAGTTTTTTTCTATCTTTATCTAATATTTATACTATAGTGTTATATTATATAGATTAAATTTTAAATAGTTTACACAGGATCTTCTGTCATGTATTTTTAATTAAAAAAATAAACTATTTTTTTCAGCTTTATAATTTATTCCGCATAGCTGGGTAGGCAAGAAGTACCTAGTGCCAAAACTCTCCTTGCACCACCATCCGCCAAATTAGAACCAAAGCGTGTTGAGTTGCAGTACTTAACACCGCGCTCTGTCTTACCAGAGCGTGAAAATGAAAATAATTTAAATACAATTATTGAACCCGAGCGGCTATCGAACCAAGAACCGATCGCTTTTACAGACTTAGAAAATGTAAAATCTTTTTTAAAAAACCTAACATACCTCACAATTTCTTCAAAAAACAGTCTAACCTTGGTCACTAGCTCTCCAGCTTATTCCACTAGTCCAACTGGTAGTGTCCAGAGTCACTTTGTTACAAGTTACAATGCGTTATCGTTATCATTATAACTCTATAAATTAGTGACGTATATACGCCTGTCCCTCTCTACTGAAGTTCCTGATGACATACTCCATTAGGGATCGTTAAGCTCACAAGAATTTAGAACAAATTTTGACAAATATATTTAAATAATATTATTATGACGTCATCGTGGTGTAAGTGTACGCGATTTTGGAATGAAATCATGTTCCGGGATAGATTTATTAATAATTATATAAATTATATTAGCGAATTATATTATTATATTAGGAAAGTAGGTAGTGTCTTGACACTAGGTACCTTGCCTTTGTCTTGCTCTTATCTACAAAAGCCAGACAAAGGCAAAAAGTGACAGTGTGTGTTTTGGAAGGGACAGTGTGTGTTTTGAAAGTGAAAGTGTGTGTTTTGAAAGTGACAGTGTGTGTTTTGGAAGTGACAATTTAGTTCTCAATAAATTTATCAAGATTTGATCTTTTGATTTTTAGTGTTTTAATTTTCCAAAAGTGTCAATTTTAAATCAAAACGTTTAGAAGTTATAAACAATATGAATATACGCGTCACATAAAAAAAATACTATTTATAATTAGTTTATAATTAAATAGAGCGGTTTCATACTAATGTTTCACCTATACTGTACTAAGAAAGCAAACAAGCGTGCGGGGAATAGTATCCTACCCTCATACAGTAACACTAGTAAGGGGGATAGGGATTCATTCATTTTGTTAGATTACCTAACATTATAGTCTAACCATTGAAGAGGAAGTCTTTGAGATAAACACTGTTATTGTAATGTTTTAAAGTTTTTTGTAATAATAAACAAATAAATATATAAATAAATAAGTAAATAAAAACAATTGGGATTTTCTTCCACAATCTTCTTGGACTAGGCTCAAGCAATTATATTTAATATAATTTAAAATCAAGATATATTTTGGTTGGTCTTTTTTTCACTCGGAAAAATGTTTATATTTACAAAAAAATATTTCTCCGCCCTAGGCATGGCGCCACTCAACACGCATTGTCTCGATTTCGAGGGGGAAAGCAGTCAACGGACAGCCTTGACACTAGATTGTTTCTGGCTACCCTGCTATTCGAAATAAAGCTCGAAGTTGTAAAAAAATATATAATATAATAATTAATTTATTATACATATGTTGATTCCATGAATAAACATGGGGAGTTACCGATATTCCAATAATAATCGCTATTTTACTATTTCCAGTTTCAAGTGTTTTGCGCTAAACGATAAGATTATATGTGTGTAAAGTGAATCACAAAAGTAACTTCCTCTAATATCAAGTATATTGCATTGCAACATGTGCATATGTCATGTATATATGACTGCAACCGCATACCGGTTGTGATTTCGACTCCCACTCGAGGGAGTGATTATATTTTAATCATTCGCATTTCCTCGCTCTGGTAAGACAAAATGTGACGTTGAGTTCCACCACTCAACACGTATTGTCTCGAATTCGGTGGACAGCGAAGTAACTCCGTACTAATATTGACACTATTTTCTGTGTATATCCTTTTTTTAACATACGGCAATCGCGTTACGCATAGCTGCTCGATTGGGTATTCGGGACAGATTACCCACTAAAACTTGACGTTGCTCCTCCTCGACCGCCACTAACCGGGACCTCAGTTACATCCCAATCCTTTCGTAAGCCCCGGCGGCACTGTCTACCCTGCTATGCGGGATAAAATGTGTGTAGCTAAAAAAAGTGTGCATATGTGAAGTGGGCAACGGAGTGACTTAACACTACACTATTACAAATTCCTTCCCTCTCAGTACTCTGACCTATTTAATATTAATTAATGAAATTATTTAATATCACGTACGTATCACCAAGCTAATTGTATTGCTTTAATCACAAAGTAGGTTCGATTCTCATTTGAAAAACATTTGAACTCTATTAATTTTACGATTATTTGGCTAGGGTTGGCCTACTTGTTAGTGAGAATGTTATTTATTGAGTATTTAGCTCTATTTTAAAGTGTAATTCCACACCTTAGCGATAAATGTGCTTTGACGATTTACAAGAGGCACAGGTTCGAATCCCGCTGCCTTTGAAATTTTATATGTTTTTAAATAGATTTTCCTATCTTAAGTGTTTAATAATACTTTAAAGTAGTAAAACTATTTAGTAAACAGCATTCTCTCTTGCACAACTATTTTTTTTTTTAAATTAAATTTGAGTAAGAAATTTCAAATGTAATCTTTATAGATAAAGAACGCATGGTTTAGCGAACACAGAATTTGGACGAAAAACAAGAGGCGCGAGTTCAAATCCCGGTACGATCAAAGTTTTATATATTATTTTAAATATTTTTTTATAGTTTTAAATATAACCATTAAGACAGCATCAAACCTACCACCATCCGGTTCTTTATAATAGTGGAAAACGAAGTGACGTATCATATAATGTTATACTGTTGTTACTTAAATTCAACCATATATAAACATATTCAACTACATTTCACTTCAAATTCTTACACATGTATTCAAGAATTTCGACTTCCAACAATGGACGTTGTTTCTCTTTTGAAGGCATCGCAGCCTATTTAGACCAAAAGCACATGGGGTCCGTCCTGTAGGTTAGATTAATTTGGAACTTTTATATTCAATTCTCGAAAGACTCTGATAACAAAATTAGTTTATATATTATAGTTTAGTTATCAACAACTCTAGGTTGTCTGCTTGCTTGGTACTCACCAAGTATATACGATTTCAAGAAAATATTTCAAATAATATATTATGTGGTTATTATATATTATATTATGTGTGTTTGCTGCCTAGATTAAACATGAATTAGGAATAGCCCGGTCACGTGGTAGGTCACGTGGTAGGTCACGTGAGTTATACGAGAGGTGGAGAGAGACCTTGTAAGCGTGAATGTTATAATGAGAATGAAGAAGAACGTGCTCAGGTGGTTTGGGCACGTTGATAGGATAAGTGATGAAAGAATTTCAAAGAAGATTTATAAAGCAAAGGTGACCCGCACCGACGTCTCGTCGGAGAAGACCTAGGTTGACCTTCGAAAATACAGTATTAAGGATAGAATTAGACATGTAAGAAGCATGAGAATCACCTAAAGGGCATATATGAAAAGGTAAATAACTGTGGACGAGGTGAGACAAGTATGCAGGGATCGTGGCATTTGGCGCTCCATTATTTCTGACCACCTCGCAAAGGATAAAGCCTCAACCTAAAAGAAAGAAAAGAACAACTAGAAATTGTGATCTTTAAGTAAGTTATAATATTATTAAACTCTATTCACATCAATTGTACAAATAAGTTTATTTGCAAAATAATTTTCTCAGGCGTTTCTAGAAATAACCATTATTTAAATATTCTGTTCACTTTACTGTTGTTTTACTTTATATACATACACACACACATGAGTGACTGTATCCAGTTTTTTAGTTATAAATTTTTGTGGGTGGCGGAGAGTCATATCTCATGCCGCATCAGTTGTAGTGGCTCGTACCTGTGGCTCAGATGGCAGCCAAAGTCGTCAACTCTTCAACTACAGAAACTGAGGCGACATTTAAACGCCGTGGAAACAGCTGACCAACGGTCGGAGTGGAGAGCTCTGATTCAAACCAGGGTTCATGATTTCAAAATACAAGAGCGCTCGGAACTTAACTCTACTACTCTCTACTGAAAGCAAAACCACCTTTAATTGTTAGTTACAATACATTCAACGATGTTCTACCATTTTAAAACAAAATTGGCTATACAGGTGACTCGCGAGCACATGGACGGTAACAAAACAACAGAATTTTTTTTTTATTTGTCACTTAGAAGTCTTATCATATACGTTACAGCTCTTAACAAATAAGCAGGATCAAAAAAGAAACATCTATTTTTGTTAATGATTGTGACATTTATAACTTAAATTTAATTTATGGGTACTTATACAAACTTTTTTTATATTTCCTTAATATAACATATATCGCTAAAAATATGTTCAAAATACTTTATGTTACCCTAACGAGATGAAATATCTTACACCTACAAAGATTTGAATACGTTATCGCTGTTCACTATGCCACGAGGGTGAATTATGATCTCTACAATACATATTTCTTATATTTAAAGAATGGTATTCTAATAAAAATAATATGTCAGCAAAATATCCAAGAGTAACTAAGTATTCGGAAGTAATCACAACGTTTAATTTAATGACGTTGCGAGCAAGGACGGACTGTAAGAAGCGCTAGTACGCCGCCGTCTGTACACCAAGACCGACCTATGTTAAAACATTGTGCCTTTATTTACGTATAAATAAAAAACAAACAGTTTAATATATTATTATAATAAACAACATCAATAAAAAATATAATTGTTTATATTTTGAACTAGTGTAGTTAAATAAATAAACAGTGAAAACAGATAATAATATAAAATAATTATTAATTTAGTTTTTTAATAAATGAATAAACTACATAGTGATGTGTTTTAGTGGACGTTTATTCTGATTGGGAGCTGACTATTTATAGTTTAAGACAAGATTAAAATAGAATCGAGTGACAGTTCCCTGAAACTACAAAATTGAGATTTTACTGCAAAAACAAAGAAAATTAATTGTGCTTTTATGTATATTTTAAAATGATTAAATACATATGTATTTCGTACAATTGTGAACGAATGTATAAATAGTGACGTCCAGCTGTTCCTACATGAGTCATAGTTTGAATGATATTTTTGTTTTCTGGTTTGTACAAAAGACATTACAAAAAATTGTGATAATGTTTTTGAAATAAACATTGTTTGTGAGATGTAAAATGATCACTATCTGTGAATCAAAATTACATAGTTAGTGTTTCCGTCCGACGCGCTACAATTTTTAAGGTAAAATTATATTAAATATTTAAGTATAAGAATATTTAAGTACAGCCAGGCGGCTGTAAAAGATAAAAAATAAAACAAATCAGCTTTAAAAAGTTTATATTTTTTGTTTTCGTCTGAGTAAATAATAATTTAATTCAGAAAAAGTCATAAAAATATACAAATTTTATTGTTATTTATTACAGATTTCGTTTATTTACTTTGAATTTTATGAATATTTTCTACCAATTAAAATATATAAAAAATATATAACAATTTTAATCTATATATCGTATACAAAAAAAAACAAAGTATATGTATAATAGATAATGCAAAAAATATATTTAACATTTTTAATCTATATATCGTATATAAAAAAACAAAGTATATATATAGTAGATAATGTAAAAACTAAGGAAATACGGTAGAGATATCTTTGCTCTCTAACTTGTAAAAAACAAATATACACCTATGTATACTTATAGGGCAATCTTCAGATGATCTTGTGGCGTTACGCAGTATATTTTCTCGCGAAGCGGGTGTCCCAGTAATTTGGTGTTAGGAGGTTAGCCCTCCGATAGACAAAACATGACATAAACGATTCGCCAAATATCTGTTGATTAGTTCGATGACATGTCAGACAGAATTCCGCCCAACCTTTACCTCAGAATGTAGTGGGTTCAAATAGTTCTGGCTGCCGAGGCCACTACCCTCTCTTGTCACTTCCATCCCAAGGTCGTCAACGCATCTTCAACTTTAACATTGTAGATGTCCGTGGGCGAAGAGGACCACTTACCATCAGGTAGCCTTTTGGCTTGTTTGTCTCCTTTCTCTGAAAAAAAAAACAAAGAATGTGAAGCTAAAAATATCTCTATCCATATAAGTTGGGCAGAGGGAGTCAAGAAACTGTGTACCAGAGCGGAACTTCTCCAAGTGAAAATCGAACCCACAATCGTAGTTACAGTTAAAGATTGTTCCACTCCGCTATAAAGACCTCTATGTGATGTTTTTAATAAAAAAATATAACAAAATCTAGTAATACGTAAAACCAAGGACGCGAGGGGGCAATTAATCTCCGAACAATATCGTAAATAGGCCCAACGAAGCACCGAAGGTAGTAATAAAGAAAATAGACTATGGCTTTATAGGACAAGGACAGAACTCACATTTGGCAAATTACATAGATATACGCTTCTATCCCGCATAGCAGAGTAGACAGAAATGGCTTAGTGTCAAGACACTCTGTACTTCGCTTTCCGCCGAATTTGAGACTTTGCCTGTTGAGTGGTGGAACTCAACGCCGCACTTGGTCTTACTAGAGCGAGAAAGTGATTATTTTTTTTAAATATAGACATAATCACCCCCTCGAGTGGGAATCGAACCCACAACTGGTCGCATTTACACTCGGACGCTGTCACACTGCGCCACGACCGGCTCTTTATTTAATTCATGTAAGCATTGAATTGGAATTAAGAACGTCTGTTTGTTAGCTATCCTTGTAGTATAATTGTTTTTTTATTGAGAAACCACCATGAAAATGAGGTATAATTTAAAACTATTCATTAATTTTGCTCAGTTCTGTACAAAGATAAAAATAAAAAAAATGTTAAATTAAAAAAATATATTTGAGGTTGATTGTGGCGCAGTGTGACAGCGTCTGACTGTAAACGTAATCGGTTGTGGATTTGATCCCCACTCGGGGGAGTGATTATATTTAAATTGATGGGAGTGAAAGTTTAAGAGCGGCGTTGAGTTCCACCACGCAACACGTAATATCTCGAATTCGGTGGTAAGCGGAGTACGGAGTGTGATGACACTGGGTACTTTCTGTCTACCCTGCTATTTGAGATCAAAGCGTGAAGCTAAAAAAAATACAATTAATTTTTATAGTTTCCTGTTGTTTTCCGTTCAGCATAGTGAGTAAGGGAACTTAGTGTCAAGACACTCTACCTTCATTCTATTCGCCAAAGAGGTATTACGAAAATAGCTGAAACAATCACACCCCAGAGTTGGAATTGAACCCACAACCCGCGTTAACAATCGACACTGTACATAAATTAATATTTTATTAATATTTTTTGTATGCCTGCGTGCATGTAGCTCGTATGAAAACGCCTTTATGGCGTTATAAATAACCGTTGTCTGGTCTGAATGCCGTCACATCCAGTTGTTCTATATTTGCCCTGTTTAATATAATAGTGATGACACAGTAGCTACGGAATGTATTCAATTGAACACGATGGAAGTGGGTTCACATTCATTTCAATGGATTATGTTGATAATATTTAGCGTTAATGTTTTCTTGTTAGACCAAGTCCAGCGTTGAGCGACGCCAATTGATATATATATATATATATATATATATATATATATATATATATATATATATATATATATATATATATATATATATATATATATATATATATATATATATATATATATATATATATATATATATAAATAATAATGTTTGTTTAAACCTTTACGCTTTTTGTTCCGCATAGCAGGGTAGACAGAAAGTACCTAGTGTTACACTTCGTACTTCGCTTTCTACAGAATTCGAGACAATGCATTTTGAGTGGTGGAACTCAACGCCGCGCTTTGTCTTACCAGAGCGAGGAATTAAAAATAATTTCAAATATAATTTCTCCCCCGAATGGGAATAGTATACCCATAAACCCCTAACCTGTCGTGTTTATAGTCAGACGCTGTCACACAACGCCACGACCGGTGTAATTTAATAAAAACCACTCTTTGATAAATGTATGTATTTAGTATATATACCGTGTATACCACACGGTATATATACTAAAGTAACATTTTTTAAATTTGCCAGTCTGTTTGTTCCGGCTAACCGTTAGCCATTCCTTAAACGAAAACACCCAGAGATATTAAATTCCACGCGGATAAATTATCTACGTGTACATTTTATTGTTATTAATATATAATATATTAATTTTATGAAAAACCTATATTTTAATTTCACGCTTCTATTCCGCATAGCAGGGATCTATCTACCTAAGTAGATAGTGCCGAGATGTTGCGTGAAAGAGTTAAGTAGTGGAAAAGAAATGCAGAATCAATTTCAAATTATTACAAAATAATTAGAATTAAAGAATAGGAGTCGTTCGTGGCGCAGTGGGACAGTGTCAGACTGTAAACACAATCGGTTGTGTGTTTGATTTCCACTCAGGGGTATAATTATTTTTATTATTTTGATTTAAATTATTTTCACTTCCTCGCACTGGTAAGACAAAGTACGGCGTTGAGTTCTGCCACTTAACCCACAATGTCTCGAATTCGTTGGATAGCGAAGTACGGAGTGTCTTGACACTAGGTACTTTCTGTCTACCCTTTACGAATACAAGCGCGAAGCTAAATAATAATAATAATTAAAAATGTTTCTTCCATACATTCGAGCATACCAACAACCTTGGA
This sequence comes from Dryadula phaetusa, assembly GCA_032432895.1. Classification (NCBI taxonomy): domain Eukaryota; kingdom Metazoa; phylum Arthropoda; class Insecta; order Lepidoptera; family Nymphalidae; genus Dryadula; species Dryadula phaetusa. The sequence continues at coordinate 4,979,926 of JAOYRS010000017.1, read as the reverse complement.
CAATTAGTTAAACGTTTATAACTTCATACATTGTAAAATTACTAATCTTTACTTTGTTGATTAATGTAAATTATTCAAATAGTTCTTTAATATTTATTATCTCACTTATTATATTATCACCGTCATGGCACAGTAGTAGCATGCATGTTCACAATAGTAACCAGTTCGAATTTCATTAGTAAGTTTCTAAGGTTTGGTGGAACAGTGTGAAGTTAGGTTTATTAAACTAAACTAAAATGTAATATTGCCAATGATATTTAAAAATATATTATTTATATTGCCGATGATATCTAGGAATCATTTTTTTATAAATAAAAAAAAATCTTTGGACTGTATTTAAAAATAATATGGTAGAGTACAATATTTCAATATGTATGTTAGTTAAAGTACATTGTAATAGTATTTGTCCAGGCTGGGACTTCCAATCTCGGAATACCTAGATCTCGGTATTGTGGGATAATTTGATTATTCTCATACTAATATTAACACGTTAATAAATGTGGAGTTATGTTAATTAATTCAATCTTTTATTTGCCGTGATGAAAACGTTAATATCAATTATATACGGGATCCCGCAAATACCGACATCCCGCGGGATTGAAAATTCATAGTCCAACAAACGCCGATATTATACGTAGGCGGGATTGAAAGCCCTAGTCCAGGCATATCTTACTTGTACCTAGATACCTATTTTTGTACCTAAGTATGTATTTAGGAGCAAGATAGAAAAAGACTTGTATGTTGGTAAGAGAACTTTCTTTGTTCTTGACTCGTCATCGTAAAAAGAATCACTATTAACAATATATGTGGAACTGCGTCTGACTGTAAACGCGATCGGTTGTGGGTTCTATCCCCACTCGGGGGAGTGTTTTATTAAAATTATTTTCACTTCCTTGCTCCGGTTAAGACAAAGTGCGACGTTGAGTTCCACCACTCAACACGCAGTGTCTCGATTTCGGTGGAAAGCAAAGTACGGAGTGTCTTGACACTAGGTACTTTTTGTCTATCCTGCTATGTGGTAAAATAATGAGGCTTAAAAATAAATTAAGAATAAAACAGCATTGCAAAAATTTCAGGCACACAATGGCATTGCCAATGCTGAGGCGGTGCTGCGGCTGTCTGTCTTTAGAAAAGGGTTGCCTTCTACTTTGTATTTTGTCCACTGTGAGTAAAAATTTGAAAAATCATAACCATATTTTATTGTAAGGAAGTAATTGTACAAGAATAAGACACTCGAAAATAAATAATTTGTTTACTAGATCTCTAAAGGACAATGTCATTATAACGTGCTTAATGGTAAACGTTGCAAACGAATTCTAATATAACTAAATATTTTTTTTATATAATTTAGTTTATCCTATCCAAATAAAATCTCTGCGTTTATTGAATTTTAAAAAAATATATTAAAAAAAATTATTAAAATATTTCAGCTGTCGTGCATAGCGGCAATAATCGGTGGCTCCTGGAGTCTTCCTAGGCACACGGAGAGGGAACAAGAAGATAATCTTATTTCCATGACTCTGGTGATGTTCGCCACTCTCTCCGCTATTAGTAACGTTGTGGCTCTTGTGGGTATTGGTAGAGTAAGTATTGTTTTTTTTAACAATTAATTTTCTATATTTTATTAAGCAGTTATTAGGTTTTTTTAGCTTCACGCTTTTTTATCCCACACAGCAGGGTAGACAGAAAGTACCTAGTGTCAAGACACTCCGTACTTTGCTTTCCACCGACCGGTGGAACTCAACGCCGCATTTTGTCTTTACCAGAGCGAGGAAGTGAAAATAATTTAAATATAATCACTCCCCCGAGTGGGGATCGAGCCCACAACCGATCGCGGTTCCAGTCAGACGCTGTCACACAGCGCCACGACCGGATTAGGTATTAAAAAAACCTTATCTTAAAAACCTTATATATTTTTTGGCTCTGGTAAGACAAAACGCAGCGTAGAGATCACCAGTCAGTAAGGAATGTCTCGATTTCCAGCTGAAAATAGTTTGATTCTTGATATGCGGAACAAAACATAAGGCAATATTTTGATATTATATGGAAAAGACATATGAAGAAAGATAGCAATTCTTTAATATAACGATGGTTTAAGTATATGTAGAAATGAGTAAGCATAACTTAAATAACTGTATTTATCGTGCTCCATTGTTCGTGTATTGTACGTCTTGAGCAAAATAAATCGTTTTTGTCTGTACCAAGCCGTTTTTTACTTTTTGTTCGCAAGTTTAATTAAGTTGGTACATACGTTTTCATTTTAAAAATAATATATTATTTTAACAATAATAAAAGCCGGGCATAGTGCAGTGTAACAGCGTCTGACTGTAAACGCGATCGGTTGTCGGTACGAGTCCCACTCGGGGGAGTGATTATGTTTAAATTATTTTCACTTCTAGACAAAGGGTGGCATTGCGTTCCGGCCACTCAACACGCTATGTCTCGAATTCGGTGGAAAGCGAAGTACGAAGTGTTTTGACACTAGATACTTCCTGTCTATCCTGCTGTGCGGGATAAAAGCGTGAAACTAAGAAAAGTTAATAATTAATAGCTTAATAAGTCATTTGGTTCTCCATCTTCTGTCTATTTCACATTGGAACACAAAGCATGTTCCGGAAGGAGATGGAACTCACAACCACTGATGGTACAGTACAATAAAACAAGGATGACATCGTTGTGATCATTTATTTTAAGGCAAAATATAGAGTATGTATTAAAACATCTAGATCTATCTAGATTCTAGATCTATAATCTGCTCAATTTTAGCTTATATTTCGAACGTTTAGTGGCATTTTTAAAGTTTCAGTCAAAAAAAAGGAGTCTTGCTTAGGAGTACCAAAAAGTGTCTTCTTATGAAATCTTCTGTAAGTAATTACAATAATGTATATGATTTCAGCGGAGGCCTGGTTGCCTGCAACTCTCACTCCTATTCAATTCAGTGTTCATCTTGTGCCTGTTCCTGGTTGCGGTGGTCACCTGCCTCTTCAGTCCGGAACTAAAGCCCTATCTCGAGGGACCTGGGAATGTTGCCTTAATAGTTCTATTCATATTGAGTGGCGCTGGTAAGTTACTAGTCAATTTCTCACTAAGATCTTAAAATAGCAGCTTCACATTTTTCACTCTTACTTCCTTTCTCTAATAAATCAGAGGGTGGTGTTAAGTTCCGCCACTTAACATCCTTATTCCGTATCCTCTCTGATTAACCTTACTAATAAAAAAATATTTTTTTTAGCTTAGAAAGTAGACAGAAAGTACATAGTGTCAAGACACTCACTACTTTGCTTTTCACCGAATTCAAGACATAGCGTGTTAAGTGGTGAAACTCAACGCTGCACTCCTTCGAGTGGGAATCGAACCCACAACCGATCACGTTTACAGTTAGATGCTTAAAAGGCTTAATTTCTTAATAGTTTAGTCCTAAAATACTAAGATATTAAATTAAACTATTTTAACCGGATTAATCACGTATAATTTGGTATTCGAAAATACATTTTGGACACCTGACGTTTCGAACACTTTACAGTAGTCCGTGGTCACAGATAGAGTCTATAATCGCGAAAATTAAAGATCTTATTATTAAGATATTAATTTTGTTTTCAGTATTCTCAATATACTATTTGATGGTGGTGAACAGCTTGTATCGTAAGATGAAGATGAATTACAGTGAAACTGCCTTGCCAATGTAGAGACGAGAGACGACCAGAAGGGACATTGTGGTTACACTTGTGTGCTTCGTATTTGTTATTTATTTATTGCCTCTACAAATTCATATATTTTGTATGTACCATTAAAGTGTATAGCTGAAAGAGTTATCTTTTTAATTTTTTAACTGATACAAAAAAAATCAGTCCATCTGTTCTTAGCGCTTTCTTCAAAGAATAATATAATATCTGTTTAATATATATTTTATAACTGCAGAAAGAAATAATACTTATGCTCTAAATGCATATATATATATTTATATATAAATAAAAAAATTAACAAGTACTTGCAAACCTTCGTTATATTAACACGTTTTAAATGAAACTATTTTGAACGGATTAATCACGTATATTTTGGTATTCGAAAATATATTTTTTAATTTGAGGTTTCGAAGACTTTACGGTTACTTACAGACCTGTCACAAGAAAGGCTTAAATTTATGAATAAAAACGTTTTTTTAACGCTTCTATAGCACTTCTGGTGTTACACGGGGCCGTGGGTGGCGGTGGTCACTTACCATCACGTGACCCGCACGCTCGTTTGCCTTGCCTGTCCTATACACTCACTCTAGAGGCTACATATAGTTGGAAACACTTTTGTGTATATACATTTGGACAACTTTGGCGTTTTTCGTCAGAGTTTCACCTCATAACTGCCTTCTCCCTGCGATTAGTACTGGCAATATTAATATTTTTATCTTGCTTGACTAATTAAAAGATCTTGTTATAGCATATTTGAATCAAGTATATTGTACGTAAAGATTATTATATAATTGAAACTAAATATTGAGTGAGATATAATTGAAACTCTTTGGTTTCTCCTTACATTACTGACAAACAACGAACTGACATTTGGTATGTATTGTCACTGACTGACAGTGTATAGAGTACTAAGCGAATTTCCCATAAATTATTAAATTAATAACAAGATGATATCTGATTTAATTTGTCTTTTTTAAACAATTTTAGTATATTTGTTATTCTATTTACTTATTATATAATTACTTTAAACTAAAATCCATAAAAAAAAAATCCTCGAACAAGAACACATGTTGTTATAATCTTTAGTACGTAAATAATGTTTCAAATAATTAAAATTAAAAATTAAAATATTATTTATTCAATTATTCTATTACAGGCACTTTCAAAGAGTCAAATATTATAAAAGTATCAGACCTAATAAAAGCTACCACCAGCTCGGAAAGCAGAGAGTTGGTCTTTTTATAGGTATTTTTATAATAACCTTTCAACTGATATTAGCTTTCCAAATGAGTATTAACGGCGCTTAACTCCACGCCATTGTTGAAACTAAATATTTTAAAGTATATATATAAAATTTTTTATAACGTTATTGTAACCTTTTTTATATATTTTCTTTCTGGCTGAATGTGTTTAGAAGGCAAAGTTTTATATTTTTATTTTGTTGATGGCATTGACAACCGGAAAAGTAAGACTTTTTAGCTTCACGCTTTTATACCGCTTAGCAGGGTAGACAAAAAGTACCTAGTGTCAAGACACTCCGTACTTCACTTTCCACATTGCGTGCAGTACAGTGCGTGTTGTAAAAAAAAAATTAAATATAATCACTCCCCCGAGTGGGGATTGAACTTACAACCGATTGAGTTTACAGTCAGACGCTGTCACACTGCGCCACGACCGGCCTAAATATTTGTAATCTTTACTTTAATTAGTTCAAATGGCAAGTCTAGTAACTATACCAGATGACAGGAGTGACGTCTTGAATAAGAAATAAGAACAGTGTATTACATTTAATATTTTATTGCCATTACCCACTGCGTTAAACAAAGCGAGCGTACAACTGTCACAAACATCAATATCTATATAAAATCAATATAAATATCACATTGTAAATAATTACGACAACATTTAAAGCGTTCACAATTGATATTTAGTATTAGTGTGTTATAGTTGCGGAAAATGCAAACATTATTAATTTATACTTAGTAGTGTGAGGTCTGTTCACATTATGTAATTTTGTAATCGCGTAACTTAACGCTGAATTCATCTCAATCACGTTGAACTCATTACTTTGAATTGGAATCCGCTATTATATATTTTAAAGCGATCATAAAATAAGATTCAGTCAATAGAAATTTTGTTAACATAATTTGACAATATATATTTTAGCCACGTAGTGACATTTTCAGTATATATTTTAACCTGTATTTTCATATCCGGTCTTATTAAGCTCTTTTTCAGATAAGTATTAGATCATATATCATATAAAGCATGCAATGGTTTATGAGCTATTGAAATACTCTAAGCATATTTTGCTATATATGTATATATATATATATATATATATATATATATATATATATATATATATATACGGAATTTTTATTGTGTATAAATAAATATATTTTGCTAAATTGTTACTAATTTGCTTAGTAAATAAATTAATTATTAAATAAAATATATCTTTAAAAAAAAACTCATTAATATTATTTCACAAATTATATACGTATTTTGTCAAATTTGAATACATTATCTATATTTAAGCGTTTTTTTCTTTGGTATTATAATAACTAAAATGTAAATTTTAGATCAATTAATTGATTAAAAAAATTAATTGTAATATTCAATTATGTGAACAGACCTCATTAAATATTAAATACAAAATATTTTCTAAGACATAGTAATAATTTTCATACATTGTATAATACGAGTACATTCATCATAAAGGGATAGAGTATAAAGGTCGAAGATATGTGACTAATTACTGTACATATAATATTTTATTTATTTTATAATATATATATATATATATATATATATATATATATATATATATATATATATATATATATATATATATTCATTTAGAAAAGTTAATGGAACAGGTTTAAAGAGATCAAAAAATTATATTTTACATATGAAAATTCTGTTAAAAATATAATTATTTTAACTGTTTAATATTTATTTAATATAATATATTAAAAATATGTGTAAGTTAACTATATAAATTTTGAAAATGTCATCTTTACTAAAGTGGCTTAAGGAGTTCGTAGGACATCTAGTCCTGTTGACGCGTTGACACCGCGTTGCCTTAGCAACGTGTATGTCAAACACATGGTAGTGTGTGTTACATTTATTTTAATAATTTAATATGTTTATATGAATAATTTTTAAAAAATATTATCAGTTTGCACTTCTTCTCTATATAAACCATAACTGTGCCAAATTTCACACTCCTTTGTTCGCGTAATTTTCGTACGTACAAGCAAAAGTCATTGTGTCAAATTTCCAAAGGCGTTGTGTCAAATTTGTCAAATTTTGAATAAGCCTTATTTCTTATTTTATTTGGTCATTAATATACAAGTATAAATTGAGAATATAATTAAAAAATTACGAAAAGCCAAGCTCTTTCCCTATTATATAAAGTGTATAATATTAAACCCGTTCCACTAACTCAGGAAATATTCGAGGACAGACGATAGACACGATCTATGAACTAGTTAAAGCGAAGGACGTCTTATTGTCGTTATTATATTCATTTAATTGGTGCCTACAGAGTACAGAGTAATGTAACAGAGGCGACTATTACGCTGTATCTATTTATATAATATGAATTATGTAACAAACCACTAAACACTGTAAGTACACTGCAACTACCATATATAGGATATTGGGCCCGGTGTACGTAAAAACGTGTAAATTAAACAGTTTATTTTTTCTAATTAAACATAATTAACAATAAATCTTTACTCTCTTAGTTAACGGGCCCTTACTAACATATAATCAATTATTTGTTAAATTTCAATTATTTGAACATTTTCTAATCAATTTTAAATTTCTATATTTAAAAGAAAGAATTTGTTTAAGCAAATTCTGATATAGTTTTATATAAAATATAATAAAACTATATATGTATATTAATGCTTTTAAAATCTAAAATAAAATATCAACAATATTTAAAGGACATTTGACATTATTTCCAAGGTAAAACCATAAGAATTATTCTTTAATTTTTATCAAAATATCAAAATTCACAAAAGTACAAAAATTTAAATGTAACGTCATAAAATTACAATTAGAATAATATCATAAAATATATAATCATGTTTATTACAAATAAAAATCCGAAAATTTTAACATTAATCTTCAAGAAAAATATTTTACGCTTTAAATAAAAGTACGTTGTATGTTGTTTTTACAATGTACCAACATTCCGTTCACTGCGTACCGCCCAAAATCGAGACATTGTGTGTTGAATGGCGGAGTTCAACACTGCGAGGGACTCACCATTATGAAGAATCAGATTTAAAACCTGCCGTTTCCATTAAATAGCCCAGCAGTTTCTTCTTACAAAGTTTTACTTTTGGCCAATGATATTTACCAAAATATATATAAGTTAATATGAATATATAATGTTTAATATAGTATTATTACATCAATTGATATAGATTAATAGAGCATGGAACTATACACCAAATTGAAATATAGGTATTTAACTGTTCTAAACAACCGCTTACCGCTATTATATGGAAGACAAAAATATGATAAGTCGATGTCATGTTCATTGTTATCGTATTTTTAAAAAGAAAAAACACTTACATACCTATTGTCACATTTTTTTTCTATTCCGTCAGTTACCACAGTTGTCTTTATGCTATGGGAAAGGAAATTAATATATTTATTCTGCAATCTGTGGAGCGAAATAAGATTGCAATTAGGGGCTATCTATATATTTGACACTTTGTCTACTTCCCACCCCCACTGTAAAGTAACTTTTTAACGTAATATATCGTTATATATTGAAAAAAGTAAGTAATATTAATTATTTTATAATTTTTGATATATTTACGTTATTGTCTCATATTATGGACAATCTAATATCAATAAAGTTTATAGTTTCTCTTTGGTTTATTATTTTATTAGTTTTAATAATGTCAGTACGGTTGAGTTCTTAGATTATGGCACAGATAACCTAATATGGAGTATACAGGAAAGAGTAAAGAACGTGACATCTGTCAGAAACACCACCTGACACGTCTATGATATGATGATTCAATATTTAACAGTAAATACAATGGAATGTCACAAATCACAACCACTATTATAAAGTAACCGTGAAGGAAATAACAATTAAATAATACATTAACATTATAACAATGTGGTTATGAAAAATTGATTTGAATATAATCTGTATATCATTATAATTATATCATAAGTCATAATCGACGCCTCTAATGTCGTATTTGCATTTTTTTTTTCATTTTACAGTGAGAACAACTGCATTCGTTATTTGGTTTTATGTAATATAATTTATTATATCTAAAAATTTACATAAAAATATGTTATTTGAATAATATGATGTTGGATGTTCGCGTTTTTTTAAACATTTTAAATGAATCTATTTTAAACGGAGTGTAGTTTTGAAAATTTGACGCTTCGAATAGTTTACAGTAGTCCGTGGTCATAGATAGTTTGAAGTCTTACCACTAAACCACTTCCGTCCGGCCCATAGACTAAAGAAATACCAAAATATAAGCGATTAGTCCGTTTAAAATAGTTTAATTTAAAATGTTATTTGACTTTTTAACTAAGATTACTTACAATTGTACTTAGTCATTGTCGATAAAGAAAATATTTTAACATTTTTGTTGCTAATACACATTTATTTCAATAAATATTATTAATTATACAAATATAGATAATATTTATTTTGTACTCACCTGTAATATTCTATTTTCTTCAAGTTTCGTATATTTGTCTATTTATTGGAAGCTTGTATCGGTTAGATATAAAATATATTGAATTGTATCTCAATTTTCATAACCACGATAATATACTTAAGCAAATAACCATGACAGGTATTCCCTTTACAAGCTAGCTTGATCTTCAACAGACGGACTAGACATATTAAAGTTTTCGGACAACACTTGAATCTTTAGAGACTTTTTAGTTATATGTATTTCTTAAATATTTTTACAATTTAATAAGATGTTTGATTTTCGCGATTTTTACACATTTTAAATGAAACTATTTTAACCGGATTAATCGTGTATATTTTGGTATTCGAAAATACATTTTTGGACACCTGACGTTTCAAACACTTTACAGCAGTCCGTAGTCACAGGTAGACTGAGACGGTTGTATCAACTGACAGACGAATGCCACCTTGATACCAAAATATACGCGATTAATCCGGTTAAAATAGTTTCATTTAAAATTTTTACAATTTTTAAAATCATTAAATTAACAAAAAATATGTTTGTCAATGCAAAGTTATGTCAATCAAAAAAAATACATTTATCAAAAAGATCAAGCTAAGTTGTAAAGGGTATAATAATTGTAAGAATCAGCCTTTTTTCGGATATTTTCGGACAATTAATCTATATCTATTGCAACTTGGTCTAGAATTGATTGGCAAAAAGTCGTCACAAAATAATAAATACGTCATTTCGTCACAAACATAGAACAAAATGGATGTGAGAATTGAATTAAAGTATTATATTTATTACATTTATTACACCAATTAAATATTTAATTATTAATTTTATTATGTTTAAAAAAATCAGTTGTCATTTTAGTTTAATAAAATATTAAATCTACACTTGTTCTAGGATAACGAAGATTAATATATTTAAAAAAAATATAAATGTAGATAAAATAAAATAAAAACATTTGGATGTGAATATTCTTACAAAACGCCATCTTCGTTGATAGATATCAAGTAGCTCCGGATCACGACGATGTAGTAAAAGTTTTCCGCTGAAAAAATTAAAAAAAAATACTTCATTATATTTTTATTTAATATATTCAAATGTGATGTACCGCTTTATGTTCGTTATGATTGTAAGTCCAAATATTGTCTATATTTAGAAATATTTATATATAAAAGTAACTAACTTAGGTAAATAGTTACAGGAAAAATTATACGTTTATTCCAAAATATTTTCGAATCCTAAGTGTCATCTTTAAAAATAGTAAATATTATAGTAAAATAGCAATCTCTCTTGTTGAACGATTATTTCTTAACAAACTTTGAGTAGCAGAAATTTGTAAAAATCTCTCAGAGACGCTAACAACATAAATAAATAAGGAATCTGGTAGTAGAACACATGGCTTAGCGGTCAGAGCGCTTGGACTGTATCCAAGAGGCGTGTGTTCGAATTCCGCTGCGTTCAAATTTTTATACCTTGTTTCAAAAATTTACTTTAAATATATTTTCTTAGTAGAAACAATTTAAATAAAAACTAATTTTAAATTTAATTTTATTAAAGAACATTGTATTTTTAGGCCATTTGTTATTTTAAATGTTTGTGAATGTGTAACAATCATAAATAATATCAATCATACATCAACGAGTAGCAATACAAGTAATAGAAAATAATGGTGTGACTTTTTTTCCTGGGACTGTTTGGTTAAATTACGGCGTTGAGTTCCGCCGCTTACAATGTTCATCTTTACGGTTTTCCTGCATAGCATTGTTAACAAAGAGAAATTAGTGCCAACACACTCTCCACCAATTTAAACTCAATCGCTCAATATGTATTGTCTCTAAAATGGATGAACATTAAAGTACGAAATAATGAAGCAGGTAGTCATCTTCCTATTAAGTAGGAGCAATTCAAAATCTTACCTAGAAATAGTATCTGAGCTATGACATGACCAGCGCCCATGTGGAAAAGAGTCTTCAGAAAGCCAATGATGAAGAGCACCAGGAAGACGATCCAGAAGATGCAATACTTCTTCATGATGCCACTTCTCTCCTATAGTTACAAACCAATGTTTTCAAAGTTTACCAATCCTGTAATTACGATAAACTTAGACAACACATCTAATACTTAAAAGAATATAATTTAGTCTTGATAAATAAAGAAATTAAGCTGAAATTTTTGGTTGCAACAAAACCAGGTTTAAAAGTTTTAAATGAAACTATTAAACCAGATTAATCGCGTATATTTTGGTATTCGAAAATACATTTTTGGACACCTGACGTTTCGAACACCTTACAGTAGTCCGTGGTCACAGGTAGTCTACCAGTATTTTCGAATACCAAAATATACGCGATTAATCCTGTTAAATAGTTTCATTTAAAATGTATAAAAATCGCAAAAATCAAAGATTTAAAAGTTTTCTTGCTGGCCAGACTTGCAAATCTTTTGCAAGACTTCCCTGTTTTGCTTTGTGACGTTAAGTTACGCTATTAAAGCATAGTGTACGTACTATATTTTTATGACCAGATAATTACAAACAAGACACAATGCTAAATATCAATAAGTATTTGTCTAATCTTTGCAAATTAAAAAAAAGTTCCTTTTTTTTCTTGAAATACCCAGACCCACCTTATGGACAGCCCAAACGAAGACCAGGTCTAGGAAAAATTTCAAAAAGAGCAGAACAACAAGCAGCACGACGATGGTGTAGACGACGGAGGACATGCCATCCATGTCATCCTTCTTGGACTCAGCCGCGTCTTTGATGTCCACCGCGAAGGTTATAAGGATCACCGCCAGGACGAAAGTTAGGATCTGTATTTATAAATAGATAATATATAAATGAAAACCAAATTAAAACTCATAGTTTAAATTTTATTAAGTTTACAAGAATCTTTTTTTCGATTCTTATATTGTGTAATATAATGGATAAAAAATTAGAATCACGTTAATAATTTAACAGTTTTACGTTATTTTCCGCTTTCGTGTTATGCGTTCAACGCGCTTGGACGGTATCCAAGAGGCGCGGGTTCGAATCCCGCTGCATCAAATTTTCATATGTTTATTGAACAATATTTAGTTTTCACCTAATGTGAATGAAAATGCTAAAATCTTTCTTCAGATGTTACTCATACTTACATTGATTACGTTTACAAAAAAAATAAGAAAGAGGACAAATGACTTGCTTAGTAACTTTAACATTATATATATATATATATATATATATATATATATATATATATATATATATATATATATATATATATATAATTTTATTTTTTTCAAGTAACATATTTAAATTTTATACAAACCGAATTGATAATCCCCATGGTTATACAACCTGTACTCAAATCAAAAATAAAGCAGAATTTGTCTAACACTGGAAGCTCCATTTTGCCTACAACAATAATGCATGTACGTAAATATTGTATATTAAATTAAAACTATACAAATATGAAAAAAATATATAAAAATAATTAAATATTTTATTACCTTTTTTATGTATTCCTCCCAGAGATCCTCAAGAAACACCAAGTATTCAAGTATAGTATTAGTACAGTTGTGATAAGATTTTCAATTGTTCTTACATCCAACGAAATTTGCGAGAATCTTTAAGAAAATAATTAATTATTATATCAAAAAATATATATTTTTGTAATATTAATAAAATTTTTATTATATTTTATTCTGATATAATAAAATAATTTCAACGTAACCGGAATCAACCGATTTGAAAAGTCTAATCATATTCCGATATAATAAAATAATTTAAGGAATCAAATATTTAAACAGGTCAAATCATGACCTAATTTTCTAAACACTTGTTCTTTTAAAAGTTAACTGTAACTTACCATTGTCTCTATGAAATATAATATAATTGATATATTCACAACACTTGTTATCTCCAGTAGAGTAGCCTAGCACTCGCGTCTTAATGACTTAGACATTGTGAACGACTACAATGTTGGGGCAACTTTGATTCAACTTGGGAAGAACCTTAAGGGTATGTTCTTCGAAATATCTAATAAACTTTATTTAGGATTTTTGGATATATAAATTGTATTTTTCATACTAAAATTAGAAATAAGTAAATAAAATGAGCAATTTCACTGTTTATTCCGCACAGCAGCATATTCAGAGAGAACCTTAGTTCTCTATACCTTAGTATATTAAGGGACACCCGAGTCAGAGAAAACCAAGTGTCAAGACACTCGTTCTCTACTTTCGGCCCAAAAATATGTATATAAACATATTACATTTAAGTAAACAATATTAAACAAAATCAAATATTTATTAATCTTATTTTCCCTTCCTCGCTCTGGTAAAAAAGACAAAGTGCGACGTTGAGTTCCATCACTCAATACGCAATGTCTCGAATTTGGTGGAAATTGAAGTACAGAGTGTCCTGACACTAGGTACTTTCTGTCTACCCTGCTATGCGAGATAAAAGCGTGAAGCTAAAAAAATATATATTTATTGACTACCTCAAGTTATTTTAAGTTACCAAGGGAAACTAGTTTCTGAATAGTGAACTTAAAATTGTTGTTAGAATTAGTAGTTAGGCACTTCGCCAGATAGAAGGTAAAAGTTTTGTGACTTCTTGGAAGACCTTGGTTGGCACCTTTCCAAAGGTTGTCAAGCCAAGGTCAGACTTTCTATGACATCGCTTCACATCCAAACATAAATATATACTTTTAGGGACGATAAATAAAGTGAATGGAATAAAAGAAAATATGTTATTAGAAAAAAAGTATTCAATCAATTTCCTCTAAATTCATCTTTTGGTACCCAATAAGGACACTACCAAAAATACATTAAAATTCATTTTTAAAATTTTAACCTAAGATTATTTATACAAAATTCCAATATATTTTCGTGAAACTGCTTTAAAAGAATATTTTTTTTATAATTTAATTGGTATGTCTCTCAAGATATACAACATCAACTACCCCTTAAGGGAGGCTGCACATCTGCGCAGCGCGGCGCGTCTATCGATCGCGGCGACCGATATATTTCTATCACACATTTAATTGTAACCCCATACTTATAGATCTTTTATAGCACTCCAACCCGTTAGTACCAACTTAATATAAAATTATATAATTGTATCGTATATTACGTGTTTTATAGCTACACGCTTTATCCGGTATAGCAGTATAGTCAGAGACAACGTAGTGTCTAGACACTCTATTAAGTGCTTACGCCGCTGAATTCAACGCCGCAATTTGTCTTACTAAAACAAGAAAAGGAGAAAAATGTGAATATAATTATTTCCACGAGTGAAAATCGAACCCACAACCAATAGCGTTTACAATTAGCCATTTATCCACGATGGCTTTTTGGCACAGGGTAGAAAGAGAGATTCTAGAGTTAAGATATTCCGTTCTTCATTTTTAATCTAAATTCTAGAGTAACATATTAAGTTGTAGTAGTCAACGCCGTGCTTTGTCTTTCAGAGTGAGAAAATGTACATAAATTAAATATAATCATTTTCAATTCCCCGCTTGGGGAATTCTCCCAAGTGGCAACTAATCTCATGCCATTCGCGATTCACACTCCAATTATTGAATTGAATATATTACGCCAACAGATTAATGAATTCTTCAGGAAAAAAAATATTCCAAATTCTCTGATCAGGAGTAGCTAATAGAGAAAAATTTGTATATATTTTTAAACATTCTGTAAGTTTGTGAAACATCATATTTTGTTACTGTGCAGAGAAGGGTAGTCAGAGACAACTTAGTGTCAAAACACTCTGTTAATTGTTTTCTGTCTTAGTTCACAGTGACAAAATATATTAGCTGCTCGCTGCGGTGTGGCCGTTTGAATTGGTGCGGAATTGTTAAAATCATCTTACCTCTAAGGATCATCTTTTACACCTTTCCCCTAATCATTCCCCGAGTGGGAACAGAACCTTTAACCACGTCAAACGCTGTCCTACTACACCATGATGACCTTTGAGTTCAAGTTCGGTTGCCGAATGCCGCATGCTGCAATTATAAACTTAGTGATATCTAATATCTACATATTTACAAATAAAAAATATTTTAATATAAGCCCTTAAGATGACCCCTGAGTTGTGTTTATAATTTAATATTTTCTGTCATTTTGTTTTGGTATAATAATATAATTAATAATTTTGTATAATTATTCATGAGTAGTCGAAGAGTCATTGCCATTGAAAATAAAATTTATCAAACGTCACTTGTTAATCAGCTGTCATCTGTCACATGTTATGTTTAGTTGTCAAAATGCGCGGGAGCAGATTGGTTGTGTCATTCGTGTTTGTTTTAGTGCAATGTTCCAATCAGTTACGAAAAGGTTTGTCAATTGTCATTCTAGATTACAAAATAACCGCTTAGTCTTTGTACGATTTAATTATATATTAATATGACCTATTTCCTTCACTTTGTGATTAAAACAAAAATAAATAACATTCAAGAGGGAAATCTTGCAATTAGAGTTAACTGGGGTGTGCAATGAATGGATTGTTAACTGGGAATTATGTTAAGTACATAAAGATGATAGAAAACAAATAATGTTTCGTTGATAATACACAAAACAAGTCAAGCGTAGTGTGAAATGTGCCCTCGGAACTATGATTCAAGAATAAGGGATTTTTTTTTAAAAATTAGTAAGTAATAGACGAAGCTCTTCCTCAATTTTCACCAATTAAAATATAATTTATTGGATCTTATTAAATTGGTTTCGCTCTAGTATTACAAAGCGCAGTATTGAATTCCACTACTTATCGTACAATGCCTCGAATTCAGACGGAATGTAGAGAACAGACAGTATAGTGTGAAGACATCACTCCAAGCTCTCTTAAATAGTGTCTAGACATTCTCTTCTTTTTGAATACTCTAATATAGGAATAACGTGAAATTAAAAAAAACGTGGCGAAATTGACGCACTTTGCAAAGATGATGTCTCTAATCTTTGACTTTATTTACTTTTTATTTGACCTTGACCTACTTATTTTACTTATAAAAAAATGACCTGTCACTTCAAAAATAAAATTGGAGCGAATAAACAATATACTAAAATAAGTTTAACATATGATTAAATTTACGTAATTATTTTACATATCTGTTTAAATAATTCACTATAGAAAATCCATAAGCGATGCATATTCAAATATTTATAAGTCAAATATTCTTTACGTCACATTTTAATACGCTTTCATTAGCTTCACCTGTATATATATGTACATACATATGCATCACATTCGTCCGATTTCCTTGTATTTTATATTGTCCTCATCAGACGAGATTTTAATCTTATTAATTTTAGTTTTTTTTTAATATTTTAGGTAGAGAGAAATATATTCTATCCGTAATTATCTAAAACACCTAAAAAAAATATTTCAAAAAGCTGAGCTTTACATTAATTGGACTACTTAAATATGCCAGTTATAATAATTTAATGAGAATTTCAAAGTGAAAGTGTAGTCATTCATTCAAGTCAGTCAGTCATTCAATGTAGATTTCCGAGGTTTGATACTTGAAGCTGTACTTATTGAGCATTAAGATTTAAATAAAAAAACTCTAAACACTTATACCATTTATTATTGAGAAAAAAATCTAGTTAGTTATAAAAAATAACAATCAAAATTAGCATGTATACAAAGACGTTAATGACCGTGAACGAGGCGAAATAAGTATGCAGGGATATACACTTGGCACCCCATTCTCTCTGACTACCCTGGCAGGGAAGCGCGAAGCTAAACAAAGAAATGATATCAATCTAATACAGTAAATGTTTCTAAGACGAAAGTACAATGAATGAGTAAAGCAATGGGTTTGGGACAATATGGGGACAAACATGTATACTTTAATTAATTTTAAAAAATATATATTTCCTCTGGTCAAACAAAACACTACGTCAGGATATATAAACATTTTTTGAAAACGTGTTAAAATTTGAACCCATAAAGATTCGAATGCGCACCTCTTGGAAATCGTCCAAGCCCTCTGTATCTCTAAACTATGCGTTCTATTTACGTTTGTTACATTTTTGTTGTTACCATTTCTAAAAACACTGTGCGTATTTAATTAGATTTCTCCAAACGTCCATAGAAATCGCCATATATGTAACGTACATACAAAGATATTTATATTGGAGTTTTCTTAAATATAAAAATAATTAATCTTCAGATCCTGAATACTGGACCTCCTTGGCATCCGAAGAGTTAGAAGAAGCATTAAAAGTAAAGTGGAATGAAGGCAAAGCAAAGAATGTTATTCTATTTATTGGCGACGGTATGGGGCCGAACACCGTGACCGCTACAAGGATCTATAAAGGCGGGGAAAGCCACAGACTTTCGTTTGAGAAGTTTCCACATGTAGGCTTGTTGAAGGTGAGTAGCTGTAAAATGTGTATTCTATGTATATATGTTATAATATGTTATATAGGCTGGTGCTGAATGCCGTAATACAGTACGGCGACAGTGGCTTCCAAACAATGTTGAGCGTGTAGCTAACTTAATATTAAGGATTATATTATGAAAACTGTTTGTGGTGAAATAAATTTATTATTATTAAACTTATTATAATTAAACGTAAGTAGTAAGTACATTATGGGAATCTGAAAATTATGAACCAAAAAATGATTTTCCGGTTTTTGTAGGAATTTCGAGAAATTCTATGTTACTCCCCTACAGTGCCCAAAACATCTACAAAACAAATTTCAGTTCTCTATGGCCAGTACTAGTGGTTTAACTCTGTCAGATATATGTTAGTATTGATAAGTATAGCTTATAACATTCAAAGTATTCTTTCACGCCATTGCAGCGCAGTAACGGGATTACTAATCGAACGTGGTGAACGTGGGTTCAAGTCTAACTTGAAATAATGAATTATTTGTAATATATATATTTCGTTCCTCTCTGATTAAGCAAAATGCAGTAAACAAGTTAAAATATTACAAAACACCTTATCTTTTGTACGAATATGTGATAAACTAGCTCGATATTCGTTTATTTTTTGTTTACAGGCCAATGATATATTTTAAAGATATAATGATTTAGGTCATTATAACAAAGTTTCACATAATTTTATTAAATTCAACTAATGACAGCTTTTAACAGGCTTATATAGTGAATAACAAAAAAATTTCTCTTTATTACCTCTCTAGTCAAATTTTTTATATATAAATATTGCAACTGATACTAAAAATAAAACATTTAATCAGTTACTTAGGAGACACACAATCAAATAATTCAGAATAACCTGAAATACACCTTAATAGATCGTTGTGATCGGTCTTAATAGAACGAGCAACAGTGAGTTTAACGCTTCTTGTGCAGCTTAATGCTATTTTAAATGAAATTATTTTAAATTGATTAATCGTGTATATATATAGGAAAATACGTTTTCGGAAACCTGGCGTTCAACACTTACAGTAACACTTTATAGTAGTCCGTGGTCACAGGTAGACTCGGTCAGTATACCAGTGACCACAGACGCTCGAACGCGAAAATCGAAAAGCTTAACGATTTTTCTTTTGAAGCGCGGTAGTCAAAAAACTAGTGTCAAGACATTATGTGCCGCTTGCTGTCCGATTTCGATACACTACGTATTGAATGACGAAACTCAAACCTGTACTTTGTCTTACTAGAACGGAAAAATATCTTATATACTATATATCAATCCACTTTATAGACATACTCCGCGAACAAAATGGTACCAGACTCGGCGAGTACAGCGACAGCCCTGCTTTGTGGGGTCAAAGTGAATCACAACACTGTGGGGGTGGACGCGACCGTGCCACACAGGAATTGTTCCGCCTCTTTGAATCCTAATGCCAAACTGGAATCCCTAGCTGCTCTGGCGCTGAAGGCCGGGAAGAGTGCAGGTTGGCGGTTACAAGCATTTTAGAATTCTCAATTAACATAAAATGTCAGTATAGCGAAAGGCAGTTCTGCTGAAAAATTAATAGTAAACAATAGGCAGCTATACTATGTTGTTCCTTATATGAAAAAAGGTTATAAAATATAACCCTTTTTCATAAAACCAACACAATAATATATGATAACAGCAGATGAAGATGAACATTAAACATGATTGATTGTGGTTTCAATTCCCACTTGGAGGAACTTTATATTTAAAAAAATATTTTTATTTTTCAGTAAGGCAAAGTTTCTCTGGTAAGTTGTGTTTCGTCTCTGAACACGCAATGTCTCGAATGTAGCAGAAAATAGAGTACGGAATATCTTGACACTAGGTACTTTCTGTCTACTCTGCTATGCGGGATAAAAGTGTCAGAAAAAAACGTACATATTATTTACTATTTTTAAAGTGTTATTCCACACTTAGGATTAGAAAACATTTTAGAAAAACGTATAAAAATTTGAACGCAGCGGGATTCGAACCCGCGCCTCTTGGACGGTATCCAAGAGGCGCGGGTTCGAATCCCGCTGCGTTCAAATTTTTATACGTTTTTCTAAAATGTTTTCTAATGTACATATTGTTAGCGTATTTTTATTAATATTATTTTTGATTTTTAAAGGAAATTATTAATATGCAGTTTAAAAATTATGGTTAATTTATAATTTAAATAGTAGCCAAATAAAGCATGGCAACACTGTAAGAAAAATAAATTGAGGGTAATATAAGAAAAGAGAAAAATGGGAGGGTTGTCAAGGAGAAGACGGTAGTTTTTGGGAAAGAAAGAGTGTTTTGAGTAATAAATTGTAATCTTTAGATTTGTATGAAGTATTTTATTTTACGGAGTTAATATCCCAATAATGTGTATTAAGATGTATAATCTAAACGACGTAGGATTCGTAACAACGATGCGCGTGACGCACGCGACGCCGGGCCCCGCGTACGCGCACTGCGCCGCCAGGCAGTGGGAGTGCGACGCCGCGCTGCCGGCGGGCAGCAAGCACTGCAAGGACATCGCCAGGCAACTCATTGAGGACTTCCCTGGAAGAGATCTGCATGTACGTATTGTTTTTATTGATATTTTTGAAAATTTATTTCACAGTTAGGATATTATTGCTCACGATAAAAATAAATTTTGATATAAACCTTTAAGAATTTCGACGCAGCCGATTGTAGAACAGCACGGTTCTAAGAGTCGGGGTTCGAATCCTGCTGCGTTCAAATTCTTATACGTTTTTTAAAAGTGGATTTTAAGATTGTGTTTAGTTAGCGAGTTACACAAGCTGGTGTATTAGAAAATACACTTTTCACTTGAAGATAAGGGAATAAAAATGGACTACAAGTAGAGATCTCCGGGAAGTGGCGATAAGACCTATCGTTATCTACAGTCAGACACTGTCTCACTCCACCAAGACATCGTATTCGCTCATAACTTTGCGACTTTCACTCCGACCATGAAAAATAATTCGCGTTTTAGATTGCAAAAATAATGTTAATTAATTCTATTTATCTTTGTTTCCTTGGTAACATAGATAATTACTCCTGCAATACTACTTTTATACCGCTTAACTAATACAAAAAAAATAAAGTCAGTAGCATGTAAGTAGCTTCCTGCTTTTCCCTCATATCAATGTGATAGTAACGAACGTAACGTTCATTTGGGTGACGTAACTCCATACCACGCTATCCCACCAGAGCAGAAAAATGAAAATGATTAAAAATAATCACACTTCAATTCCAGGTAATTATGGGAGGTGGAAGACAAAGCTTGTTGTCAAATGTAACAAGTACTCCAGACGATCCCGTCAGTTCTTGGGGGTGTTCAAGAGGTGATGGCAGAAATTTGATTCAAGAATATAGGAAAAATAAAGAAGACAGAAAACTGAGATATAGTGTTGTATCAAATAACAGGGAACTGAAAGATGTTGATGTAGAAAATACTGACTACCTTTTAGGTAAGATATTTTAGTCACTTTTGCTGTTCTTTTATAATATTTTAGGGTAATTACAGTAATAGTTACGACATACATTTCAAACATGATTAAAATTAAAACTATTAATATGTATTATTTGTTTAATTATTTAGTAAAAATTGATTCGAAAACACTTGGTCATTCACAAGCACTTGTTCTAAGAATTTCTACGAAGCTGACTATAACGTATGGATTAGTGAGAGCGCTTGGATGATTTCCAAAAAAAGTGTGTTCAAAACCTAAAAAAATTGATACATTTTATATAATGTGGTTAATGTATATTTTAGTAAAATTAATGTACAAGAAAAGTTTTGATACTTTGAAGCGTTTACACTAATCATAAACACATTGAATCCGTAGAAAATGAAAAATTATTGATTATCAAAATTCATTTTATTCTATTTTTGTCATTAGATATAAAATTTGTCATAAGTTATCACAATATATATGTAGGTACAATTATTTTTCTTTATTTTACTTAAAGCGAAACCAATGCTATTATCCACATATCATGATTTTTCATGTTACACAATTTTTATAATGTACTAACTATTTTATGGTTTGATAAATAGAACATTTTAAGTTATAGATGTCACACTTAAGAAAGTTGATTGTTGATTTCTTTTTACCAAATTGTGACTTTTTATTTTCTGACGCCTGTAAGTTAGGCGAAATTATCTACATCTGGCCAAATACAACTGACCGTGAGAGAATCGGCCCTGTCTTGAAGTCTGTTCCTACTCAGGCACGTAAACCCTTATACTTCATAGAAACTTGGGAGGGCTCTAAGGGGTCTCCCATTCTGTCAAAAAAAAACGGTTTTGATGGATATCTTCTCCTACCCCCAAATTTCATGTCATTTCACACATGACACCATGGTTCACGTGTGATTTCACTCATCCACACTTGACACCATGGACCACATGTGACTTTACTCATACACACATGCCACCATTGTCTACACGTGATTTCACTCATCTACACATACATGGGCCACATGTGATTTCACTCATCCACACATGACACCATGATCTACACGTGATTTCACTCATCCACACATGACACCACGGGCCACACGTGATTTCACTCATCCACACATGACGCCGTGGTTCACATGTGATTTCACTCATTCACACATGACACCACGGGCCACACGTGATTTCAGTCATCCACACATAACACCATAGGCCACTCATGATTTTACTCATTCACATATGACACCGTGGTCCACGTGTGATTTCACTCGTCCACACATGACGCCATGATCTACATGTAATTTCACTCATCCACACATGACGCCGTGGTTCACATGTGATTTCACTCATCCACACATGACACCACGGGCCACACGTGATTTCACTCATCCACACATGAAGCCGTGGTTCACATGTGATTTCACTCATCCACACATGACACCACGGGCCACACGTGATTTCACTCATCCACACATGACACCATGGTCCACATGTGATTTCACTCATCCACATATGACACCACGGGCCACACGTGATTTCACTCATCCACACATGAAGCCGTGGTTCACATGTGATTTCACTCATCCACACATGACACCATGGGCCACATGTGATTTTACTCATCCACACCTGACACCATGGGCCACATGTGATTTCACTCATCCACACATGACACCACGGGCCACACGTGATTTCACTCATCCACACATGAAGCCGTGGTTCACATGTGATTTCACTCATCCACACATGACACCACGGGCCACACGTGATTTCACTCATCCACACATGACACCATGGTCCACATGTGATTTCACTCATCCACATATGACACCACGGGCCACACGTGATTTCACTCATCCACACATGAAGCCATGGTTCACATGTGATTTCACTCATCCACACATGACACCATGGGCCACATGTGATTTCACTCATCCACACATGACACCATGGGCCACACGTGATTTTACTCATTCACACCTGACACCATGGGCCACATGTGATTTCACTCATCCACACATGACACCATGGGCCGCACGTGATTTTACTCATTCACACCTGACACCATGGGCCACATGTGATTTCACTCGTCCACACATGACACCATGGGCCACACGTGATTTTACTCATTCACACCTGACACCATGGGCCACATGTGATTTCACTCATCCACACATGACACCATGGGCCACACGTGATTTTACTCATTCACACCTGACACCATGGGCCACATGTGATTTCACTCATCCACACATGACACCATGGGCCACACGTGATTTTACTCATTCACACCTGACACCATGGGCCACATGTGATTTCACTCATCCACACATGACACCATGGGCCACACGTGATTTCACTCATCCACACCTGACACCATGGGCCACATGTGATTTCACTCATCCACACATGACACCACGGGCCACACGTGATTTCACTCATCCACACATGAAGCCGTGGTTCACATGTGATTTCACTCATCCACACATGACACCACGGGCCACACGTGATTTCACTCATCCACACATGACACCATGGTCCACATGTGATTTCACTCATCCACATATGACACCACGGGCCACACGTGATTTCACTCATCCACACATGAAGCCATGGTTCACATGTGATTTCACTCATCCACACATGACACCATGGGCCACATGTGATTTCACTCATCCACACATGACACCATGGGCCACACGTGATTTTACTCATTCACACCTGACACCATGGGCCACATGTGATTTCACTCATCCACACATGACACCATGGGCCACACGTGATTTTACTCATTCACACCTGACACCATGGGCCACATGTGATTTCACTCATCCACACATGACACCATGGGCCACACGTGATTTCACTCATCCACACATGAAGCCGTGGTTCACATGTGATTTCACACATCCACATATAACACCATGGGCCACATGTAATTTCACCCATTCACATATGATATGCATAGTAATTAAATTATATTAATATTACTTATATTTTATTTATTTATAAATAAATAATTTTATTTTTACAAAACTACAGGTATATTTGCAAACGCTCACATGCGATATGAAAGTGAAAGAGACAAGGGACCTGGCGGCATGCCTTCCATCAGCGACATGGTGGACACCGCCATTAAGGTGTTGAGGAAGAACAAAAATGGATTTTTTCTTATGGTGCGTATAACATGTTGTTTAATTATTTTTTTAATACTTACACATTGGTAGGTACTTACAGGCATTGGTTATTGCGTTTTGGAATTCAACGCCGCGCTTCGTCTAACCAAAAACAAACACTTCTATATGTTTAAAGCATAATTCTGTTATATCCAATGAATATGAATTCATTAGATGCCTTTTTCTTTTGAATTCTTCTCGTTAGGATCTTAGCATGAACACCTAATGAGAAAAATGCAAGAGATATCTGTAAGTCTTTTTGTGGGAGGCCTAACAGATTTTACTTGAATTTTTGACTTGAATTTATAGCTTTACATAAAAAAATTGTCGGTAGGGGCTTCCCCCGTCTAGTATAAACTATTTGTAAGAACTATGTTACTGCCCTGATAGAAGTATGTATAAGAGCGCGAGCAATTTAAACCGCGGATCGTATTTACGCATTTATTAAAAAAAGAGGACGGACCTTTGTTGCAGGCTGTAAAATCTCTTTATCGAGATCACTCAGCCTGTGTACGAGTAGGAGCTGGCATGGCGCCTCAGTTTGATATTCAATCGGGTGTCAAACAGGGCTGCGCCATGTCAGCTTGGCTATTCAATTTGTATTTGGATAGTTGTCTCCAAGGAGTGAAAGATAGTGTCATAGGAGTGAACGTTGGTCAAGTGTCTCTTGTACGCAGATGTTGCAGCGCTAATTGCATCATTAGAATTCGAGTGACAGGCTTTGTAAGACTAAGATTCTGATATTTGAGAGAGATGAAGAAAGAACGGAAGGCTCAGGGTTGACAGTAAGGTTTTTAGAGCAAGTGAATGAGATGAGTGAAAATCTGGGAAGTATGTATAGAAGAGATAGAATGTGAAGTTTGTATGTAGAGATAGATAGACGAAATGGATGTGGAAAGGCGTATTGCTGCCGGTAACAGGGTTAACGGTGCTCTTGCTGCATTGATGCGACAGCAAAACGGCAGCGTACCTGCACGTGTTGCAGTTCACAATGCAATACTGATATCAACGTTGTTATACTGCAGCGAGACGTGGGGGTGTCAAAACAAGAATGAAGAAGAAATTCCTATATACAGCAGAAGAATTCGCAGTATAGCTGTCGAAAGCAGGAATGTCATAGTGACAATGAAGAAGAACGTGCTCAGGTGATTGATTGGTCGCGTCGAGAAGATGAGTGATAAGGCTAAAAAATTGATCTTTGAAATCACAATATCAATGATACTGGAAGAAGGCCACGTAAAAAGCATGAGGATACCCCTGAATAGTATGAAGAGGTTAAGTACTGCGGACGAGATAAAAGAATTATGAAAGGCCCATAGCATTTGACGCCCAGTCCTCTCTGACTACCCCGCAAGCAAAAAAGTGTGAAGCTTAACAACAGAAAAAAAACTTAAATTCAATATATTTAAGTGTAATAATGGGAATGATTATAATTAAGATTTATTACAATTTCCGCTCTAGCAAGACAAAGTGCGACGTTGAGTGGAGTGCTCAACACGCAATGTCTCATTAGGGCGGAAAGCAGTCAACGGAGTGTCTTGACACTTTCTTGTCTCTGAATATCCTCCTATACGTTATAAAACGTGAAGTTAAATTAAGAAATAATAATAATAATAATAAAACTGCTAAAAGGTAGAAGGCGGTAACATAGACATGGCGCACCACCGCGGCAAGGCCAAGCTCGCAGTGGACGAGTGCGCCGCCATGGAGCGCGCCGTGGCGGTCGCAGCTTCGGTTACCGGCGACGACACTTTGCTAATAGTGACCAGCGACCATACACACACGCTCACCATTAATGGATATCCGGAAAGAGGGTCTAATATTTTTGGTAAGTATTTTTTTAAGTAGCTAATGTACTGCTTATTTTTCATTTTTTTTAGAAATTTTGGGTGTAGTGTTGTATTGTGTGATAGAAATCAATTCCGGGGTTTTTTTTATATATATAAATATCAACGTAATTAAAAACCGCTCCGATAAATATCGCAAATGCAGTCGATACTCTCTCCACTGGGCCATATTATTTTTTTCCTAAATAATTAAAAAATCATATCAGAAATGTTTGGAAAATTGTGAATGCGACAAATAATTAGGAAACATAATAGATGTATTCATATCTTTTTCTAATTATATATAAAAAAAAGGAAACTTCATTGGTCAGCTTCATTGGCTTTCCCTTTCTTTCGTTTTGGATATATAGATACGTAGAAGAGCAAGGGAGTTATGATCATAATTTAAGTTTTTAAAAAAATCAGATGTAGAACGCACGGCATGGCGGTCAGAGCGATTTCCAAGAGGCGCGGGTTCGAATCCTGCGGCCTACAAATTTCACATGTTTATACATTTTTTAAACAGGTAAAGTTCAAAAAAAATATTTTTGAAAGGGCTAAAATAATTTTCAGGTGTTGTTGGTCCCTCTCCGTACGACGGGTTTAATTATACGACCCTCGCCTACGGCACTGGTGGGCCTGGCTCCTTACAGTATTCTATAAAAAGTGACGGCACTACCAATCATATTGTCAGACAAAACCCCACAACTGACAATACTGACTCTATGAAATATGAGCAGATAGCAGCCATTACACTAGACGAGAATATACATGGGGGCGGCGACGTGATTATTTATGCTAGAGGTATTTTTTTTAATGTTTTTAATTATTTATTATTCATATATTTACTGCCAGCCTACTGACAGCGTCTGACTGTAAACACAGTCGGTTGTGGGTTCGATACCCACTCGGAGGAGTGATTATACTTGAATTGTAAACTCATTTCTTCGCTCTGGTTAAACCGCGTCGTTGAGTTCTGCCACTCAACAAAGTTTCGAATTCGGCGGAAAGCGGAGTGCAAAGGTTCTTGACACTAGGTACTTTCTGTCTACTTTGCTATGTGGAATAAAAGTGTGAAGCTAAAAAACCGATTGAAATATGTCTATTTAACTTCAAAATTGACCGTTTGAAGTTGATTTTTTTGTATATTTGTTCAAATTATTGTCAGAGAGAATCTAGTGTGACATACCGTCCTCCATTTCTCACCCAAAATCGAAACAATGCGTGTTGAATGGCGAAACCCAGCTCTGCGCTAAGTCTTACCAGAGAGCATAGGGAGATCAAAAAGTAATTATTGAAAAATATTTTTATTCCAGTGCAGATTGAACCCTCAACTAACCTCGAGGTAAAAAATATTTAAGAAATTATTTTTTATTCCAGGTCCCTACGCCCATCTGTTCCATAATATCCACGAACAGCACTACGTGTATCACGTGATAGCATATGCCGCTAAAATGGGACCGTATTCTGCGGGGAATCCCTCACAAGTAAATGTTGCCATACTTTGTATGACATTTGCGTTTTTATTTATGTTTAGTAAATATATTTGTTTAGTGTAATATTTTATGACATTTTTTATTGCCTTTTTTTAAATGTAGAATAGAAAATTAGACTAATATTTAAACTAACTAAAATTTCTCGAATTCGATGAAAAGCGTAGTACGGAGTGTCTTGACACTACGTACTTGCTGTCTATCCTGCTATGCGGAATAAAAGCGTGAAGTTAAAAAAAAATTAATAATAGAAAAAATTGACTATTGTATTTATTTAAACTAATATTTAAAGTTATGACTCAAGTAGTCGACAGTAATTTAATAGTGTAGACTTTCTGCTGACTGTTTTTCATTCATAAATATATAAAAATTTAATGTTGCGATTTATTTCTTATATATTTCTTCATATTATTGCCAGAGAGAAACGAATATTATGACACTGTTCTCTACTTCCTGTCTAAAATCAAAACATTATCTACAGTGGCTACACTCAACGCCAAGCGTTGCCTTACCAGAGCTGAGAAATAAAAATAAAATCTAAATATAATCATTCCCCAAGTGAGAATCGAACCCAAAACCAACAGCGATAACATTCTAACCCTGTACCACAAGATACGATGGTTTCATATATGGATATAAGTCATATATTAAGACCAAATAATATGATATACTTAATATTTAACTTGAGTCGGGCTGTTAGTTAATTAGTTAGATAGTTAGCTAGCTAGCTAGTTAGAAAGTTAGTTAGCGAGCTAGCTAGTTAGTTAGCTAGCTAGTTAGTTAGCGAGCTAGCTAGTTAAGTTTTAGTTAGTTATTTGAAAAGTACCTGAACAAACAATGTTGTCGTTATACAAAATATTTTTTATAGATTTTTAAGCCTAGATATTCTTCACAAAAAATACTTAAAATGACCCTGGAAGGTAACTTAAACGATTAATTTGATTTCTTAATTTCATTTGTATATGGTGATATATCGTTGACCTTCGAAAACAGTATCGAAGATACTTGAGGAAGGTTACGTAAAAAGCATGAGCACCCCCGAAGGGTGTGAAGAGGATAATGACTGTGGACGAGGCGAGAGAGGTATGCAGGGACCGGAGCGATTGGCGCTCCGTGCTCTTGTGACTACCCGCCAGGGATATAGCGTCAAGCTAAAAAAAACAAATATATATTTTTAATTTAGACAAGACGTGTATGATCAAAAAGACAAAATATTAAATTTACATAGACAATTATATGTAATTTTAATATATTTTTTTCTTTTTTATTATTTATTGATAAAGGACTAAAAGCAAAGCCGTATATCAATTTTCTACTACTTTATTGACATATTTAAAAACATCGATTAATAAGATAAAAAAATACAACCGTAATATAAAAAAGATATTATACAAATAATAAAAAAAATACATCAAAGATTATATGTTTTAAACAGCAATAGTAGAATATAATTCTTATACGAATGGTAACACTGACAGACCTTAGGAATCGGTTATACTACATACATATATATGTAATTCTGTATAAATATTTCTATATAAATTAAAATTATATTTAGGAGGGTAGTTTTACATCAAATAACAGCCATTAAGTTTTTGGGGCTTTATATAAGACCCTTACAATGAAAATGACCAAGTCATTAAATAAGAAAAAATGTTGTATAAATTTAGACTTAGGTCACTTTTAACGCGATATATATATATATATATATATACAAAGTTAGCATAAAATAGTGAAACCCAGTACATTATAGACCCATTTTAATATTTTAGAGTATTTATTTAGTTACAAGATACTTCTTTATAACGATACCGATGACCAACGCGCCAGCCAGCGCTATCACTGCCCACTTCAGACGACAATTTGAACTGCAACAAGATATTAAAAATATTATATAAATATGAAAATATATTAAAATTTTTATAATGTGACGTTGAAACCTGTAAAAGTATCTAATATCATTATTTTATAGTTCTAAAATAAAATTAGATCAAAATTTACCGCTTTTTGTATCAGTTATCAGAACAGTGAAAGTTCCGTTAAAATCGGTCCGGCCGATCCAAACATTAGACACATCAAATAGAGGACGGAAATGAGAAGATGTAGTAAAAAAAATACAATATTACAAGCAGATTATCTGACTTATTTAAATGTAAAGATAAAAAAAGGATATTAATTCAATATATATATATATATATATATATATATATATATATATATATATATATATATATATATATATATATATATATATATATATATATATATATATAAAGTATAAGTTCTAACTGGAAAATCATTTATAGATAAAAATTAACAATGTACTGGTTAAGGTCTATCTATTTGAAGGTTCAACTCAGTACTATATTATATATTAACGTTTAAAGTAAATAATCAAGGCACTTATTTATTTTACTTCATAATAAATTTGGTTATAACATAACCATGAACGGTTAGGCTCACTATGGTTATATATCAAACATATCACTCGCACAATTTTATGTTTAAAACGCGTTATAGGACAATTTTATAAATAATATAATTAGTTCCTGTAAAACCCCGAACTAAGGTTTATCAAATTAAACTAAAGTTTACTTACCAAGTATCGTGGTAAAAGTCCGATTTCTATTAGAAGGAAAGCTTAAGTAGCCTAGAAGTAAGTAATGATCAACGAACAGTTCGCACTTATACCAGTATTGTTAGTTAATCTTAAGGCTTACTGGAAAACCTTTGGATTCACCGCGAGTTGGGCATTTACCATAATTAATATAACATCTACTATTTATAAAGTGTTATTCCACACTTAGGATTAGAAAACATTTTTGAAAAATCTTTTGTTAAACGATTATTTTGTAGCAGAAATTTGTAAAAATCTCTCTACAAAGTTAATAACATAAAAAACGGTCACATTTTTATACGTTTTTTTTTTCAAAAATAACATCAATAAAACTAAGTGCTAACTAGCAGAAAAATATTGTTATATCAAAATGATAATTTAAATCAAGTACTAGAATATAATATATCATATAAACAAAATAATACATTATTGGTTATAACCTTTCACATGGAAAACCACGCGGTCGTGGCGGCTCACGTGGTACTCTAGTGCAAGAAAAACCAAATTAAAAAGTAATAATTAAATTTAATATAACTATTTTTTAATAAGATAACTTAGGATTTCGTGATTTTAACAGGATTTTTTTTTCAGGAAATATTTTTATTTAAATGAAAAGATTTTTTTAGCTTCACGCTTTTTATCCCGCATAACAAAGTAGTATGAAGACAATCCGTACTTAGATTTCCACTGAATAAAGTTGAATAGTGGAACTTAACGCCTCACTTTATCTTACCAGAGCGAGAAAGTGGAAATAATTTAAATATAATCACTCCTTCGAGTGGGGATCTAACCCACAACCGACCGCGTTTACAGTCAGGCTTGTCCCGCTGCGCTACGACTGGCCTCAAATACCAAAATAAAAAGATCTTAGTCCTAAACTCAATTAAATATAAAAAAACATTGTAATAATTGAATAAAAAACACAAAACGTACAGATCACGTGTCCATTACTGTAAATACTAAATATAAATTAAAAACCGGTTAAAAAAAGACACTACTCTTGTTACCTAATGTAACTCTAAGGGATAAGGAAAGTAACCTTTGTTTCGGAACAATAATAGATTGCACTCTTCTCTCGAGTCTTGGCGGAGTTGGCAACTTAAATTCCGATTTACGCGGGAGTAGCAGTCGACTGTGGGAAACAGGACTTTAAAACAAGACGCATTTTTAATAGCTTCGCGCACAACAGGGTGGATGGGAAATACCTAGTGAAGTTGAGATATTGTTTGTTGAGTGAACTGAGCCGAACTCAACACCGTACTTGTTGTCTCGCCAGATCGAGGAAATTACAATGATTAAAATAGAATTATTCTGTCAAATGGGAATCAGTTCGTTCGCAATTGTTAGTTCTACAACCAGTTACCATCATTTCGAAAAGCAGTTCTACTGAAAAACGTACTAGGCATATTGTTTTTCATCCTTATTGTTAAATAATTCTTGAAAACATTATTTTTTTTTAGCTTCACGCTTCTATCCCGTTTAACAGGATAGACAGGGAGTACCTAGTGCCGAGACATTCCGTTTTCACATAAAAATATTTAAATGACTATTTTAACGAAGGAAATAGAATAAAATTAAAAAAGCAAAGTGGACCTGTCACGTGACCCGTCAAACGTCCTCCAAGACTTTTCTGATCGTTCTCTCCTCGGTACATGCGGACAGCTGAGGCGTTAAAATAAATATTAAAAAAAAACTCAATAAAAAAAATACATTTAAAAAATAAAACAAAATTTAACCTTGCAGCTGAACATATAGAGCACTGTGATTTTAAACTGAAAAAAAAAGTATGTAAAAATATTATTTCAATTGTAAAAAAAATCAATTATAAGTATTAATATTCATATAAATATATTTAAAAATCAAAAATAGTGACAGCAAACTATTTGTTTTTAATTTTTAATAAATACTTAATAATTTTTAATAAATACTTAAAAAAACATATTGATACTATACTACATTAAAACCAATAAAATACACTTAATATTATAAAGATAAAATCTATTCGGACACCATAGAGAAGGGATTTACTTTTAAAAAAATACCATCTACAGCATGTAAATATTATTAGAAAAAAACCGAACATCACTAAATAACTCTATCGACGCAGAAGCAGGTGGGACATCACTGATTGTCGAGCTAAACCTACAAGTTAGACTCTGCATAAATAGTTTCGTCATTCCATAGACAAGAAAGACGTGGTATTTGCCTTTTCACTACACTAGGAGAAGAGCTGGAGGGTGTTACGTATGAATCTTTGTTTATTTTGCTTACAAGAAAATAAATGATAATAATAATTTTTTTATTATCGCAATACTTACATATTTTAAATGAAACTATATTAAACGGATAAACGTATATGTTGGTATTTGAAAACACATTTTCGGAAACCTGACGTTTCCAACATTTTACAGTAGTCCTAGTAGGACTACTGTAAAATTACTGTAAAATTTGTCTGTCAATTGATACAAAAATTAATTATATCAATTCGAATACCAACATATACGCGATTAATTTAAAATATTTAAAAAATAAAAAAAGTAAAGTAACTTCTTATGCACCAGAAATTTCCTAAATTGATTTCCTCAGTGGAAATCGAACCAATGACCATTGCATGTACTTGTATAACCAGTTGCCGTCCCACTGCGCCGCTGCGCAATTGTCGATGCTACTATCATGTGTACTTACTGTCTACATCAATACATTTAAATATTAATTAATTGTTATTATAATTACTTGTTATTTATAATTAATTTAATATAAGTAAATTAATAACCTTGATCTTTTATTGAGTTTAAGTTTAGAACTGTAAAGCACAAATAAAAAAATGTATATTATTATTCCTATTGATAATTGATAAGGAGTTTATATAAGATAATGTAAGCAGGCTTAAGATATAGAGATTTTGTGTTCCAAGTTAAATCAAATTACATAAGTGTTTTATTATATTTCCAGTAAAATAATAAATTATAAACATTAAGAATAGATATAAAGTTTACATTTAAAATTTTTATAATATTACTTCCTTAAAAATCTATCAACAAACGGGTTCTTGACAGATTTAAAAGGCATATTGCTATATTACTTAGGTAAAACAAAATTTTGTCATAGAGGCCGGTCGTGGCGCAGTTGGACAGAGTCTGACTGTAAACGCGATCGGTTGTGGGTTCGTTCCCCACTCGGCGGAGTGATTATATTTAAATTATTTTCATTTCCTCGCTCTGATAAAGACTAAGTGCTGCGTTGAGTTCCACGTACAGAAGTACGGAGTGTCTGTCTGCCCTGCCTATATGCGGGATAAAAGCGTGAAGCTACTTAGACTTATTCTAAGAATAGTTTTGTATTCACTCTACAAGAAATAAAAATAAGTTTCTGTTGGATATGAGTAATAGTAACTCATATACTAAAAAATGGCAACTTCAACCTTTATTGTGTATATAGAGAGATCCAATGTTCACAGTTTACTAGTATTACTTTATATTATGGTTGTGGGTTCGATCCCCACTCGGGGGAGTGATTATATTTAAAATTATTTACACTTCTTCGCTCTGGTAAAGACAAAGTGCAGTGTTGAGTTCCACCACTTAACACGCAATGTCTCAAATTCGGTGAAAAGCGAAGTACGGAGTATCTTGACACTAGATACCCTGCTATGTGGGATAAAAAGCGTAAAAAAAAAACATTATATTATATATTAAATTTAGTTATGGCAGCATATTGTCATACCAGAATAGGGTAATGAGAATAATTTAAATGTAATCATTCCGGAAGATAAATCCTACAACCATTCAGATAATAGAAATCCAATAGACAAAATAATAATTATAAAATATAGGTAGTGTAACATACTCATATAAATAAGTGAACACATAAGTGGAACATCACATGTCATATATAAAATGTACTTACCAACATTCTTTCGCTTTGGCCTTATCCTCAGCGGACAGTGTACCAATTTTATACTTCTTTAGTAGCACTCTAAAAATAAATTGTGAATTATTTATTTATAAATACATATTAACATGTGAAAGGAAATGCTTAATATAATTTTTTTATATTACCGTTTAATTTATTTATATAATAGATTTACTATTTACATTTAAATTTCTAAAAAAAATAATTCAGTCCTTGTTATAATGTAAATAACCAGTGACAGAGAAAATGTCAACCATAAGTTAAAAATTCATTTTTTTTATGACCCCTCTTTTGAGGTATGATTTGTAAAGATGATACTGTATATAGTATGTTTTATTTTTCTGCATTATGGTTTTTCCCGAATAGCAATTTTGTCTTAATAGAATGAGAAAACGGAAAATCTAATCTACTTCAATAATGTTATTCAATCGGGTGTCAAACAGAGCTGACTGTTCAATTTGTATTTGGACAGCTGTCTCCAAGGAGTGAAAGGAAGTGACATAGGAGTGAAAGTTGATGATTTGACAGTTAATTGTCTGTTGCACGCAAATTATGCAGTGCTAATTGCATTGCATTGCATGAATGCGAGTTACAGGCTGTGGTCAATCTGAAAAATGGATATGAAAGTTATGGTTTAAACCTGAATGGGAGTAAAACTAAGATTCTTGTATTTAAAAGACAGCTGCATTGATACGAAGGCAAAACGTCAGCGTACCTGCACGTGTTGCCGTTCACAATGCAGTACTGATACCGACGTTGTTATACGGCAGCGAGAGGTGGGTGTCAGAAGATGAATGAAAGAAAGATGAATAGTAGAGATGTGATCTCTTTGTTGGATATGCGGAGTCAGTTTAGCTGACCGTATATACAGCGAGGAGATACGTAGAATGGTAGGTGTAAGCGCGAATGTCATAGTAAGAATGAAGAAGAACTTGCTCAGGTTGTTTGGGCACTATATAATTACTGGACGAGTCGAAAGAGATATGCAGGAACCATGGCATTTGCCGCTCAGCTGTTTCTGACTATCCTGTATGGGATAAAGCCTGAAGCTAAATAAAAAACACATCTT
This sequence comes from Dryadula phaetusa, assembly GCA_032432895.1. NCBI lineage: Eukaryota > Metazoa > Arthropoda > Insecta > Lepidoptera > Nymphalidae > Dryadula > Dryadula phaetusa. The sequence goes on along the minus strand of JAOYRS010000017.1, from coordinate 4,944,610 downwards.
ATACAATTATTCTCTTTAGTAGGGATTGAACTAACAACCATAGTAATTAAAATTAGATTCTATCAAATTCCATAACAATGGCATGTATGCATATTTATAAATATGTTATTTTTTTAAACACCATAATGCAAATTTATAGCCACTCCATTCTAAATTATCATTCTTATATTATTTAAAATAACCTTGCATCATCACTGTGACCAACATCGTCGAAAGCTTGTGTTGCATCTTGGCCAGCGGCATCAAGCAGTGTGTCTTCACCTCCTGGATGCTAAGTTAAATAACAAAATGTTTTATTACTATATAACTATCCAGAATGTTTCTGAAATTTATATTCATTTAAGGAATTTTAAAAACAATATAGTCAGTGAAAGTTAAATATTATTTTATTAATACAATTATATATTTTGTTTTGCATTTATATATAATACAATTATTTCTGTAAGTTTAATAAATATCTTGAAAATATTCAACGAGCGCTTTCATTATTTAAAAATTAGAATTTGTAATCAAGGTTCTTTTAAAAAAAATGTAATCAGCTGATCGTAATAAGGTCAATGACATTTACTTTCGATTTTACACAAACATTAAGTAGTCGAGTAAATAAAAATTATATTTTCTGTATTTTATTTATTAATTAAAATATAGTTTACCTCTTCTAAAAAGCTAGTTACATCGTAAACATCTCCGTGTATTATCATCCAAACACTACTCTTGCGCCTATGTTTTTTTACTTCTTCTGTGGAAATTATTCGAGCCATTGTAGATATGAGATTTATCACAAATTACTATACAACATCAATTTATAAGCCCATAAAATCTAAACGGTAATAAATAATATTACGGATTTTGAAGTTATTTCAGTTTAATGCCGAATGGTTATTGACTATTGCCAATGTCACATGACTTGAAATTTCATTTTTCTTTTGACAAATGACATGATTTTTCATCTGACTGTTAAGATTTTTTTATATATTTATGAATATGACGAATATATTATTGTTTTCTTCCTAATAGCAAGTACCTAAATTTTCATTTATTTTTAGTAAATTATTCTTTATGAAATTATATACTATATTTTCAGTATAAAATTTATTCTTAGAATGACTTGTTCACGCTTTTATAGACATATATACAAGAAAAATATATTATTGTACTTTATTTTATAATCAGTCAATATAATAAATCTTCAAAAAAAATTTCATAATTTTGTTTTTTTTTCTGGACGAAATATGTATTGTCTAATATTTAAGACATACGCAGTAGATATGAAATAATATTTCATTTTCATATCAATTGATGTGATAACATAACCTCAATTATACTAATAATTAGTTACAAATCTAACCTATGTGTAATAAATATAAATGACAAACGTAAATTAATATTTCCATAATTGTTTTACAAATTATTTAATGTTAAAGAACTGAAAACAAATATAATCATCAATTAGGTGTAAACTGTAAATGTGTTTGTTTACATTACGTTTTACACTGAAGTAACATAAATGGCAGAAGAAAAGGACTTTAATGACGTTCTCGAAAATGTATTTTTGAGCGAAGACACACAATGTAAAGAAAGTTACGAGGAAGGCTTTAAAGTAGGAAGTGAATCAGGAAACTCAGAAGGTTACCATTTGGGATACCACAGAGGTGCAGAATTAGGGAGAGAACTTGGTAACAAAGATAGCTTTTACCCTGCTTTTATAAGGTTTACTTGTATTTATTTATAAAATAAAATTTTATCCTCAAAATTTGCTTATAAAAAACATAATGTTCAAGAGTGAATATGATGTCTTTGCCAGTAGAACCTACAGTACATTTATCTTTTTTTATTTTTTTTTGTGTTTATTCTCATTTGATGTTGATCATTTGAATTATTTCTAGAACTGTTAAAATATTTGGGTATTAAACACTGTTTCTTAGTAAGAAAATATTCATATACTTTAATAAATAATTTATTTTTCAGGTTATTACCTTGGTACTGTGTGCTACCACTTAGAAAACAAAGATAAAAGAGAATATAGCTATTCTGAGAAAATTGTTAATCAATTAGAAAAAGTAAAAGAACTTGTGGATGCCTTCCCTAGAACTAACTCGGAAGACCATGATATTTTAGGTTTGGCTGAAAACATCCGAGCTCAGTTCAAAAAAGCTTGTGCTCTTTTAAAAATACCATCTGTCAATCCATATGGTGCTGGGGTTTCTTTTTAAACTTTTAAACTGTAAATGTAAGTTATATATAGCATAGTAGTTGTTTATATATTATAGTATAGTAGTTATATATAGTATGTAGTTTTTTTCTTCTTTCATTTGCTTCTCACTATTTTTTCACCTAATAGACTAGTAAGAGAATCGAACCTACAATAACTCACATTGTTGTCCCACTTTGCCATAATAGCCTCATTTATAGTTATTATTGGTATTCTAAATATCATATGAATATTTACTTAACAATGTAGAACTTGTGTTAGCCACAACAAAAGAATGACATTGTATACTCGGTGAGATTATATAAACAGATTTTGTTTTTTTTACTCCCAGTAGCAAATAATTTAATTCAAATATTCACAAAAATTAACAAGTCCGATCTGAGAAAAATTGGTGCAAGAAATTCATTTGCATTTTTCATTGCATTTTTTTCTTACAAGTCAACAGTTTACACATTTACAAATAATATGATAAATGACTATGATTTCTACAACTTTTATTTCCAAGGTGGCATTTTTAAAATTATTGTTTATTTTAGGGGCTTCCCTTAAGCTTTTTTATGGCAAGTCCCATGCCTAACTCTAAGCCTTTCTCTGTAACAATGGTGTTTTTTCTCTCATATCAATGTTATATCTATTTTTTTAATATTTACAGTTAAACGAAAAATGGCCACACTAAGAAGACTTCAACAGAACATTGATAATACAATTAAATATCTGTCACCGCTTCTGCCTCTCACAAACTGTCATATGGTAGAATTTTTTACACAAAATCACTGGGAAACACTCGTACCCAACGATTTAAGAAGTTATTTAGATAAATGTGAAATAAATCCTATTGTGGATCAATTTTGGGAATATGCTGAGGAAAGCTTGGTAGGTATGTTATAATGAGATACATTTTTTTACTTAGATTTTATATATTATATTGTGCATACAGCAACATAGACTGTCTATACATTGCTTTAATACAGTTCAGATACCAGAAAACTGTTTGTGTTCCATGGAACATGGCTAATATATTTTTAGATAAATGAGAGGTGGTAGTAAGAATCAGATACAGCCTATCAATTTTTTTTAGCTTCACGCTTTATCCCTGGCGGGGTAGTCAGAGAGCACGGAGCGCCAAACGCTACGGTCCCTGCATACCTCTTTCGCCTCCTCCACAATCATAATCCTCTTCATGCATACCCTTCCGGGGGTTCCATCCTTTTTTCGTGACCTTCCTCTAGTATCTTCCATACTGTGTTTACGAAGGTCAACCGAGGTCTCCCCGACCTCTCGTACCACTCACCTTGGCTTCATAAATCTTTCTTACTATTCTTTCATCGCTCATTCTTTCTACGTGCCCAAACCACCCGAGCACGTTCTTCTTCATTTTTACTGTGACATTCACGCTTACACCTGCCGTTCTGCGTATCACCTCGCAGCACACGCGGTCAGCTAAACTGACTCCGCATATCTGGCGAAGAGATCTCATCTCCACTGTATTCGTCGGTATCAGTACTGCATTGTGAACGGCAACACGTGCAGGTACGCTGCCGTTTCGCCGTCGCATCAATGCAGCAAGAGCACCGTTAACCCTGTTACCGGCAGCAATACGCCTTTCCACATCCATTTCGTATCTTCCATGTCTTCTCAGATATATCACCTCATTCACTTGTTCTAATATCTTTCTATTTACCATAATCTTGCATTCCGTTTTTTCTCGCCTATCAAATTTAAAGCTTTCAAATTATTAAGCTACCTTGGATGTTTGTATCAATATACATATGTAATTTCTACTTGATATATCCTCCACAGTGTGATATATGTGGAGAGCTGATCTTCTTCAGTCGGCCATTTACTTTGAAGTAGAGACATCTGTTAACTTCTTATTTTTTTCTTAAAGATAACAATCCATTATCAAAATGGATACACAATGCCCGTTCCCATTATGTCTGTGTGGATAATGAATATTGTATTTCAACGGAACATTTGGAAGAGCTTATAAAGTCATGGGGCGGTGAGGTCAGGCCTCAAGTGAAAGTAACGGAATTTATGACTAGCAAGAAAAGCTATGAGGTAAGGATCTATTTTTACATAATAACGCAAATGGGGGAGCACAAAATCCTAATATGTTCCATGAATTCATATATTTTGCCACATTATATTTTTTTATTATCATATGTATATTTCTTAACAATATTAGCGCAGTGGTAGCAGCGATGGTCGTGAGTTCCATTGGAAGAAATAATTACATTAAAAAATATTTTGCAAAGCAAAACAAAGCACAGCGTTAAGTTGCGCCACTAACTTGAGTGTGTTTTAATATAAATCTTATAAATTGTCACAGAAGTCTCTCTTTCTCTTTCACGTACGAAATTTTCGCGATTTTTGTCCACTTTAGATGAAACTCGGATAAATCGTGAATATATTTTTTTACATCTGCCTGCAATCGTAGTGTTCAAACGCCTTGTTTTTAAAAATGTTAATTAGAATACCAAAATATACGAGTATTAATCCGTTTAAAATAGTTTTGATTTAAAATGCAATGCATTTACATTAAAATTATTTTCATTTTCGCTCCCTAATCATATAAACCACGGCGTAAATTTCCGCCACTTAACACTTCAAACTATAATATGACTTGACAACTACAGGTCAGAGAGTGTAGTGTTTAACACTAAATTCTCTGAAAAATCTTTCTCTTTCACGTATAAATAAGATAACGCGGCGTTGAGTTTCGTTTAACACTGCAAATTATAAAATGTATTATAACTGAACAAAGGAAATCCACCTTTTAACACAAAAATCTCTCTTCCAGGTACAGATAATATCTAGCCTAATATCTTCTCTATATACAGCGTGCTCCACAACACATTGTGTGGAGGCGGGAGGGGGGAAAGGCAACCTGCCAATAGTTTTGTCGCTCAATTACAATATTAAAAGTCTCACAGTGGACTGTGATCAGAGAACTATTAAGAATGCCGAGAAAAGAGTTAAATTGATACAGGTGAATTGATAAATTGATAAACACTTTAAAAAAATCAATAAAATAAACTAATATCTTCATTGTTTTGTCTTATATTTATATATTGGTGCTGTTTTATATCTGTATGTTTGTCTATAGATTTCATTCTCGCTAATTCATATATTGATCTCGTCCAAACTGAAATATTTTTGAATATATATGTAAGAGAACGTTAGGTATCTGCATAAGAAAATAAGAAAACAAATGAAATATTGTGATTTTTTTTTAATATTTTTAGGAAACCCCACGTTATGAGGCTTGCTACTGTCTGTGGTCACGTGATAGTGGTGATGGTGGCTTTGGTAGATTGGGATCACAGACTACTGTAGACTATTTTATTTGATACTAAATAAAATATACATATTTACTATTTTTAAAGTGTTATTCTACACTTAGGATTAGAAAACATTTATGAAAAAATGTATAAAAATTCAACGCAGCGGGATTCGAACCCCTCTTAGAAACGCATGGCTCCAAGCGCTCTGACATAGCCGTCAGAGGTATCCAAGAGGCGCGGGTTCGAATCCCGCTGCGTTCAAATTTTTATACGTTTTTTTTACATATACATAATTAGTAGGGTTAATAGTTTCATTTAGAATTAAAAGTTTTTAATATGTTCTTCTTATCCATAACGTTTAAATGTTAGTTTTTATTACATCCTATATACCGTCTTCTAATTTATAATTAAATATATATTATATATAATATTTTTTTTTAATTTTCAGAAACAATGGCATGCCATAACAAAGAGAATACAAAATGGCAACGAAGAAAACATTTCACAGAATATAAAAAGTAACATGCACAGATTCGCATCCGCCTTTATCACTAAAGACACGGATTTTGCTGAAATTATAAAAGAGAAGTTTTCAGAAGATTCTAATACAGATGTTAAGTTGCTGTTGACTGGTGGGTAACGAATTCATATTGACAGTCGGGATTTATTTTTCAAACTGATCAATTTTTCTCAAGGAGCCATGAAAATTTTAACTTTAAAAATATTATATAAAAGATCTTTGATTTTCGTGATTTTTACACATTTTCAATGAAACTATTTTAACCGGATTAATCGCGTATATTTTGGTATTTGAAAATACATTTTTGGACACCTGACGTTTCGAAGGCTTTACAGTATAAGTACTGAGGCTGTACGTGAGCCAATTAAGAAACAGATGGCGGTAGATTGATATAATTAATTTTTGTATCAATTGACACACGAATTCCACTTCAGTCTACCCGCGAGTGTGACCACGGACTACTGTAAAGTGTTCGAAACGTCAGGTGTCCAAAAATGTATTTTCGAATACCAAAGTATACGCGATTAATCCAGTTAAAAGTTTCATTTAAAATATTATTTCTTGTTATGTTATAACACATATTCTAAGCCGATGGCCCTGTTTTATTTCACTCTGAAATTTTGTTTTAAATCATTCAAAAGTATTAAAAATTCACAATCTGATCTGATCTGACTGACACTGTCTAAAGTATGATTAGTTGAACTGTCAGACCCCCAATGAGCCTAATGTAAAACTACTATAATTTTTTTTAGTTTCACACATTTATCCCGCATAGCAGGGTAGACAGAAAGTACCTAGTGTCAAGACACTCTGTACTTCGCTTTCTATCGAAGTCGAGATATTACGTGTTGAGTGGTGGAACTCAACGCCGCTCTTTGTCTTAACCATAGCGAGGAAGTGGAAATAATTTAAATGTAATCACTTCCCCGAACCCACAAACGATTTACAGTCAGACGCTGTCACAGAGGAGTGCACCGGGAATCTCGCGAAATTCCCATGGGAATGGGAGATATCAGGATTTCACGTGTTCGATGCTAGATTTCTAAAAATGCTAATACTAAAGTTAGCCTGTTATGCTCACACTCTAAGCTTTATTTTCTCATTCTTCCCAGGTCTCCACACATGTGGTAATCTAGGCCCAGATTCCCTTCAAATTTTCACCTCCAGATCTTCAATAGCTGGTGTGTTTACCGTCCCCTGCTGCTACCACCTCCTCACCGAGGATGTTGATGACCAGCTTTTCGACACGTTTCAACGGGATTATGGTGGTAACGGGAAGAGGTGTGGGTTTCCCATGTCGGAGCATTTACGAGGTAAGTTATTTTTTTTCGTAGAGTAAATGACGTAGCATTTATACGTAGTATAAAAAGGTGGGATAGAACTGTGATTTTTGTTTAAGGAATTGATATGATAAATTTACTATATTTTAAAGAGTTATTCAAAAATGTTTTTTAAAAATAATTTTGTGAAATTAATTTCAAACCCATTCATTGCGTTTTTTTTTTATAAGCTAACCGAATATTGTTAGAAACGACGAATTTTCTTCCAATATACACAACTAATCCGTTTAAAATAGTGACATTTAAAATTTTAATAAAATGCAAATGATCTTGTTACATGAAAATAATTTCAATATAAATATCTAAAAAAAGAGGCCGGTCGTGGCGCAGTGGGACAGCGTCCGACTGTAAACACGATCGGTTGTGGGTTCGATCTCCACTCTGGGGAGTGATTATATTTAAATTATTTTCACTTCCTCACTCTGGTAAAGACAAAGAGCGGCGTTGAGTTCCACCAATCAACACGCAATGTCTCTACTTCGGTGGAAAGCGAAGTACGGAGTGTCTTGACACTAGGTACTTTCTGTCTACCCTGCTATGCGGGATAAAAGCGGGAAGCTAAAAAAAATCTAACAATTAACACATAATTTACAATTGGACATTGTTCCTGACGTTGTACCGTTTTACGTTCATCAATTATATCAATAATTGCCGAGGACAAATAGATATAAAAAAAATATATCAAAATCCGTCCAGTAGGTTTTGCGTGTAACCATAGACGAACAGCCAGACAAAGAAATCAATAATCATCCTGCTGCTTATATGGGAGACTTTTTTTTTTAATTATATTCAATATACATAAGTGAGCCTTTCTACAGTTTTTTTTATTTGTATAGATAATTTTAATCACAATATTAATATATGTTTTTTATTCCAGGCTATAATTTAGGTCGCAACGCTCGCATGCTCGCCGCTCAGTCTATACACAGGGTGGTTGCAAACAGGCAAATGCCGGACAAAAGTTTACTATATAGAGCTTTGTTACAGGTATATCAAAATAATAAAATTTTATTGGCTTTCCGAGCCGGTACTAACCAGTAGTACGACTGACAAAACTGACATTTATGTTTACTGACTATTTGAAAGTGATTTTAATAGCCTATTTTAATAAATGTTTTGATATGATTTTGATATTTTTTTTAGTCACGCTTTTCCCGCATGTAGTAGGATAGGAAGAGAGAGCCCAGTGTTAAGATATTCCGTTCTCCGTTTTATGTCTATTTTAAAGATATTGCACATTGAGGGTAACGCTAACGATGTATTTTACATTTCCCCGAGAACTGTTCTTTTTGTTTATTTTTTTTAAGCTTCATTCTTTTATTCCGTATAGCGGGGTGGAACAGTAGGTAGTGTTAAGGCACTCCGTGAGTAGCGGAACTCGACGTCGCATTTTGTCTGAGCGAGGAAATGAAAGTAATTTAAATATCGTTTCCCCGAGTGGAAATTCAGACAGACGCGGCGATTGTGATTATAAATTTTAACTTTAATGACAGCTTGTATAGTTTTTTTTTATTTTATATATAACTTACAGGTAATCATCAAAACTCATTTACCCAACTTACCTGTAGTGGAAGGTAAGCTGAAAGGTATATCGTCGAAGTGTCAAAATTTTGACGACTATTTTAAAATGGCGGACTGTCTCCTCAAACTCAATTTATATGGAAACTTACCTAAATCTTACCTAATGCATATAGAGAGAAATATGAATTCAAATTGGAAGAAAGTAGTGTTATTTTATTTATTAAGATTGTGTCTAGCTCAAGTTGTAGAAAATGTTATTTTGTCGGACAGATTATTGTTTTTGTATGAAAATGGATTTGAACTGGCTTACTTGGTGAAGCTTTTCGATCCCGTTCTGTCTCCGCGGTGTCATGGGATTGTTGCTAAACGATATATATAATAAATATAAATTTAATCTGTTTATTATTTTACCCAATTTTTTTATTATATATTGTGAAAAAAATTATATTAATAGATTTTTTTAGCGTCCCTGTCACAGCAGGTCCCTTTTGTGAGACCACTGTTGTCGAGCAATTTCACACTTTGTATATGGATGGCCCCTATTCGCGGCGTTGAGTTCCGCCACTCAACACGCAATGTCTCGAATTCGGCAGAAAGAGCAGTACTGAGCGCCATACTTTATTTTACCAGAGCGAAGAATTGAAAATAATTTTAAATATAGTAATTCCTTCGAGTGGAAATCGAACTCAAAACCGATCGTTTACAGTCAGACGCTGTCCCACTGCACTCTTTAAATTGTATCTACTATGTACGTACTAGTACAAAAATCATATGCTTAGAGAAAGCACCGCATTGGAAATAGTAGGCTACTGTAAGTAGATTAGGCTGTGTGTTGTGTGGCCTTAAACTGAACTTAACGCCGTTATATATATATATATATATATATATATATATATATATATATATATATATATATATATATATATATCAGACACTACACAGATTACCACGAAATTGTAGTAGTTTACGTGTAGTGTGACCTTAGAAATATATTTAATAAAATTGTAAATTAATACAAACTTTGTGCCTACACATTTTTATGCGTAAAAGTACGTCATTTGCCTTTAAACTTTTGTTTTTACCTAAATCTTTGATAATTTGCAATAAATCGTATTAGAAAACGAGCTTAACAGTGTAAAGGGATTTCAGGGGAACTTCAGCAAGCTCTTGTGTTTCGAAAACTTTTAATACAAGCTTTACCCGTAACTTAGAAACCGGAAACTTAAACAAGAAAATTCATTTTATTATTGATTTATTATAAAAAATCGCGAAAAATATACAAACATGGGTATAATATACAACATATGTAGGTATTATTGTAAGTATACAGTGAGACTATTTTTTAATTTACATATATATATATATATATATATATATATATATATATATATATATATAGGGTGCATATTATGAGAGGAGGTGAGGGTAGTCTAAAAAGGTACCGACCTAACATAGATACAAAACATTTTTCAATTTTTTTTAACGTAATCTCTCCGCATTATTCTCTGTTTACGAAGGTGATTTCACGGAAATCTTTCCCCTGAGTGCAAATTTTAGATGAGAGAAACGAAAGCAGACGCTTGGGGCTAGATCTGGTGAGTGAGGTGGATGGTGAACAAAAAATCCAAATCGTAATTTATGGATTTTCGCCATGGCAACTGCTGACGTGTAACCTGGTCGCCATGGCAACATCTGCAATAACTAGATTATGTTTTGTCTGTAAGCGGTCATTTTATATAATAACTTCATTACTATCTCAAGAAAGGGTCATCACCACGTTCCCGGCTGAAAAAAAACAGATTTTGCTATTTACAACTGGTTTATCCTTTGCTGGCGTATATGTATCCAAGTTACAGCCACAGTAATTCATAGGCGTCAAAACTCCTTTCCTTCGAACACCTTTTTGGTCTACCGTGAGCAAACGAGCACCACGTCACGTCTAAATATTGACGTAATATGTGACAAACGCGTTCTTTTGATATCTTGTTAGCTCTGGTAACTCCCCCACTTAAATTTGGTGATGTTGCCGCCGGTAGTTGCAGTTTTTGGACGTCCTGTACAGTCATCACCTCAAAGCTCTTTCGGCTCTTTATGTATAAATTCAGCTACTTAACATTTAATTATGGCAAATGATGGTACAGAGTCCCATATACAGAATCCAACTCACCTTTGATTTAGGCGTAGATCGTAGGCGTATTGGTTTTTGAAAACATATATTTAATGAAATATCGATACTCGATTTTATCTATTTTCATAAAAAAAAATACACATCAACTTTATTGTAACGACTGTTATATAAAAACTCAAAGTGGCTGAGACTTGGCTGTCAGTTGTCAACGGGTGAACAACGAATTTCAGTAACTTTGGTTTACTTTTCAGACCATTTTGAGGCAGGAAACTTTTCAGACCATTTTCATACAAAGTACGCATCACTAAAACATTCCGTTGTAAATATATGTAACAATATATTCTATAACAATAATTATTTAAAAAAAATGCTCAATTGTTTGTTTACCTTTAAGGGAATAAGATTTGAACTGAAACCCAACGCGTTTAATTAGTGACAATTCCACTGCGCCATGGCACGTCTAAGTACACATTATATATATATATATATATATATATATATATATATATATATATATATATATATAAAACTCATGTTTACTATAAACCGATTATTTGAATAACAAGTCGATATTTCTTTCCACGCGAGCTCCATATAGTTTGAAAGACGCTTAACATAATTGAATTATTATTTGTAAGTCGTAAGTAATAATGTGGAAAGTTTTGATTAAAACAGAATTATAACACACGAACGAAGCCCGCGTTGTGATGTTAATGAAGTTTTCTTTACAAATTATGATTCGTGGAATGAAAGAAACCTCAGTTCTTCGAATTAAAATACTAAACGCCTTTCAGGCGCAGTGGCAATGTCTGTGTAAAAACGCGACGGTTTTAGGGTTGGTTTTTTTTTATAAGTGATAAGCCAGCGTCTGACCATACTATGCTTGGTATTAAGTGATAATCTGGTCTACCATAGTCTTACCTAAAAGAAATTTATTGACTTTATTTCAATATTCCTAGACTGTACGTCTTCGGAAATATGGACGCCGGCAGCCAGTTCCATTGCTTCGCTGTACGAATAAAAATATAAAAAATAGTTTTCAGGGAGATTATTGTATATTATACATCTGTCTAATCTCTGTCTAACCGTGATAGAGTGCGGCGTTAAGTTCCGATATCTCAATATATAATCGCGAAAATTAAAAAAAATAATAATAATTCTCATTTTTTTTTACATTTAATGCTTTCACTGTACTAAAGTGCTCCAGTAAGTAAACACCACAAAATGTATACGTTATAAGGCTGCTTCTTTGTGAGGCTGTTCCTTTGAACATATGAACAAAATCCCAAGTGTTTCATGGTGGAAATCAAATAATTTATATGTGTCGTTTACCCCGCGATTATTTTGAGTTGGCAAACGGAATGTCGCTACTTCACAATTATTACATTAAATATTAAAGTACTCTTTTTTACTAAGATATAAACTTGGGGCCGGTCGTGGCACAGTGTGACAGTGTTTGATTGTAAACGCAATCGGTTGTGGGTTCGATCCTCACTCGCAGAATGATTATATTTAATCTCGCCCTGTTAAGACAAAACGCGGCGTTAAGTTGCACCGCTTAACACGCAATAACTCGCCAGCGGAGTACGGAGTGATTTGACACTAGGTACTTTCCTGCCTATACTGTTATGCGGGATAAAGGTGTAAAGCTTAAATATGTATTTAAACTTATAATTCTTGTGTACACTATAATAATACCTAGCAAGTAGATTATTGGAAACTCATCTCGGACAGACAAATATATTTTTCAACAAGTTTTTATTTAACTTCGTCTCTGTCTTTATTAAACTCTCTCAACGCTTATTCAGTTAATTAAAAAAAGGCACATGCGTCCGAATCCTATCATATTACAAAATATACATAACGCAAATCTGATTTCCTTGCTACATAGGCCAGTTAAACAGTCGAATACATTTCGAGTAAGGCATGTTTCCATTATACCTGATACTGACGTTAACCTAGCTAGTGTCGATGTCTGGTGTTCTCCATCCGTCATCGTAATAAAATAACAATAATTAATCTAGAATCTGATCTGAAAAGTGTGTGGACACCATAATTTTTTTAATTTTTTTTTTAGCTTACGCGTTTATCCGGCATAGCAGGGTAGACAGGACGTAACTAGTGTTAAGACACTCCGTACACCGTTTTCAGCCGAATTCGGACATTACTTGTTGAGTGGCGGAACTCATCGCCGCACCTGCGGTTACCAGAGCGAGGAAATGAAACTACCCCGAGTGGGAATCGAAGCCACAACCGATCGCGTTTACAGTCAGACGCCATATGTCCTGGATAAAAAACAACCTAACCAGTTTATATATATTGTCTTTAGAAGTTTAATTATTTAACAAAATATTTTAATTTTCGTAAGAGTAAAAGCCTATCAAATATCTCGCGGTTTCACAAGTTCACTTTGTTTAAATGAGCTTTCCCAGTTAAACGCTTAGATTTTCTCAGAGCTTGTAACTTGTAGAAAATTATCAGGTGCTGCTTTTTATACTAACCTTAACGATATTAAAATATAAATATTCCGGTTTAAAAGTTATATATATATATATATATATATATATATATATATATATATATATATATATATATATATATATATATATATATATATATATATATATATATATATATATATATATACCCAAATTATTTGAACGGAGTTGAAAAAAATCTGATATAGTTTATATACAGGATGCTCAAAAAGGAAGTCAATATATTATAAGCTTTTATTTAACTTGCCTTGTTATAACATTAATGTGGGTCAAATCTTGCCAGCTCAATTTGACCCACTTCTCGGTGTCTGATCGAGCTGAAACTATAATACACTTTTAATGTTAATAGTAATAATATTACATACGAGCTGCGACTTTGGCACTCAATTTTTATCTGTTTTTTAAAATTAAAATAGCTCAAGTTACTTCTCATTACATCAGCTATTTGCCACTAAAAGTCTTATCAGAATCCGTCTAGCGGTACCAGAGATTAAACTAGAAAAAAAATTATTTTGGTATATATACCATGTATACGTACATATACGTTTAGCAAAAATGCTTTTTTATTGTAACAAACAGACACGCCAAATTTATTTATATAGAAAAACAGTATAGTTAAGTCAAAACGGCCGTTATCGTTTTGTATGAAAAGAGTTTGCTTTGAAAAACCTTGTTTTATTTTATTCACAATAATGCATTAAAACAAACACTACACACAGCACCATGCGCTTAACATACGCGTTGCTATGACAACGTATTTCGCACGTCACCGCATCTCCCAGTTGATTATTAAGGAATATTCAATTTTCACAAAATATCAAAAAGCTTCTGTGAACTTTTTAATAATATACAGAGCCAGTATTTTATAAACATCAAATTCTTAGAACACTCTCATTTTAATTGTATAATATATTAAGATAGAAAATATTTCGCTGAAATAATATGTTGAAGGAATGATTGTTTTATTTGAATAATTGATCTGTTGATGTCGATCGTGGCGCGGTGTGACAACGTCTGACTGTAAACGCAATCGGTTGTGGGTTTGATCCCCACTCGGAGGAGTAATTATATTTAAATTATTTTCACTTTCTCGCTCTGGTAAGACAAAGTGTGGCGTTGAGTTCCGCCCCTAAATACGCAATGGCTCGAATTATCGTCTTGACATTAGATACTTCTTGTCTTAATAAAAGCGTGAAACTAACAAAGAATCTGCTGGTCGTGAGTTCGAACACCCTCGTAGGAATGTCTTTATTGTAAATATACAGAACTACTTTTGATCCTGTTATATAGCTCCTACTTGAGTTTACTTAACGAGGCCGATTGTGGCGCAGTGGGACAGCGTGTAACTATAAACTCAATCGGTTTTGTGTTCGATTCCCACTTGGAGGAATTACTACATTTAAAATTATTTTCATTTCTTCCCTCTAGTAAAATAAAGCGCGGCGCTCGGTACTGCTCTTTCTGCCGAATTCGAGACATTGCGTGTTGAGTGGCGGAACTCAACGCCACGAATAGGGGCCATCCATATACAAAGTGTGAAATTGCTCGACTACAGTGGTCTCACAAAAGAGACAAGCTGTGACAAGGACGGGGGAAAAGAACAAAAAAATCATGAACGTTGTTTATAGGTGACCCCTTACACAACCCACAGACATAAAAATTTTATTCATGTGCCTCTTTCTTGTACGGGATTTCTTATGGTGCTTTTATGGTTTACGGTATGGTCAAAGCAGTAAAATGAAAATAATTACAATATTTTCGATATTTTCTGAATTGAGCATGATCAGAACTATCTCATTCATAGTTATACACCGTTGCACAGCGCCACGACGGGTTGGGTTCCAGGTGAGATGTTTATTTGAAATATATATTGCCTCCAATAATTGTGTTTCTCATATATCGTCCGTATGGAGACGGCAATCAGTTATTTTTTATTATTGTTATTATTTATATTTTTAGCTTCACGCTTTTATCCCGTATAGCAGGGTAGACAGAAAGATCAAAAAGTGTCAAGACACTCCGTACTTCGCTTTCCACCGAATTCGAGACATTGCGTATTGAGTGGTGAAACTCAACGCTGCTCCTTGTCTTTTACCAGAGCGAGGAAGTGAAAATATAATCACTCCCCCGAGTGGTGATCGAACCCAAAACCGATCGCATCCAAACCGAACCTATCAGTCAGACGCTGTCACACTGCGCCACGACCGGCCTTTTTAGTATGTATAGATACAATATTTTTAAACGTTATATATATTATCAATGCTCTAGTCGCTTTTTTATAAGAATTATAGATACTGAAAGAATCTCTTTACAGACTGTAGATTTTTTTGAAAACAAAGTATTTTAATATTCGATTGAATATTACAATAAAGCAGTGTTATATTAATACAGCGAGGACTGTTTATGGGATTGGTTAAGGAGTTCTATTCCCAGTGGAGTAGAAGAACAGGGAAATGAAAATAAATTAAATAAAAAAAAAAAATTATTTTATTATTTATTTTTATTTCTCCGCTTTTAATTTATTTTATTTATTTCCATTTAACATGCAAATTGCCACGAGAAGAAAAAAACGGAAAATCTTCTGTTCTCTAATTTTTGTCAGAATTTGACAAATTGAAATAATTTAAATTATTATAATTTTTTTGAATGGCAAATAAAGTTGCTAAGTATTCGGCAAGATTCCTTATTCAATGTCATTACCTAATTCGCAAAGTTCTTAAATTGGCGACATGTAGTTAAAATTTTTTAAAGTATTATTTACCCGCACAGCAGGGTAGACAAAAAGTACCTAGTGTCAAGACACTCCGTACTTCGCCTACCTATTTACCTACATTCTAAGGAAAAAGACCTTTATAACGTTATGCTTTTAACATATCAAAATTATTACATATTAGTAACCTTAAAGTCATCTCTCTTATTAACTAACTAAGCTCTCTAGTCTATTATGTAATAGCTTCTTATAGAACGATCGAGCGGTTGATAAGTCTTCTAAAGGCGCAGGTTCAAATCCCAGTACATCTTGAGTTGGAAAGGTCTCTATTCACTTTACTAATATAATGAAACTGTATGATAAAGCTTTACATGCCTTTTATGACGCCCGTAACATAACTATGAAAATATATCATATTTTACTTCAAAACAAACTAAGCGAAAAGCCTCATAGAAGCCTCAAACGAAGAGCTGCCATAAAGCCGTATAGTATGTAATACGGCACTGACCATTCCTTACAGCTATACACGTGGCTATTGTATAATAAAACAGAACTATCTTTTATATACCAAACGTGTACGATGTAAAGAAACGAAAGCCTTCCTGGTAATATTCAAATATATATATATATATATATATATATATATATATATATATATATATATATATATATATATATATATATATATATATATATATATATTCATACTATTAAGGGGAAAGCTTATATTGAAAATATTTTCATTTTACCAGAGTTGAGTGTCTTGCCAGAGTGGAGAAATGTAAATAATTTTAATATAATCACTCCTAGTGGGAATCGAATCCACAACCGATCGCGTTCAACAATCAGACGCCTGTCCCACTGCGTCGCGACCGGCCTTTAGTAAATTCTAAATGACTAATATTTAAATTAACTAAGTACTCGAGACCGGTCCAGGCGCAGTGGGACAGCGTCTGACAGTAAACGCGACCGGTTGTGGGTTCGATCCCCACTCGAGGAGTGATTATATTCAAATTATTTTCACTTCCTCGCTGTGGTAAAGACAAATCGCGGCGTTGAGTTCCACCACTCAACACGCAATGTCTCGAAAGCAAAGGAAAACGAAGTACGGAGTGTGTTGTATTTTCTGTCTACCCTGCTATGCGGGATAAAAGTGTGAAGCTAAAAAAAACTAAGTACTTAAATCTAATATTCGGACACCAGGAAAGTTTTGTAGTAGGTGATAGGTATAATATTCTCTTAGGATAGAACATGCCAAAAACCATATCACGGCTAACTCCCAGGTTAACGGCTTTAAATAGGCTGCTGTAATAGCTAGCCACTGGGCATAAAGTACAAGAATTTAAAAATCTAAATTAATTACTATAAACTAACTAAATTACAGTTTTTAATCTTATTTTAATTTAAATGTAAAACTTGCCCGTATTCTATGAAGATGTCTAAAATCTAGAGTATTCTCTAATTACCTTGATTTGCAGGATAAAGCCCCAAAACTCTGTAGTTCAGACAAAATTTAGCTATTTTTTTTAAATTAAAATAACCTTCAAGTTCTTATTTTCTTATCATTATGAAATCAATATTAATATCGACGCAAATAATCGTCAAGTGAAGTACTACGCCACGTGTTATATGACGCCTCAAAGGCAATACATACCAACGTAACATTAGCTTTTCTATTTGAATTAATTTAATTAACTATTAGATATCAGTTTAAATTAATTAAAAAAGCTAGAAATGGGCAATTTATATAGATTTTTTTATTTATTTATATATATTTTTCTAATTTTTATACTACATACTGTCCTTTTTGAATACTAAGTAGATGAGATTTTGAAATTTCGCTTTCAAATAGCTTACTATTATTAAAGTGTTATTCCACACTTAGGATTAGAAAACAACAAAGGGTTCGAATCCCGGTGAGTTCAAATTTTTATACGTTTCTTTAAAAATGTTTTCTAATCCTAAGTGTGGAATTACACTTTAAAAATAGTAAATATTCAAATAAAATAGCAATCTCTCTTGTTAAATGGTTATTTCTTAAATAAGTCGTAACAAACTTATAAGAATTTCAACGCAGTCGGCGATAGGACGCATGACTTAGCAGTCAGAGCGCTTGGACGATATCAAAAAGGCGCGGGTTCGAATACCGCTGCGTTCAAATATTTATACGTTTCTTAAAAAATGTTTTCGCTTTCAAAACCAATTTAGCAAATTATACCTACTTAATTCATTTAATTGAGGTAATCGTAGCGCAGTGTGACAGCGTTTCACTGTAAAAGATTGGTTGTAGGTTCGATTCTCATTTAGGGGAGTGATTAAATTTCAATACTATTTTCATTTCTCTACTCCAGTAAGCCTAAGACGCTATCTATATTTCAGGTAGAATGAAGTAAATGGAGTGTTTTAACATTAGGTTGTCTCAGACACTCTGCTGTGCGGGATTATCTATCTGTCCTGTCCTAAATAAATCTCAAGTGCCAAACCGACATGTTGATTTTCAGTTACCAAAAATATTCACTCTCTTAACTTACTTCTCACCGAAAATACTTAAAAATAAAACTAAATATTCTAATACCATTGCAGAGGCAGAGAGAACCCGGTGTTTAGATATTCCGTCGTCCACTTTGCGCCCAAAATCAAAAAATTGCTTGTTCGGTGGCGTAACTCAACGCCGCGCTTTGTCTTACTAGAGTGGAAAAATTGTAATAATAAAAGTATAATATCATTCTTCACAATCAAAGACTTGCTACAAAGTATTTGTTAAATATTAATAAAACAATACATACATATATATATTCAAATCTCGGCATTATGACTCCTAAGCCAAGTTTGTAGCGCAAACCTTAACTCAATATATAGAAATAGTAATTACGATATTATTTAAATAAGGGTGATCGTCGCGTAAATAATCTCTTAGGATTTTGCCAATCATTCTGACGATGAAGGCTGGAGTGGGAGTTGCCTTTAGTACAGTGTGTAGGCTTTTACTATACATTTTCCAGCTGATCACGAAAAAATATCCGTTTCTATGAAAAATTGATGGTTTTTGACCTTTATATATTATGATAAGGTGTTCTTTTTCTCACAGAAATATTGTTATACATGTGTATTTAGTTATGAAGACGGTAGCAATTTGCAATATTACTTATACATAAATATAACATGTATTTCACTTCCACAGTATATTTTCTATATTTTTGATGTATTTTTTTTGTTTAATTTACTATTTGTCTTCTATGTAGAGATGAATCTTAGTGTGATAAGTTTCACTACTAAAGATACAGCATCTGAAACTTAAAAGTTGTAAGCCACTATATATTTTTTTCAATTATTCCACATAATTACATACGACGTTACATTTGTTTTACCTTCACGCCTATCTCTAACTGTATTTTAGGTACGCTCTTTATACGGCATGGCATGATAGATAGAAAGTACCTAGTGTCAAGACACTCGCTCTTCGCTTTCCACCGAACTCAAGACATTGTGTGTTGAGTGGTGTAACTCAACGCCGCACTTTGTCCTACCAGAGCAAGGAAGTCAAAATAACTTTTAAATATAATCACTCCTCCGATTGGAGATCGAACCCACAACCGATCACGTTTACAATCAGACGCTGTCCCACAACACCACGACCGGCCTCAATAATAGAATATCAATCTACGATTTTCCGGATATGAACCGGTAAGTGTTACCTTTGCCCACAAAAAATAATAATCTACAGCAGTACAATATGACTAATAAATATGGAAAACGTATGAAAATCGCCCTATTCAATATTTGTATAAATATTAAAAGCCCTTTTACTCTAGAAGTATTGTAAGCTATAATGTCCTTCCGCCAAATATCCTTTTCTTTCATAGTCACCTGCAGTGTGTATGCACCTGTAGTAGTAACGCTTGCAGTCGTTAAAATGTCATTTAGATCAATATAATATTATAAGCATTTGCTTGTAGAATGTATAGGCTTCTTTAGTCAAACGTATTGAAGTAGTCTTCATTGTTTCTCTATATATAATGGATATAGTAAGATGTCACCTTAACTATGAATAGTGAGCTAAATAAAACTATTTATACAGATATTCCATACAGATATACAGATATGCCATGGCCTTTTTGGACATAGGTTTCCTCCATATGCTTGTATTTGTTTGTGTCATTCTCGATCGCCATCTAGTTTGGTTTTACTAATTATGTCATATCATCGTTTCAATGAGGTCAGCCTTGATCAGCCTTATTGTTTCTTGCTACTCAAACCTTGGTCCACTTTCAGTCTAACGTAAAGACCGTCGAAGATTATTCACCCATTTTGGGCCTCGGACGAGCTATGTACATTTAGGATCAGACACTGTCTTAATGCAACTTGATGATGAACGGAGGATCTCGATGGAGACTCAAATTGCTCAACCAAGCGACATCGCCTATCTCAAATTCCCCGGCTTCAAATTAGAACATAATTTTTTGCGTCACGCCGGGGTCGCTGTATTCGTGTGGGAGGACCTGAGTTTTCGTCGCCTTGCCAATTTTGAAGGTCGGGACCTGTCTACCATCTGGTTTCGTATTCATTCAGATAATCGCGTCCAAATCTACGCATGCTTGTACAGGTCCTCTGCCCACTGTAAGATATGGAGTGTAGTGTCCATTAGACGTGGTAGTTACAGAACACCCGCAACCCGTCGCGTTTGGAACTACAAGTCAGCGGATTGGAATGGGATGCGTTCCTTTCACTCATCTTATCCCTAAGGGCCGGTTTGCTTTTCTTCTGATGATCCGAGTGACTGTGCCGCTGCTTTTGCCGACGTGATTCTACAGGGTATGGAATTTTACGTCTATGGTGGCTAGTCACGGCCCTGATTTGGTACGTCTTGCAAACAAGCTGCCATTGGCTAGCGCGAAGCATACTAAATCTGGGCTGAGGCATTAGTCACTAAGGATCCAAAGGTGAAACGTCATAGAGAAAGTATAAGCGTGCCTCAAGGTACTAAGAGGCAAATTGCTAATGCAAAGTCACAGCATATCGCTAAAATCGGTGAGAAGCTTGTGAGATACCCGTCCGGACAACGTCAGTTTTAGGCGCTCTCGAAGGCTGCACTTGACAATTTTAGCCAGTCTTCGCTTCCGCCGTTGCGCACCGAGAACCCTCGTCCACACAGCGAAAGAGAAAGCCGATATCTTGGGCCTGTCTTCGCCTCTAACTCGATTTTGAATGACAGAGGAACCACGCCGCCGACCATTCCGCGGTGCCAGGGTTCGATGTCCCATATTAACTTCCGCCAAAAAGCTGTTCTGCGAACTCTATTTTCTCTGGATATCCACAAGTCGAGTGGGCCAGATGGCATTTCTCCCTTAGTGTTCCGTGTATGTGCTCCTGAGTTTTCACCAGTGCTAACCCGTTTATTTCGGCACTCTTATTCAATCGGCGTAATCTCTAATTCATGGAAGAGTGACCTAATCCACCCGATCCCGAAAAAAGGCGAAGACGTTCTCGAAAAATTATGCAAGTGGGTCGCCACTGGGCGTAGCATAAAGGTCGCTATCAACGGCATATTAATGATTTGTTAGAGGATCCTAGCATTCATTGTTATGCAGAAGACAGCACGGCGGCCGCCGTCTACAGCGACCATGCAGGTCTTTCTCGGGTAAACTTCGAGAAGTGCCGAAATAAACTTGTGTCTTCCGTCGAGGCATCCCTTAAGAATATCCCTTCCTGGGGTGAAAGGAACCTGGTTCAGTTCAACTCCCTGAAGACACAAGTTTGCGCGTTAACCACTAAAAAAACCCCATTTGTCGTATCACCAGTCTTCGAGAACATCTCCCTTGAAGCTACGCCCGATATCAGTATATTGGGCCTTAGCGTTTCGAGCGACTGCCAGTACCACGATCATCTGGAAAGCAAGGCCAAGTTTGCCTCGGAGAAACTTGGTGTCATTGGCAGAGCGAGACAGTACTTCACGCCTAAACACCGTTTACGCCTGAGCACTCTTTATAGGGCCCAGGTTCGGCCTTATATAGAGTACTATTCTCATCTCTGGGCTGGTGCACCCGAGTATGAGCTTAAATCATTTGATCGTATACAACAGAGAGACATTCGGATCGTTGGGGACTCCATAATCTGTGACAGGTTGAATACTTTGGCGTTGCGTAGAGAGTTTTCATCGTTATGCGTTCTCTATCGCATATATCACGGTGAGTGTTCTGGAGAACTGTTTCACCTGGTTCCTACCGCTGAATTTTCTAATTACACAGTACGTAACAGACTAAAATACCATCCCTACCCAGATCTATATCTGAATACGTGGCGTTCTACTACTGTGCGATTTTGTAGGAATTTGATTCCACGTGCCACACAACTGTGGAACGGCCTACCTGCGGCAGTGTTTCCAGGTTACGACATAAACACCTTCAAAAAGCGCGCTTATTCTCACCTTAAAGGCCGGTAACGCTTCTGTAGCTTCTCTGGTGTTACACGGGGCCGTGGGCGGCGGTGATCATTTACCATCACACGACCTTATATATATATATATATATATATATATATATATATATATATATATAGGTCTAAAGCTGGAAAAAGAATGTTAATTATTTCTAACTGTTTCGCGCTTTAATAGGATTATAAATAATATTTATATATAGATGATTCACGAAAGCTTCTGTAGGCACCGTGCTAAAGAGGAAATTTGTAACCAATTGTATCGAAATTACACTAAGGCGGTATGTTAATGTGAAGCTTTGTAGATTTTACTGTTTAAACCTTTCGTATAAATTTGTATAACATCGATTTTTAAAGTCCATTATATTAAGGAAAATCTTAAATAAAAGACTAAATAGTTTGTTTTATAATAAAAAACCAGATGGACATATAAAATTATTAATATATTTTACATCTACAGTTATTTTAAATTGAACTCTTTAAACGGATTAATCGCGTATATTTTGGTATTCAAACATACATTTTTCAAATCCCCCACCCATTTTAAATGAAACTATCTACTATATATAAAAATCCTTTTAAAATAGTGTCATTTAAAATGTGAATGCGAAATTCAAAGACCTTGTTATCTATAGTTATGTACTATAATAAATGCGCCGGTCGTGGCGCAGTGGGACAACGTCCGACTGTAACACGATCGGTTGTGGGTTCGATCCTCACTCCGGGAAGTGGTTATATTTAAATTATATTTAAATTATTTTCACTTCTTCGCTCTGGTAATACAAAGGGCGGCGTTGAGTTCCACCACTCAACACGCAATGTCTCGAATTCGGTGGAAAGCAAAGTACGGAGTGTCTTGACACTAGGTACTTTCTGCCTACCCTGCTACGTGGGATAAAAGCGTGAAGCTAAAATAAAAATTGAGATAATTAAACACATGAATTCTTATTACCAACAATATATATTGTATTAAACTAAGTATCATTAAATTACTAAATTCTAAATGAAAATTATTATTAAGATCTTAGAAGTATTATTTTATTGATTATTATTAATAATAATGGATATTGGTATCATTGATTTTGTTGTATTCACTTGGGGTTTGCAGTTTGATGCCGGTCGTGGCGCAGTGGGACAGAGTTCAACTGTAAACACGATCGGTTGTGGGTTTGAACCCCACTCGAAAGAGATTATATCTAAATTATTTTCACTTCCTCGCTCTGGTAAAGACAAAGTGTTGCGTTGTGTTCCACCATTCAACACGCAATGTCTCGAATTCGGTGGAATACGAAGTACAGAGTGTCTTAACATAAGGTACTTACTCTCTACCCTGCTATGCGGGATAAAAGCGTGAAGCTAAAATAATATAGTAATAATTATAACAATAATTGCATATACTTGTATATCCATGTATTTATGTCAATAGCCGATTCACTACGACATAATGGCAATATCTAGGACTTAACATATTCTTATAATAATTTAAATTCAAATCATATTAATTTACACGATTACGATAACACTCATAAAAATTGTAAAAAAGCGCTATATTTTTAAAGAATTTGCTTTAATCACATCCCCATCGCCCGCCATATTTCATTTATGGAGAAATTACTATTATTAGTCATAAATAAGGCTCGTCCTGTTTAAACGCGCGGTGGGCGATATTGGACACGTAAATCAACATATGTGTATTCCTTGAATAATAAATTTAATAACGCCCCGACATGCGCTAGGTGCGTATGTAATAATTAAATATTATTTATTTTATATTTTAATATTTACTGTTTTTTAAGTGTTATTCCACACTTAGGATTAGAAAACATTTTTGAAAAAGAACGTATAATAATTTGACTTGTAAACACAGTAAATATTAAAATATAATAGCAATCTCTCTTGTTAAACGATTATTTCTTAATAATCTTGAAGTAGTTGAAATTCGTAAAAATCTCTCTACAGAGATGCTAACAACATAAATAAGTTGTTACATAAACGTATAAGAATTTCTACTCAGCTGGTAGTAGAACGCATGGCTTGTGGTCAGAGCGCTTGGACGGTATCCAAGAGGTGTCCAAAAATGTATTTTCGAATACCAAAATATACGCGATTAATCCGGTTAAATAGTTTCATTAAAAATGTATAAAAATCGCGAAAATCAAAGATCTTATAATGTATTTTATATTTATTTATACTTTCAATTTCCAAATCATCAAAATAACACTATTTTCTTCCAATTTGAATCCATATTTCTCTCTATATGCATTAGGTAAGATTTAGGTAAATTTCCAAATAAATTGAGTTTAAGGAGACAGTCCGCCATTTTAATATAATCGTCAAAATTTAGACATTTCGACGATATACCTTTCAGCTTACCTTCCACTGCAGGTAAGTTGGGTAAATGAGTTTTGATCATTACCTGTAAATTATATATAAAATAAAAATGAAATTATACAAGCTTAAATTTATTATGGTTTAGTATACCTTTGTTTAGCTTCACGCTTTTATCTCGCATAGCAGGGTAGACAGAAAGTACCTAGTGTCAAGACACTCCATACTTCGCTTTCCACCTAATTCGAGACACTGCATGTTGATTGGTGGAATGCAACACTTTGTCTTACTAGAGCGAGGAAGTGAAAATTATTTTTAATATAATTACTCCCTCGAGTGGTGATCAAACTCACAACCGATCGCGTTTACAGTCAGATGCGGTCCCACTGAGCCACGACCGGCCTATGTATCACAATCGTCGCGTCTGACTATAAACGCACTTTTTTGTGGGTTCACTTCATTCGGGGACGACATTGTGTCTTGACACTAGGTATTTTCTGTCTGCCCTTCAGTGCGGGATAAAGACGTGAAGTTAAAAAATATTAGTTATAACAACAATCCTATTTCAGCAGTTAAAAATAATTTCTTTATTTCACGCGGTAGGCAAAAGAAACCTTTAGTAAATAATAAGTACTTTTTCCTGTCCATAAAGTCCTACGTGCTATACCAATGAATGTGAGTAAAAATTTGACAATTTTTATTATAAAAGAGAGAAGTATCTATGTAAATCAGGTAGGGAGGAGAATTTAATGTCAAGTCATCATTCTCCCTATACGTCCACTTGTTATTGGATATGTTATTCCAAATCATTTGAATCTATGACATAATCGAGTCCTGTTTAGTACATGCATCTTTATATTTTTATAAAATGATCTACATTCTATGCTCGGCAAGAGCTGGTGAGGATGGTGATGATGATGACACTGTGTGATGACCTAACGGTGTTGTATGGGAATAAGATATCATGATCATGATAAAAAGTAAAAATGGAATCCATTAAAAGATCTCGTCCTGTCTTTACATATCAGAAGTAGAGAGGGAAGTTCAAACAGTGGAGATCAAAAGAATGTTCCAGGCTCCTCAAAAATACGGTAGGCCCGGCACCTCTGTGGTTAATCTATAGATACTGAGGAACTTCTTTTCTTACGAGGCCGGTCGTAGCACAGCGGGGCAGCGTCTGACTGTAAATGCATCGGTTGTTAGTTCGATTTCTAATGGGTGGAATGATTATATTTTAATTATTATATCTGATAAGACATAGCTTGGTGTTGAGTTCCGCTACACAACAGGCAATGTATCGAATTTGGCATTCGAGCTAAGTATGGAGTGTCTTGACACTAGGTAATACCTGTCGACCCTGCTAGGTGGGATTAAAGCGTGAAGCTAAAAAAAAATATTTAAATAAATCTTAATTTTGAAGCTGTTCCTGAATAATAATATTATTTGCAGCTTTATTTTTTTTCATAGCAACTAAGAACTTGCTAACATAATATTCTGATAGTCATATATAAATTTCATTTGCACGTTATTAAAAAGCATTTTTCTTTTTAAAAATGAAAGCGGGATTTTAATTAGAAATGTAGTATTAGTTTTTCTTCGTATTTAAGCTGCGAAATAAATATTTATTGTAAGAGATTAGTACGTTACTGCATTTTCTAACTTATTTTGTATACGTTAAATTCGTTTTATGCATTTATTGTTTTATTTAAATAAATATGACCTTAACTTTATTTTTTCCATATTGTAAACTTGAACTAGAATGGATGAATCGTTATAAGATCTTTGATCTTTACACGTTTTTAATGAAACTATTTTAAACGGATTAATCGCGTATATTTTGGTATTGCAAAATATATTTGGAAATCTGATGTTTCGAACACAAAAGTAATGGAACATAGTAGTGGAAAGTGGTCACACTACCAAAATATAAGCGATTAATCCGTTTAAAATAGTTTGATTTAAAATGTATGGAATTCATTATTTATTATTATAACAAGTAATATTTAATTAATAGTTTTCCAACATAATTGAAAGAAAAACGTACGAGTAAGTATGCTATGACATTAAAATTTGTATGGCTTGAAAATCTGTTTTTAAGCTATACTTTTTTTTTCACGCTTTTATCCCGCATAGC